>LPNX010351709.1:20206-157984 GCA_001517045.1 Pseudotsuga menziesii | reverse complement strand
TTTGGAAATCTTGTCTTCACTCATGCTTCACAGCATGATCAGCAATCCCCAGTAGTGATTTGAGATTGCTGAAGGTATTCTCACAAAATGCTTTGGTGAATATATCAGCTACTTGTTTTGAAGATGAACAAAAGAGTAGGTGAATGGTGCCATCATGCACAAGTTCTCTGATGTAGTGCATGTGAATCTCAATGTGTTTGGTTCTCTGCTTCTGAAATGGATCCTTGCAGATTCGAATGGTACTCTGGTTATCACAGTAGATGGTAGTTGATTACTCTGATTCGAAGCCACACTCTCCAAGTAAACCCTGCAACCATAAACATTGAGTTGCTGCATTAACAACTCCTCTGTACTTTGCTTTTGTAGATGAGAGTGCAATGACACTCTGTTTCCTGCTTGACCAACTGATTGGCCCTTCTGCAAGCATGAACACATATCCTGATGTGGACTTTCTGTCTGTGCTATCACCTACCCAATCACTGTCAGTAAATCCAATCAAATCAAGATCATATTTTGCTTTGTAGAAGATCCCATGTGTCCTTGTTCCCTGAACAAAGTTAAGGATCCTTTTGGATGCTTTCCAATGTATCTCATGAGGCTGATCCATGTATCTAGAAGCCACACTTACTGCATAATAAATATCATGTCTAGTATTGGTCATATACAATAAACATCCAATCAATTACATATACAGTGTATTGTTTACCATAGGTGAAGAATGAACTTCTTCCAGCTTCACTCCTGAAAGGAAAGGAGTTTTGCTTGCTTTGCAATCCTTCATTCTGAATTTGTTCAGAAATTCCAAAGCATATTTGGACTGGTGCACCTTGATTCCAGCTTTGGTTTGAGCAATCTCAAGCCCCAAAAATTGACTTAAGAGCCCCAAATCTGTCATGGAGAAGGCTTGGTTCATAGCACCCTTTAAGGAAGCAATCTCATCCTGTGAGATTCCTGTAATGAGGAGGTCATCAACATATAACACAATGATCATTAATGAACCATTAATTAACTTCAAATAGACATTTGGATCTGATTTGCACCGAACAAAATTCAGTGATAGCAAGAAGCTATCGATCTTGGAATACCAAGCCCTGGGGGCTTGCTTTAGCCCATACAATGACTTTCTCAACCTGCACACAAGAGAAGGGTTAGTAGCAAAACCTTGAGGCTGCTGCACATATATCTCTTCAGTGAGATATCCATTTAGGAAGGCACATTTTACATCCATATGATGTACCTCCCATTGCTTTGAGGCTGCAATGGCTAGAGCTAGCCTGATGGAATCCATCTTTGCCACTGGGGAAAAGGTCTCATTCTAATCTATCCCATGAACCTGTGAGTAGCCATTGGCTACCAATATGGCCTTGTACTTTAGTGGTGAACCATCAGCAGCAAATTTGGTCTTATAGACCCACTTACACTGGACTAACTTTCTTCTTGGAGGAAGATCCACTAGTTCCCATGTGTTGCTCTTCTGGAGTGAGCTGAACTCCTCCTTCATGGAAGCTTGCCATCTTGTATCTCCTGCTGCATATTCATATGTTTGAGGATCAGACTCCACCATCAAATAGAATTTTTCAGCAAACATAGGATCCTTCATGCACAGACCACTCTCAAATTGAGATCTAGTCCTCCTTGGGTCATTGGGATCCCAAGCTAGCTCTCCTGCTGCATGTAGTGTCTTGGATGCCCATTTTGGCCTTGTAGGGCTATTAGGGTCTGCAATAAACTCATATCCATCAGAAAAATCAGAATCAGCATGTTCAACAAACTCTTCACTTACTTCCTGAGGTTCAGGTGGAGAAGAGGCTTCTCCAACTTCCACTGCTGCAAGGGGTTCTTCTTCAAACTGAACACACCTTTCAATAAAGGCTTTGTTTGTGCTCAAATTTATCAGATTTTACCCTTTTGAATATTCAAAGTATCCAACAAAAAGACACTCTTGGCTTTGGGGCTGCAAAGCCTTCCTCTTTTCTGTTGGAATTCTAGCCCAAGCCTTTGAGCCAAAAATCCTAAAATGGGTCACATCTGGCTTGTGCCCACTCCATGCTTCGAAAGGAGTCATACCTTCAAGCTGTTTATGAGGCACCCTATTTTGGATATAGGCTGCACAGTTTATAGCTTCGGCCCAGTACTTTTGTAGCAAAGTTTTGGCTTCCATCATGCATGTTGCCATCTCCTTCAGTGATCTGTTCTTCCTCTCAGCAACACCATTTTGCTATGGTGTGTAAGGGATAGAATGCTGCATCTAAATACCTGCATCTGCACAATAATTAATAAACTCAGACTTGACATACTCACCACCATTGTCAGATATGAGGACCTTGAGTTTCCTCCCAGACTGGTTTTCAACCAAAGCCTTAAAGACTTTGAAGAGGCCAAAAACTTCAGACTTGTGTTTCAGGAAGTAAACCCAACAATACTTGGAAAAGTCATCAATAAAATTCAATGCATATTTGGCCTGAATCATGGAAATATGAGGGAATGGGCCAGAAACATCACTGTGGATCAGCTCGAGGGGTTCAGAGGTTCTCTCATGACTAGCTCTCTCAAATTTGTGCTCTGGGTGTTTTCCTAGGATACAACCTTGGCAGACTCCTTTGGAAAATTTTATCTTGGGCAACCCTATGACCATCTCTTTTTCACTAAGATCAGAAATATATTTGTAGTTTAGGTGGCCAAATCTTTCATGCCAAATCTTGCTTGCTTCATTAGCATGAATCAGAAGAGCAGAGGGGTTTGAGTAGGGTAGGAAGTGTGAGAACATGTATACCTTTTGAGCATGATTTGCAACTCCTTTTTCAATGACTCTACCACTTGAGATCTCTGTGATCTCAACTTCTTCAGGGGAGAATATGACTTTCTTAGGAGACCCAGTGTGAGTCATCTGATACACTGATAGGAGGTTGGAGGTGAGACCAGGCACATATAGCACATTGCTGAACTGACCATGATCAAGATCTATCCTTCCTTTGCCTAAACTTTCAGTGAGAGAGTCATCTCCCAGTACTATAGGTGGTCCTTTCGACATGTCCAGTGAGGAGAATTTCTCCTTAGTCAAAACCATGTGTCTTGAAGCTCCAGAATCAATGATAAAACTGGGTGAGCTTGATGTGCCAGCAACTAGAGCATGAACTCTCTCTCTGTCATTTGAACTTGATCCTCCTTCTCTCTTCTTTGAGTTTTCTGGAAGGAAGATGCCATTCTTCTCCAGGAGTTGGGTCAACATGTCAATTTGCTTTTTCATACAAGAGCTTTCAGAGTGATTGCCCTTATTGCAGTATGCGCACTTGTTCATTTCACCTTTGTTTTTCTTCTTCTGGTAGTTCTTCTTGGAACCTTGTGGCTCCTCCAGAGACTGTTTCTTGTCTCTCTTTTGCTCAGGTGGCTTTTTAGATTTATTTTTGCTTTTTGAATCCACTTTCAAATCTCCAGCAATTAGAGCTTGATATTTGGATGGTTTGATGGTGCCCATCATCACCAGCTTGTCTTGTTCTTGTGTGAGAGATTCCATGAAATCTGCAAGGCTAGGCATATTCCAGGTTCGAGCTGTCAATTTTGTGGCATAGAAGGTCGAAACAAAAATTGAATAGTCAGGGCCTAGCTTCGAGAGGATGGCCAGGATGAGCTGATCATCTTTCTTTTCGATCCCACACTGTTTTAGCTGCAAAATTAGTGCTTTGAACTTGGAGAAATATAGCTGCAGGGATTCAAAGCTATTTGGACTCAGAGAAATCAGCTCATTTTCGATTTGATGTCCCCTCATCTCATTTGTCTTTCCAAAAATATCAGCAAGCTTCTCCCATACTTCATTCGGTGATGTCAATCCATCAAGATGGAAAAGGAGGTCTCTGGAAATACTCAGACACAGGAGACCATAGGCCTCATCCCTCCTGTTGTGCCATTTTATCTTCTCTGCAGCTGCATTAGGCTCTGCTTCTGTTGCCATAGTCACCCTATAGAGGCCTTTCGCTCTCAACAGTATCTCCATCTCTGCTTTCCATTCAAAGAAATTGAAGGGAGTCAAGATAGTTTTCTGTGATTGATCCATAGCTTAGAAAATCTGTCCCGGCTGTCAGTAGAAGGCTCCCAGTCACTGATGTCGAACCTGCAAAACAATTTTTGGAGGAGAGAAACAATATACAATGGCTTTGATACCATGTGGAAATTGAACCCAGTGATAGATTAATTTTACTCACAACAGTTAACAATTGATCATGCAAAATCACTCACAAAAGAGATTGAAATTGGAGCTGAACACTAAACTGTATTGCATTAGTGTAAAATAGCCAACATTTTAACATAATAGGTTGTTGAATAAATAAAATACATCAGGGATTCAAATGCATGAGGAGAAATTCGAATCTAGCATAAAGCAGGCTTACTAAAAATAAGCAAATCCCCCATAGGTGTAAAAAGTTGGGTCCAAATCAGTCATGGAGCTCACGAATTAGCAAAAAGGCTTAGGCAAGCTAAAGAGTGGTGGAATGGAAGCTTATACATTCTTTTCCAAGGAGAAAAGAGAGGAGGATGTAAAGGACAAAAAACTAGTTCACCTCACCTAGTCTAGCTTTTCCATTTGCCTTAAAACACTGAAAAAGCAGGCAATAAAGCAGAAAAAGCAGAAGGGCGCCTAGGAGGCCAGGAATAAAGCAAAAATGATTCCTTGAGGTTTCCCAAGCGCTACATGAGTCAAATAAGGCAAGTTCTACCATTATGGATAGGCAAAAGACAACTTGCACAAGGTGGGACACATGAACTAGGCAAATAAGACAAAAATAATTAAATTAATGTCTAAGGTAGTAAACATCCACAATTCCTTTCCATGCCTCCATCACATTCCTACCATGGAATCTAACTACAAGGAAAACACCCTTTAGCATAGTTTATAGAGGCTTCTATAAAAAGAGGAAAAATATCCATTTATAGCGTAGGCCACTAGAGTAGGTGAGTGGGTGGAGGTTTTAGTGGATGTTTTTTTTGGTGTGTTTATACATATCAAATGAATTGGTGCATATACAATTCAAATGCAATAGTGTTGACAATAAATCACATGCAACATGACAAAAAACCTTCAAATGAGAAAAAACTAAAATTTTACAACCAATGTGTTTATATTACAAATGCGCACTGAGGCTCCATGAACTTGAAAGCACTAAAATAGAGTAAATAAATATTGGAGAACATCAGATTACTATAATTTTTATTTTTATTTTTTTTCCATCATTGATGTGGTATGTATAATTTACAACATCCAGGAACTAAATACAACACCACACCATGCTAGGGTTAAAACTTTCCAAATTGAAAAAACATGACTGTATTTAGTTCAATTTTTTGTTCATGGTTCCTTTGATATTATTCATCGCACCAATGAATCATGTAATATGAGCACTACATTATATATGAAACATTACAAATTAAAAACACGAATATATTTTTTCTTTCAAATTTCTATTTGTGGTGTGTTTGATATGAGCAATGGCCTCAATGCATCATGGAATCGGGTGCACCACACTATGGTTAAAATATTCCGGATAAAAAAACATGCTTAAATTTTTTATTTCAAATTTATATACATGTTGCATTTGGTATTATGAAATGCACCGAGGAATCGATGAGTAAAACACACCGGATCAGGGTTACAACTTTTCAAATAAAAAAATGACTACATATTTTATTTCAAATTCATGTTAACGGTGCGTTTATAGAATCAATCACACTGGTGTGTAATGTATCCAGTTGGACCAGTATAGGGTTTAATAAAAAAATTACTGCACCGAGAAGATATTTTTTACCATTCTATAGTGCTTCTAATCCCAACAATACCGGTGTTGTACATCACATATTTAGAATACCTGATATCCATGCTCCACATGGTGGCATTTGTTGCTCCTATTTTCTATTAATCGGAGTTTGATTTTTTCCAAATTGTGGGAAAATTTTCAAATTTTACATACATCACCATGATGCATCCCCAATGTGTGCGTAATGTATATAGGTGGACCAGTATAGGGTTTAATAAAAAAATTAATGCACCGACAAAACAATTTTTACCATTCTATGGTTCTAATTCCAACAACAACGGTGTCGTACATCACATACTTAGAAACCCTAATATCCATGATCCATGTGGTGGCATTTCTTGCTCCTATTTTCTATTTTCTGGAGTTTGAATTTTTTCCAAATGGTGGGAAAATTTTCAAATTTTACATACATCACCATGATGCCTCCCCAATGTGTAAGTGAAAAAAATTGAATTTTACTTCACTATTTATTTTTTTAGCAGATTAAATTTGAGAATTGATCTTTATTTTCCCAAAAATTCAAAAAAATTCAAAAAACTCTACACACTGCACTCAAGTCATTTAGATCACACTGCAAAATGGTGCACCATGTGAATGTACAGGGTGAACTATTAGTAGTTCTTTAGAAACATGGGTGCACCATAATCGTGGTGCGCTAGAATTTTAAGCGCACCAAATAACATATTTAAAAAAATATCAATGTAGTCATGGTGTGTAATGTAAATATGTACACATCGGATGACAATGCATTGGTGTGTTCTAAGTCACCTCATAAACCAACATGATTCATTAGAAAATGACAATGTTAGGAAGTGAGGTAAATTTAAACAACCACACCACTTGAATGGTGCTCTTGCATGTACCGAATGGACCACTTAACTTGAAAAATTAAAAAAACCACGACTTTTCATGGTGCGCTTACTTTCACGATATGCACCACCATTTAACTAACATACCGTAAAACCGTAAAGTACTCACAATTCGATGGTTCTTTATATGAATGGTTGTGAACTATTTTCTAGTGTGTTAACATGCATTAGGCATATTGTCAAACACATTTTACAACTTATATATAATACATAAATAGATTCCCTTGGTATGGTGCTCTAAGGTATCAATAATGCACCACTGGATCTCATTGATAACACACCATCTGTTGTTTATCTATTTAAAAAATTACAAATTTTTTTGGTGCATTTGTTTTATTATATTTCACTATTGGCAGTGCACTTGTGGTTCTGTGTTATTGTAATTAAGATGCATAGCTTGTAAATAAAAATGAAAAAGAATTATATTGGATTTTAGTAAATAGAGTCCTCATTTATTTTTTTGCATGTATATTTATGAGTGAGAGTGATTGATGTTATATATGTAATAGAGACGTCAGTGACAAAAGGAAGCTCAGTAGCAATAGGAATATGTTGAATAGTACAACTTTGTGTCAGAGTGGGAGGTAAGGGAGCGAGAGATGGATTTGTACCCTCTCTTGATTACTCATCATACCCGAGACCTCTTGTTGGTTTGTGGCCTCTTAAATTTATATCAGGTGGATACATCCCTTAAGGTGAACTTAACGTTTTAGTATAGTTGATCCCATGTTGGGATAATTAGAGGCAGGAATTTCATGTTGGTCTCGATTAGTGGTTCCATCCCACTGAGGAGGACATTTATTTCATCAATGTAATATCAAGGAGAGGGGAGGATTTTCCATGGTTCCCTAAGGTCCTAGTTGGTGTTGCAACAGAGAGTCAACTAGCGTACTCTTTGAGATATATTAGTGACCATATCATTGGTCCTCTTGATTTTCATGTGAGAAATGGATAGATTTGGATTTCCTCTTTCAGTGAAGAGCATGTGAGGTTCCTCTCACTATTGGTGACGACCATTGTGCACCTTACAACTGGTGTGAAACACATTAGTTTCCCTATATTATTTTATTTATATTCTTTAGTGTAGATACCTAGATGCACAAGATGGTTTTCCATTTTTTATGGAAATTTTGTTATGCTTTGGATTGATGTTGTCTACTGATTTATGAGAGGGTCAACTTCCCTTTTGGTACATATATTGTTTTCTTATTTTTTGAGAGGTTTTCAACCACTGAGACATCATTTGATTGCCACCCTCCTAGGTCGATGATGGAGGTGTGTATGTGCATGTGGGGGAAGATTACTCACAATATGGGAGAACCCAAGTTCTCAACCAAGATCATAGTAGAGGTTCTAGAGATGGTAGGAATCCAAGACGATCATTCATTGTACCTTGTTCCATATCCATACATGATACTGGATTGGAGAGTGTGCCACAACATCTTCTTCATCCAGGAAGAGCCACTGAATGAGAGAGGTAATAATAATATTATGTTTAAATTAATTTAGTTGCATTATATTCTCTTTATGCTTAATACAAATGAAATATATTCTAAATTGTTATATTAAATTGTTTAATTAATATGTTTCATTATTGTTGCGTACTATATATTTTTCAAAACTAGACATGTTCGATGGGGAGGAATTGCCTCTTCTCGCTCAGGATGTTGAGGAGATGCGGGAGCCCAAGGTTCCACAATATCATAGAGATGGTGATATAGGAACACTAAGTCGAACTTCTTTGTTTGCTTAATAAGAAGTGAATGCAATTTTTCTGCTTTCATGTAATTTTTCTAGAAGATAGGGTTAGTTGTCGATTCTTGTAATTTGTTTTATAGATAGGGATGGTTTAAATGTAATAAGGAAAAATTTCCACAGCTTCCCTTGAATCTTGTAATAGGTTGCTCGAGGATAGGTTAGTTACAGATTTACTTTCTTAGGAGTTCAAATCCTCTTGTTGCGGGCCTAATATGTTTGATAGAGTTATATATTAAGAATAGAAAAATAGATAGAGAGGAGTAGAAGTATGGAAGAGTGACAGAGAGAGAGATATAGTGTATGTAACAGTGGTTAATGAAATGAAGAACAAAGTATTAATACTCTGCACATATGTGACTATCTGATGTCTTCTTTTCAATAATCAGACGTATGCTTACACTACAACAAAACCCTATGATTAGCGTCTCTTTTAGCTTCCTTTTTAGCATCCACTATCACTTTTAGTGTATTTTTCATCAATTTTTGGACAAAGTGGACGCTTTTCCACGAGATGGCACTTTTAATGGCCTTATTTGCATTCCTTTTTAAAAGTTGGCACTACTTTGGATGATAATTAGCATCCCAATTAGTGTCCCAATTAACGTCCTTATTAGCGTTCCAATTATCGTCCCAATTATCGTCCCAGTTAGCATCCCACTTAGCATCCCTTTTTAAAAGTTGGTGCTATTTTGGACGCTAATTAGCATCCCAATTAACGTCCCAATTAGCGTCCCAGTTATCATCCCCATTAGAATCGCAGTTAGTGTTCCAATTAGCATCCCTTTTTAAAATTTGGCGCTATTTTGGATGCTAACTAGCATCCTAATTAACGTCCCAATTAGTGTCCCAATCAGCATCCCAATTAGAATCCCAATTAGTGTCCCAAGTAGCATCCCAATTAGCATCCCAATTAGCATTCCAATTATCATCCTTTTTTAAAAGTTGGCGCTATTTTGGGCGATAATTAGCATCCCAATTAACGTCCCAATTAGTGTACCAATTAGAATCACAATTATAATCCCAATTAACATCCCAATTAGCATCCCAATTAATGTCCCAATTAGCGTCCACAAAAGAATCCCATAGAACGCCAAGAATATCCTCCAAAAAAATGTCTTGAATAACATAACACCATATATTAATCCAGGGTTAGCGATAGGAATTGCGCCATGAATTTTGGTAGGAAAAACATTCAACATAGCGCCAAGTATAGAGCTAGGAATTGCACCTATAAAACATCCAGCATAGTGCCAGGTATAGATCCAGGTATAGCACCTGGAATAATGCCAAAAATTTCGAAAGGAACTGCACTAGGAATTGCACTAGGTTTAGAGCTAGGAATTGTGTTCAGAAAACATCTGACATAACGTCAGATATATCAATGTCAATGTCATTGATCATGATTCATGTGATAGCATTTTTGTGTGATGCTATATTTTATTTATGTAGAAGGAATTCATGTCCACAAATAATGTAAAATTACTGCATATCTCCCTATGATCACTGAGTGCATATCCCCACACACCTCCATTTGAAGCAAGAATGAGGCATGTTATTGGATCTAATCATCGAAAAAAACAATCATAATTAGGATCCACGACCTTTGCACCAAGAACCATACTTTATAATTCTCCTAACTGTTGATGTAATTGTAACTTTGGAATGTATTTCTTATCTATTGTAACCCGATGTTCATTCGAGGATGTATTGTAATGTACTTGAGTCATGTCATACCCCGATGTTTATTCCAGGAAGTTTCTATAATGAGAAAGTCATGTCAATTCATTGTGGGTAACCCTCTTATTGGTCAAGGGTTAAAGTCCCCATAGTTGTGGGGCTCTTGGGTTATTAGACTATCCTAGTGAAGTCGACCCTAGGTGAGTCATTGCAAGTCGGGGAAATAGTCCCCACCATTGTGTTACCCTCCTATTGGTCGACGGAGAAGGAAAATTCCCCACAAGTGGTGGGGCACTAGGGTTATTAGACACTCTTAGAGATGTCGGCTCTAGTAAGTAATTGTTAAGTGAGGCTGACATGTTGGAGTACACTTCAAGTGAACGGAAGAATATAAATAGAGAGTGAGATCCTCTCTATTTATGACTTGCAACACACATCACTCACTCACTCAAGTGTGGTGCATTAGTGAGGAAGGAAATACACTGGGACTAGACAAGAAGAAGACTAATACTGTCGAGAGTGCATCTTACTGTTTTGGTGCTGTCTCTTGTCTCTTGTGATGTGCTTATGTTTTATTGCTGTGCTTGTTATTCTCTCAGTGAAAAGATCCTAAGATCATAATGCTAGCTTATATGATGAAAAACTAACATGGGATTAGAGCTAACCTGAGAAGAAGACATTGTGCAGCTATAGAAGCTATGGATTCTTACTTTTTGGGTCTCTCTCCACAATCTATCAGCAAAAGTATGCTAGGCTGACTCTCCATTGAAGGGTGCATCTTTCTCTCGAAGCAGAATTCGATTCCAAGCATTTTCAGTTTTCGATGCGGAAATTGGGGCTTTCTACAGAAGAGGAATTTTTGAGTGAGACTAGCATAGGATTGTTCTCCTCATCAAAACTGAAGTTTAGAGACCTGGATCAAGAAATTTGGTTGGGTGAAACTCCAAGAAAGTCAAACCCTAGTTTGACCCCGAGCTAGAAAAACCCTAAATACTAAAACTGCTAAGTTTTGGTAAATTCGCTATATTCCGAGGTTGGTGAAATATCAGAAGCTGAAAATTTTAGGAGCTAAAGCTAAACTCCTGATGAACACCGTGTCCAAACATCAGCCTTAGATTCACTGTATAACAGGAGATATGATCTCTCCAAGTTAGGGTTCCAGCCTCTTCCAGAATTCATCCCTAAACAGGACATCTGGGGATATCTGCAATATATTGGGCTACAGAGGTCCAAATGGAATTACTAAAGATGTTCCAGAAAGGGCATGGACTTTAATTTCAGTGGTATGAATATCATACTCAGAAGATGAACTAGTGACACGTGGCATGCCGTACAACTTCGCTGTTCTGAACAGTCCTGTAACAGGTCACCTTGGGACAAGGATCATAAATCCCAAATGGTGAAACCAATTATGATGAAAAATATGGTTTTGGATCAGGGACATACGAGGTTACCGTAGTGAGAAATTTCAGACATAGAGGAGCAGTAATTTCGGCGATATCACAGAAACAGTAACAGGAATTTCTGCAGAAGAAATTGGAAAATTAGGGCTTCCTGTTCCGGGAGCTTCCCTCCACTGTTTTCAGAAAAGGAGTACATTGGACAGCTCCGTTTGAAGAGATCTATCTATCCATACAATCATATTTGAAAGATTCTAAGTTTTTAAAATTAGGGTTTCTGTGACAAACCCTAGATTAGCCAGCTCCGAAACCAAGACGGACACCTCAAATCGGTAAGATCTAATCCTTTGCTATTTTCATTTGAGGTTCTCATTTCAAAGTGGTCTATCACATTAGATTGATGATAAACTTGGTGAAGTTGACAACTTCCAAGCATAGAAGTATTTGATCTCTCTGAAGAAAATGGATTGGACACCTACATGAGTAGAGAGGTTCCGGTTCCAGAGGGAGATGAGGTTAGAAGCCTTACACAAGAAGAACTTGGTCAAGGCCAAGAAGATCATGGTTGATTCAGTCATGGATAAACTTGTACTACAAGTGTCTTCCTTAAAGACACCAAAGATGTTTGATTCCTTGACCAAGCTATTTGAAGGAAAGAATAGAAATCAGAATATGACCTTAAGAAACCAGTTGAAGAATGTGAAGATCCAAAATACAGAGACCATGCAGTCATAATGGTCTCTCAAATCAAAGAACAACTTGAAGCGGTAAAAGAAGAAGTGAAGAATGCAGAAGTGGTTATGGCCACCTTGAATGGCCTTCAAGGATCGTGGGATTTATTCATCCAAGGAATGTGTGCTAGAAGAAAGTGATCAATCTCAGTAGACTCTGGGAAGAGAACTCACAAGAAGAAGAAGCTCGAGAAGAGAAGGTGGGAGAAACTGAAGATCAATCTCTTACCATCCAAAAAAGATACCTCAAGCGATGAGGAATATGAAGAAATCAACTCTTGAAGAACCTCTTATCCATCCTAGAATTTCGATAATAAACGATGCTATAATGAATGAAGAAGATGATGAAGCTGAAGGCTCAAGAAGGAGTCTACCCACGAAACAAATAAAGATAAGTATTCAATTGTCGTTTCATTATTTTGTTATGCATTTGTTTATATTCAGTTATTGTATTATGCATGATAGTATGTTTGCATTAATGACAGTATACTACTAATATGCATGTGATGGGTAAGTAGCTCATGGTTCTATACAACTCTCCATTGCTACTTATCTAGAATGAAACCTCTTTGCTGACATATTGGATTAGTGCACAATCTCAATGTTGTCCTGGTAGAGATGGAAGGCATCTAGAAAGTTCAGTGAGATATGGATGAATGTCGTATTGGCTAAAGTAGTTGCATGATCATATATTTATGCATAAGAACTTGCTAGTATGAACATTCCTTGTGAAATGGTTCCAACCATATAAATGCATTTGACTTGTAGGAAAGATCGCATACATAATCGCCTACAAGCAAAGAAGGACGAAACTTGTTCCGAAGAACAAGTGACGACAGTTCAAGATGAAGAATAATATGATGAATGCAGCGACATCATTGATGCAGAATCTTCCAACTATGAAGATGTAACCAAGAAGACCAGTTCAAGAAAAATGATGTCTAGGATGTAGTATCAAGACCTGAAGAGAAGTTCGTAGTTCCATCATGCAGCAGATAGAAACATCGTGGGATACAAAGCAAGATTCGTAGCATGAGGCTTCTCACGAAAATAAGGCCTAGACTATGAAAAGACATTTGCAGCCAGTAAGAGTTTAAACACATATATGATGAGCTTGATGAAGATCTTAACCTTTGCTACAAGGTTGAAGATGCAAGTCTATACACTAGATGGTCACATAGAATATTAGTAGCATAGGAAGCTACTTGTCACTTCGATACAGAATGTTTCAGTGCATAGAGTACAGAAGACAGATGGAGTATGCTGCTCTGCTTTAGAGGGAGTGACTGCAAAATATCTAAGGTTTGACATGGTACAACAGGATGGATAGATTACTGATGAATCTAGGATTTACTGAGAGTAAAGTGGATTCCAACCTTTGCTTCAAGGTTGAAGGCAGAAGACCAGTGATGCTCCTGTTATGTGTTGATGCACTATTTTCTAGGCATGGAGGCGTGGACAAGGGAAGTATGCAGTAGAGATCCTAAATAGGTTCAGGATGATGGACTGCATGACCACACCTATGGCATCGAACCTGAAGCTATTAAGTGATGCTTCATCAGAGACGGTTGATGCTACGATGTGTCGTCAGATGATTGGGTCATTGATGTACCTGACGAACACAAGACTAGACATTTGCTTTGCTATGAACACCTTGAGCCAGTTCTTGACAGATCCGAGAAATGTTCACTTGATTGCTGCAAAGCATGTTCTGAGGTACCTAAAGGGTACAGTTGATTATGGGCTCAAGTACGATGCAAATCAAGATATTAACCTAGAGGGTTATGTTGATTCAGATTGGGCAGGTAGTGCCATTGACATGAAGAGTACTTCAGGATGTTGCTTCAGTACGGGATCAGGTGTGATCTCTTGGTTTAGCAGGAAGCAATCCTGTGTGGCATTGAGTACAGCTGAAGCAGAGTATGTCATAGCTTGTTCAACTAGTTGTGAGGTAGTATGGCTGCGAAAGCTACTATATGATATATTTGATCTCTAGTTGGATGCTACTTGTATACATTGTGACAACCAGAGTTGCGTGAAGTTGTCAGCGAATCTAGTGTTCCATGACAGGTCGAAGCATATTGAGATCAAGTATCACTATTGTTAAGTAAGGAACTTGTTTCTTACCTTTTTATGTTTGATTGTCATTTTTATTCTAGTTTGCTTATTTTCTTGAGTTTATCCTTTCACTTACTGTAGAAATTTTTGGTATTTAGCGAAATTTTCAAGTTTTTTGCCTTTAGGTTAATTTTTGTTTTTCCTCCTTTAGTTTTTGAAGGGTTTAAAGGTCATTATGTTGATTAAAGATGTCACCAATATATTACAAGAGCATAGTTTAGCACCTAAACTACATTCAAAGTGGAAAAAATAGTTAAAATAGCGCCAAAAGTGATTTCAAATTATTCTTGTAGCGCAAGTGCCAAAAATTAACACAGTGGCGCTACAAGAATATCGCGCATGTTAAATTCTTCGACTTTTAAGCAAATTTTTTGCATGATTTCAAATCTTAAGTGACTAATCACATGATTTAAGGATTTTGCTACGTGTTATTCCAGTAATCATCATGAAAGTAGTTCTGATTCATGTTGGGGAAGAGATCGTGGTCATCATTAGACAGAACACAGTGCGTCATGACACATAGAGGCATAGACCGACTTTGATGTGAGGGAAGTTATTCCTTGCATGCATTTCGAAGTTGAAAGACTTAGTGAAGTGTCGACATCTGCCAAAAAATCAGAGATTGCTGTTATAGAGCAGAGTTGGGGTTTTCATGGTTACACAAGAAATTAGGGCTTTCCTGTCCTGCCACTTGGAGGTAAATTGAACATCTGAAGACACCTGTATACTTCAATTCGACAATAAGACAACACAAGGAGTGGTTTAAAGCTTCTGCAGCTCGATAGAAAGTAGGTATTCCGTGATAACCTGTTAATGGTTGCTGAATTGGGGCTTTCTCGGTAAAGTCTATTCTATTAAAATTGGTTAATGGAAACGTTAATTTATGCCTTTAAATGAGATTCTTGCCGAAGAGATAGTTGTTTAAGACATTCTGAGATGCTGTGGTGAGTGAAAGGTTGAAAAGTAGCATTATATTGAACCATTCCCTTGTTGAAGCCTGAAAAGATGACAGGGTGAAGAGCTGTGCATTTTATGGTGTATAAACTTCACAAATAGGTTTGCTACCTGTACACAATGCAACGAAGGAGCTGAATGTCTGATATTACATGAAGACCTAGTCTCATTTTGGTGCTAAAACTACTTAGAGTAGAAAGTGAATAGGTTTAAGATTGTTTTTGTTTTATATATCTTCTCATCCAATAGATAAAACAGTCTTCAGTTGGTGTAAAGAGATGGCAGCTGAGATCATTTATGCAAAGTCTTTTTGTACAGAGATTGCTCATAGGTGATACTAGAAGGAATTAAGGGTTAATTTTGGTACTGAGTCTCAATACACAGTTTTTATTATACATGCTGGATATGGTCAGCTATTTGAATAAACAGACTGAATGATAGCTAAATTTCACCCACAGTTTAGTGAAGAGTATTGAGCACTCTGTGACCTAAATCATTTGAGCCTGTGGTGAAACCTATCCTGCATTAGAAAACAAAAGGGAACAGTCAAGGGAGACTGAGGAAAGTTGGTTATTGAGACCTAATAGGTTTAAGAAGGAAAAAGCAGCTACTAGGTCATTGATAGAACCCTAGAAGTACACAAGAGTTTCAGCCATTGAAAGCAGCCCAGGTGAGTTTAGATGGGTAAAAGTGGCAAAATAAATAGGGCTGAGCCCACTGATGTAAGCTGGATTGAGAAATTCCCAGGCTGTGTAGAACTTTTCCAGAAGGCTGGGTGGCTGGATTTTTCAAAAGAATAGATGGTTATAACATTGAGGTTTCCTGTAAATTTGCAAAATGCTACAATCAGGACATGGTGGTTTTTGACACTCTAAAGTTTAGGTTGACAGTGGACCTAGTTGCAAAAGCTACAGGAATAAAAAATGAAGGTGAAATGTGGTGTAAAAAGTTGCCTTTCACTTTTGATGCCCAGAGGTAACTATTACCTAATATCACCCCAGACTGGAGCAAAGGCATACTGATCCAAAATTTCAGAAGTGAGTGGGTGGAACCCATTAGAATCTTGCAAAGCTATATAACCTGTGAAGGCATATATGCCTATGTTTTCAAATACCATTTTAGATTTTTACAGAATATGGTTGGTGTATCTAAAATGAGCCTTCCTTTCTTCCTATTCGAAAGTTTGCAGAAGATGTCTAGCAGAGTCAAGGGGCATCAGGATCATACTTCCCAATCCATTTTCCACCATGGACTGATTAAATTGATCATTAGTACTGTCCTGCAGAGTGAAGGAAAAACCTAGGATTTCTTCCTCTTCTGGTCTGGTTTTCAAGTTAAACAAGAGGATTAGCAAACCAAAAAAACAGGCAGACAAAGGGAAAGTCCTAGTGAGGAAACTAGGTCAGAAGGTTAAGACTGAAGAGAAGAAAGAGGTTAAGCTTGAAGAAGTACCAGAGCCTTTGAAGGATGATAATGAACCTAAAATGTCTTCAGCTGATATTAAAGGTAACTATTCATTGTTTACAGAAAATAAAAAGCAGCCTATGCAACACTTGACACCAGTAGAATTTTTCAGTGAAGATAAAATTGCTATCATAGAAAAAGTTATTGTACAGGAAGAAGAGATTCAGACCCAGCAAAGGAGTCCCATCACTATCCTGTCAAAGGATGAGGGTTATTTATTAGAGGAGGATCAATACATTGCTAAAACTGAATCTAGGGTTGATTCATGCAAGGAATTTTCCACTCTGGAAAACAAGACAATCAGACCTAGGAGAAAGAAGAATAGGGTTGAAGTCATGAAATTTTCTACAGTCAAACACCAAGGTAGAAGCTTGAAAATGATGGAAGAATTGGCTCCATCTTGGAGGCCTAAAACCAGGTCAAGGAATAAATTAATATTGAATATGAAGAAACTACTTAACCCTAGCTTGAATTCCAAAGAGGTGTCTGTTCTTGATGAGGTTTCTTCAGATGCTGAAAAACCAAGAATTGACAAAGTGAGCAATAAAAAGAATGAAGGAGCAGTTGTAAAAAGTTCAGTTCTTCATCCTACAAAAGGAAAAAAGTCATTACAGTCAGTAGAAGATTCAAGCGAGCCTGAGCTTAAGCTGTCTGCCATATTTATTGAATTAAGAAATGAACTTTTGGAGCAACAACAAGAAAAAGAAACTGAAGTTTCTTATGATGAAAACCAGCTGTTAATTGATGAAGCTATACCTAAGGAAACAGGCACTCAGGAAAACCCTAGCATTCCTGATAGTTCTACAAATCTGTTAGAAGAAGATGCAGATATTTTTAGGAAACTTAATATACCATGGATGCCTAGTGATGCACAAGAGACCATAACAGGGAGGCCATTTGATTCAGAAAGGGAAAACCTGCAGAAAACTATTAAACAATACAGACATCGGATGGACTACATGCAAGAAGTGAATGATGGGCTGATCCTGGCAAACAGAAGGCTTAGAGAATATTTGCAAGAAGTTAATGAACACTATCAAGAACTGACAGCAGTGTCCAAGGAAGCCTTGAAGAGGAAGAGAACCATTGATTTGCACTGTGCAGATTTGAAGCTGAATGTTGAAAGTCTACAGAAAAAAAATGAAGAGCTCACGAAAAGAGTAGCTGAGATGGAAGATGAACAGAAAAGAGCCAGGAAGAAAGCACAAGCATTGGATGGAATAGCATTACTTGTTGAAGCTGCCAAAGACCTTTGAAGTTTGGTAGTTAGTTAGTGATTTGTTATGTCTTTTGAAAGACACTTTAGTTAATTAGTTGTTAGTTATGTTTTTTTTTTTTTTAAATTTTATGTTGTAAATGTAATTTTTACTTTATCCCATCGAGTTGGTTGAGGGCAGTTAGGGTTTTCACCCCTAACTGATTTTGTAAAAAGCAGTATTTAGATAGATTAGAGAGTCAGAAGCAGGGTTCGATTTTGGGAGGACTTCAGGAGGTCTTTTGGACTTATTTGTGAGCTAAGTATCATAACTCTTATATGTATTTGATGATAGACTATGAAATATATGACACTTTATACCCTTTAGTACATGTTTTGGCTTCATCTCTGACTTGTTTAGTTGCTTAACTAATAAATTCATTGCTGGTCTATGTTTGTATGCTGGTGGTGCTTATCTTTTATGAATGAACTTCAATATTGTGTTCTGTTGGATCTTGTTGATTATATTATGCATCTTTGTCTTTACTTGCCTATGATTTAGTTTTTGTTTAGCTCATGAGTGTATTCCCTGTTGGTCACCAAATTTACAACCAAGAAAACATTGCAGAAACCCTAAAACCTGGTTTACTTTATTGAGTTTTATTTAAGATTGTGTTGGGTTGTTTATTTAGCCTTGGAAACAATTTCTGGCACAAACATCTTTGGTGCCATTACCGGGGACGAATTTGAAGACATATTTTCCCTGGGATACTTATCATTTTTACTGGTTTTAAGAGGTGGACTTAAACCAGCACTTTTTAAGGCTATTTTTCACCAAAGATGTCACAGTGGCTTCTAGAGGAGTGGGAACTAGGTATAGACCTACTTCACCATTGCAGTTGGGTGTGACAGGACCTGAAGAGATATTGAGGACAGCTAGAAAGATAAGAAGGTCTCAGTCATTACCCTCCTTATCTAATCCTGAGCAGTTAAACAATTCATTAGCTTCATTTGTGTCAAGAAAAGAAAAAGAAACTTCACCTTGGATAAAACCAACCATTGCTGATAGTAGTTTCCAAATTTTTACCAATCCTCAATCCTTTATAAAAGCCAAAACTGCCTCTCCCGGAAAGATACCTCTCTTTAAATTGAAAGTAGGAAAAAATCCTTTTCAGCCAAGTTCTAGCCAAACTTCTTCATCACCTAAGTCTGTCAGTCCAAAAATGGCAGCCCAAAATCCGCCTATAGACATGATGGATTGGATGGTTGCAGCCAGATATGCACCATTGGTCTTGCCTCAGCCTTTAAATGCACTGCCTGGGGGTGACTACTAGAAATATCTTCCTAGGTTCAATGGACAGGGGGAAACCACTGCTGAGGAACATTGGGAAGCTTTCCTCAGTTATGCTGAAAATCAAAACATTGAGGCTAAGGATGTTTGGATGAGAATGTTTGTTCAGAGCCTTGATGGAGATGTGAGGAAGTGGTTCAGAGAGTTACCTGCTAATTCCATCACTATTATTGAAGAACTCCGTGATCTCTTCATGAGACAATGGGGTGATACCAAAGATCATACCTACTACATAACTGAATTTGGAGCTCTTAGAAGGAAAAAAGATGAAACAATTGCATATTTTTCAAAGAGGTTCAACAAGATGTACAGTAGAATTCCTACTGAGATAAAGCCTACAGAAACATCAGCTAAACTGACATATGCAAATGCTTTTGATCACAAATTCTCCTTTTTACTGAGAGAGAGGAGGCCTATCTCTTTACTGAACATGCAGGATGCAGCATTGGAGGTAGAATCTAACATACTGGCTTCAAATAGACTAAAGAAAGAAATAGCTCGGCAGCTGTATGACAGAAAAGGAAAGAAGGAGGCAGCTTCAGGAAATTCTGCTCCACATTCTGCTGAAGGGAATATTGATGAAATGGCTAAGCTGGTGAAGATCTTGACTGCAAAACTGAACAAATTAGAGCTTGAGAAAAATTCCAGCAAGCCTGCTCCAGAAGGTGAACGAAATCCAAATAATCAGAATCAGTTCAGAAGGCAATTTGCTCCTTGTTTTATGCCTAGAGAACGAAGGAACAATGATATCCAGTGAGAAAGGAGAGAAAATGAGGACCAAAGAGTGCCACCACCTCTCCAGAATAATGTAGCTGAGGAAGAAGAAGTTGATGATGAGTTGTTTTTTGAAGAGACTGACCAAGATATGAATCATTTTGGGGAAGGATTGTCTGAGGGTTTTGTCACCGAGGAAGAATTTCTGAATGCAGAATACTATGATGCTAACATGTTTGAAAATGAGGCTGATTTGGGCCTGTAAAATACTGCTATAACTGCTGCTATTTGTCAAAATGAACTCAAGAAAACAATAAATCTGAGATCAGGTCCAAAGCAGGCGGTACAAGCTCCGAAGAAGAAAGCAAATGTTCCTGCTGCAACTGTCCCTGCTAAATAAGCATCTAATCCTGTGACAGAGAAAAGGCAAGTTGCAGAAAAATCAAAGAAGACTACAGAAGTTGAAGAGGTAAATAAATCTGTCCAGAATTTCAGTTTGGAGAATGAATTAGGAAAGTTAAATATTCATGTACCTTTAACTGAATTAATAAAAAATCCTTCATATAAAGAAACAGTCCTAAAAGTGATGAATTCAGCAAGTAATCAGCTTGTTTCAGACACAGTTAATTTGCAAGAAGAAAACCCTAGGATTTTCATTGGATCAGCCCTAGATGAAAAGACAGAAAATGAAGTAGGTGCTTCACCTCCTTTCTATGTCACCTTGATATTTCATGAACAAATGATACAAAATTGTCTGTTAGACTCGGGAGCCTCACACAATTTGATGCCAAAGGCTGTTATGGAGGCCTTAGGGCTGAGTATTACCAAACCTTATCATGATCTGTATGCCTTTGATTCCTGAGTAGTGAAGTGTTTAGGAGTAATAAAGGACATGGTTGTTAGCCTAGCTCAGTTACCTATGAAAAGTGTGATCATGGATGTTGTGGTAGCTGATACTACACCGAAGTTTGGATTACTTCTTTCTAGGTCTTGGGAAAAGAAGGTTGGTGGGACCTTACAAATGGATCTTTCATATGTCACTATTCCTGTGTTTGGAGGGGAAAATAGAAGGCTGTACAGAGAGTTGCAGTTTGCCTACATTGTGACAGATGATAAAAACCCAACCAATCACCCACTATATGCTGTTGACAAAGACCTCGGAACTTGCATGCTACATTTCAGTGATGAAGACAATACTGCTGGATTGTTACAAGTTGAAAAAGAACAGCCAGTAAAATGCAGCAGAGAAGAAGAAGATGAACTATGGCAATTATATTTTGATGGTTCCTCTTGTAAGGAAGGTGCAGGTGCAGGAGTTCTTCTTATATCCCCTGGAGGTGAAACAATAAAGCTGATGTATAAACTTGAGTTTGTTACTACCAATAACACTGCTGAGTATGAAGCTTTGCTGTTAGGGTTAAAAGCTACTAAAGATTTGGGCATTCAGCAGATTGCTGCATTTGGTGACTCCGAATTAGTTGTTCAGCGGGTGAAGAGCAACTATCAAGTGAAGCAGGGTTTGCTGAAAGTCTATCGGAATGAGGTATGGGATATGCTTGAAAATTATTTTGTAGCATTTAACATCACTCATATTCCAAGGGATCATAATCAGACTGCAGATTCATTGGCTTTGGCTGCCACACATTTCAAAATTCCCAAGACCACTTAGTTAAGGTATCCCATAGAGGTGAGGTACAGACCATGTGTGCTTGATAATGTAAAGCAATGGAAAGTATTCGAAGATGACATTGAAATTAAGAGGTTTCTTGAGCTTACTCATGAGTTTTCAAATTCCCTGATTGATCAAGAGGAAGATGAGGGGGATGAACAGTTGGATGAGATTGCTGAAGATGAGATAGCAGCTCATAAAATTATTGAACTTAAGAGCAACTTCATCCCAAAAGGTTTGGTACCCCTAGAAAGAATATTTACAAAGGATGATACACTATCAAAGCCTGTTGTTCAGTCTTCTGAAGAGAATGTGTTAGAGTGTAATATTGGTTCTGCAGAACATCCTAAAATGGTCAAAATTTCTAAATCACTGACAGCTGAACAAAGAAACAGATATATCAAAATGTTAAAGGAGCATATAGATGTTTTTGCATGGTCTTATGAGGAACTAAGAACTTATGATACAGGAATCATACAGCATAAAGTCCCTTTAAATCCAAATGTTAAACATTTTCATCATAAACTAAGGAGGATTAACCCAGCTTTGTTCCCTATTATTGAAAAAGAAGTGAAGAAGCTGTTGGATGCAAAGATCATAGTGTCTCTCAAATATTCTTCATAGGTGGCTAATCCAATTCCTGTCAGAAAAAAGAATGGAGAAATCAGGCTGTGTGTTGACTTCAGAAATTTGAACAGATCTTCGTTAAAAGATAACTATCCTCTCCCTAAGATTGAACAAATATTGTAGAAAGTTGTTGGTGCACAAAGGATCTCAATGGTTGATGGTTTCTCAGGGTACAATCAGATCTCCATGCATCCTGATGATAAGGAGAAGACAACCTTTACAACTCCCTGGGGGACTTTTATGTATGACAAGATGCCCTTTGGTTTAATGAATGCTGAAGCCACCTTCCAGAGAGCTATGGACATTGCCTTTGTCGGAGAAAAGGACAAGTTTGTGGTTATTTACTTGGATGATATTACTGTTTTTTCATAGTCATATGACGAACATTTGAAGCATTTGAAGCAAACATTCCTAAAATGCAGAAAATTTGGCTTGTCTTTAAATCCAAAAAAGTCACATTTTGCTGTACAAGAAGGTAAACTGCTGGGTCATTTAGTATCTGCTGATGGCATCAGAATAGATCCTGAAAGGGTAAAGGCTATACTGAAGATAAGTTTACCAAGGAGTAAAAAGGATGTCCAATCATTCATTGGCAAAATCAATTTTCTGCGGTGGTTTATACCCAACTTTGCTGAAACTATCAAACAGATCACAGCCATGTTGAAGAAGGATCAAGAAGTCAGATGGACCACTGAGGCAAAGGGTGCATTTGAGAAAATCAAAGTGGCTCTTACTGAAGCTCCTGTATTAGTAAGCCCAGATTTTACTAGAGAGTTTCTTACATTCTCATTTGCATGAGAAGATACAATAGCAGCTGTTTTATTGCAGAAGAATAAAGAAGGACTGGAACAGCCTATTGCGATCTTCAGTAAAACTCTCAGAGATTCTGAACTGAAGTACAGTATTTTAGAAAAATAGGCATATGCTCTGGTAAAGGCTTTGAAATTTTTCAGAATTTATGTTCTGCATTCTAAAGTGATTTCTTTTGTACCTAATTCTGCTGTAAAAGATGTGTTAACATAGCCTGATAGTGAGGGTAAAAGAGGCAGGTGGATTGAAAAGATCATGGAGTATGATGTAGAGATCAGACCTACCAAACTTGTCAAGGGACAAGGTTTAGCCAAGTTGCTAGCTGAATCAAATTGTCAGGCTCTGGGATTGCATGTCATGGCTGAAGAATTAGTTCCTGAAGAATATCAAGCAATACTGGAAAAGGAGAAGATCATGGACTATTATTCATCATCAGCATGGTATGCAGATATTGTTCATTTTTTGTTGTTTTTGCAATGTCCTGAACATTTGGATAGGAAGGCTGCTAGATCTTTAAAGCTGAAAGCTACTAAGTATTGTTTAGTGGAAGAGCAGCTATTTTGGAAGGACCCAGGTGGTATTCTACTCAGATGTTTGGATAAATATTCTGAGATTGAAGGAGTGATTTCTGAATCTCATGAGGGTGCTTGTGGAGGGCACAAGTACTGGAAGACAACAACATTCAGAATTTTAAGAGCTGGATATTATTGGCCCTCCTTGTTTGCAGATGTTTATCAGTAGGTAAGAGCCTACATCCCTTGTCAGAAGTTTGCTGGCAAATAGAAATTATTGTCTTTGCCCCTGAAACCTATTGCAGTTAATGCTCCTTTCCAGCAATGGGGTCTATATTTTATTGGAGAAATAAATCCAGCATCCTCAGGGCAGCACCATTGGATTCTAACTACAACAGACTTCTTTACAAAATGGGTGGAAGCCATCCCTACTAGGAATACCACAGAAAAATTAATCATGGAGTTCATTGAAGAAAATATCGTAAGCAGGTTGGGCTGTCCTAAAAAATTAGCGACATATAATGCTAAGGCCTTCAAGTCTAAGGCAATGATAGCATTTTGTGAAAAGAATGGAATTTTGCTGAAGCACTCAAATCCTTATTATCCTAAGGGCAATGGTTTGGATGAATCCTCTAATAAAAACATCATTCAGAGTATTAAGAAGTTGCTCAAGCATAACAAGAGATCATGGGATTCCATGCTAAAATATGCATTATGGGATGATAGGATCACACTAAAACAAGCAATTGGAACTTCTCCATTCCAATTAGTTTATGGTACAGAGGCAGTTTTTCCTGTTCAATTGGGAATCCCAGTGATGAAGTTTCTTCAGAATTCTCAGGAGGAGCCAAATGATATGCAGAGAAGGATTTATGAGATGATAGAGTTGCAGCAAAGCAGGGAAAAGGTGGATGAAAGGGCACAGTTGTACAGATCCAAGATCAAAAGCAGATTTGACAGGAACATCAAAGAAAATACTTTCTCAGTTGGTGATATGGTCCTAAGGTGGGATGCAAGGAAAGAGCAAAAGGGTAAGCATGGTAAGTTTGACAATATCTAGTTTGGCCCTTTCCTAGTGTCTAAAGTTTTGGAGAATAATACTTTTATCCTGCAGTCTTTGGAAGGTGAGGCGTTGTCCAGTACTGTTAATGGGCGATTCCTCAAGCATTTTTACAGTCTATAAGGAGATTCTCACTTTTCATTGTACATACCGGTGTGAGTGAAGCATAATAAAGACTCCATAGCCCAATGGAAGTTTTGCAGATGAGTAGGTAGGGTAGTAGACAGAAGGCACTGGTCTACAGGTTCTTGAAGCCTCACAGGGAGGAATTCATCCTGCAGCTGGAGCCAGATGTTAAGTCAGGAACTTGTTTCTTACCTTTTTATGTTTGATTGTCATTTTTATTCTAGTTTGCTTATTTTCTTGAGTTTATCCTTTCACTTACTGTAGAAATTTTTGGTATTTAGTGAAATTTTCAAGTTTTTTGCCTTTAGGTTTTTTATTGTTTTTCCTCCTTTAGTTTTTGAAGGGTTTAAAGGTCATTATGTTGATTAAAGATGTCACAAATATATTCCAAGAGCATAGTTTAGCACCTAAATTGCATTCAAAGTGGAAAAAACAATTAAAATAGCGCCAAAAGTGATTTCAAATTATTCTTGTAGCGCAAGTGCCAAAAATTAACACAGTGGCGCTACAAGAATATCGCTCATGTTAAATTCTTTGACTTTTGAGCAAATTTTTTGCATGATTTCGAATCTTAAGTGACTAATCGCATGATTTAAGGATTTTGCTACGTGTTATTCTAGTAATCATCATGAATGTAGGTCTGATTCGTGTTGGGGAAGAGATCGTGGTCATCATTAGCCAGAACACAGCGCGTCATGACACATAGAGGCATAGACCGACTTTGATGTGAGGGAAGTTATTCCTTGCATGCATTTCGAAGTTGAAAGACTTAGTGGAGCGTCGACATCTGCTGAAAAACTAGAGATTGTTGTTATAGAGCAGAGTTGGGTTTTTCACGGTTACACAAAAAATTAGGGCTTTCTTGTCCTGCCACTTGGAGGTAAATTGAACATCTGAAGACACTTGTATACTTCAATTCGACAATAAGACAACACAAGGAGTGGTTTAAAGCTTCTGCAGCTCGACAGAAAGTAGGTATTCTGTGATAACCTGTTAATGGTTGCTGAATTGGGGCTTTCTCGGTAAAGTCTATTCTATTAAAATTGGTTAAGGGAAACACTAATTTATGCCTTTAAATGAGATTCCTACCAAAGAGTTAGCTATTTAAGACATTCTGAGATGCTGTGGTGAGTGAAAGGTTGAAAAGTAGCATTATATTGAACCATTCCCTTGTCGAAGCCTGAAAAGATGACAAGGTGAAGAGATGTGCATTTTATGGTGTCTAAACTTCACAAATAGGTCTGTTACCTGTACACAATGCAACAAAGGAGCTGAATGTCTGAGATTACATGAAGACCTAGTCTCATTTTGGTGCTAAAACTACTGGGAGCAAAAAGTGAATAGGTTTAAGACTGTTTTTGTTTTATATATCTTCTCATCCAATAGATAAAATAGTCTTCAGTTGGTGTAAAGAGCTGGCAGCTGAGATCATTTATGCAAAGTTTTTCTGTACAGAGATTGCTCATAGGTGATACTAGAAGGAATTAAGGGTTAATTTTGGTACTGAGTCTCAATACACAGTTGTTATTATACATGCTGGAGATGGTCAGCTATCTGAATAAACAGACTGAATGATAGCTAAATTTCACCCACAGTTTAGTGAAGAGTATTGAGCACTCTATGACCTAAATCATTTGAGCCTGTGGTGAAACCTATCCTGCATTAGAAAACAAAAGGGAATAGTCAAGGGAGACCGAGGAAAGTTGGTTATTGAGACCTAAGAGGTTTAAGAAGGAAAAAGAAGCTGCTAGGTCATTGATATAACCCTAGAAGTACACAAGAGTTTCAGCCATTGAAAGCAGCCCAGGTGAGTTCAGATGGGTAAAAGTGGCAAAATAAATAGGGCTGAGCCCATTGATGTAAGCTGGATTGAGAAATTCCCAGGCTGTGTAGAACTTTTCCAGAAGGCTGGGTGGCTGGATTTTTTCAAAAGAATAGATGGTTATAACACTGAGGTTTCCTGTAAATTTGCACAATGCTACAATCAGAACATGGTGGTTTTTGACACTCTAAAGTTTAGGTTGACAGTGGACCTAGTTGCAGAAGCTACAGGAATAAAAAATGAAGTTGAAATGTGGTTTAAAAAGCTGCCTTTCACTTTTGATCCCCACAGGTATCTGTTACCTAATATCACCCCAGACTGGAGCAAAGGCATACTGATCCAAAATTTTAGAAGTGAGTGGGTGGAACCCATTAGAATCTTGCAAAGTTATATAACCTGTGAAGGCAGATATGCCTATGTTTTTAAATACCATTTTAGATTTTTACAGCATATTGTTGGTGTATCTAAAATGAGCCTTCATTTCTTCCTATTCAAAAGTCTGCAGAATATGTCTAGCAGAGTCAAGGGGCATCAGGATCATCCTTCCCAATCCATTTTCCACCATGGACTGATTAAATTGATCATTAGTACTGTCCTGCAGAGTGAAGGAAAAACCTGGGATTTCTTCCTCTTTTGGTCTGGTTTTCAAGTTAAACAAGAGGATTAGCAAACCAAAAAAACAGGCAAACAAAGGGAAAGTCCTAGTGAGGAAACTAGGTCAGAAGGTTAAGACTGAAGACAAGAAAGAGGTTAAGCTGGAAGAAGTACCAGAGCCTTTGAAGGATGATAATGAGCCTCAAATGTCTTCAGCTGATATTAAAGGTAAATATTCATTGTTTACAGAAAAGAAAGAGCAGCCTATGCAACACTTGACACCAGCAGAAGTTTTAAGTGAAGATAAAACTGTTGTCACAGAAAAAGTTACTGTACAGGAAGAAGAGATTCAGACCCAGCAAAGGAGTCCCATCACTATCCTGTTAGAGGATGAGGGTTATTTATTAGAGGAGGATCAATCCATTGCTAAAACTGAATCTAGGGTTGATTCATGCAAGGAATTTTCCACTCTGAAAAACAAGAAAATCAGACCTAGTAGAAAGAATAATAGGGTTGAAGTCATGGAATTTTCTACAGTCAAACACCAAGGTAGAAGCTTGAAAATGATGGGAGAATTGGCTCCATCTTGGAGCCATAAAACCAGGTCAAGGAATAAATTAAGATTGAATATGAAGAAACTGCTTAACCCTAGCTTGAATACCAAAGAGGTGACTGTTCTTGATGATGTTTCTTCAGATGCTGAAAAACCAAGAATTGACAGAGTGAGCAATAAAAAGAAGGAAGGAGCAGTTGTAAAAAGTTCAGTTCTTCATCCTACAAAAGGAAAAAAGTCATTACAGTCAGTAAAATATTCAAGCTAGCCCGAGCCTAAGCTGTCTGCCATATTTCTTGAATTAAGAATTGAACTTTTGGAACAACAACAAGAAAAAGAAACTGAAGTTTCTTATGATGAAGACCAACTGTTAATTGATGAAGCTATACCTAAGGAAACAGGCACTTAGGAAAACCCTATCATTCCTGATAGTTCTACAAATTTGTAAGAAGAAGATGCAGATATTTTCAGGAAACTTAATATACCATGGATGCCTAGTGATGCACAAGAGACCATAACAGGGAGGCCATTTGATTCAGAAAGGGAAAACCTACAGAAAACTATTAAACAATACATACATCATATGGACTACATGCAGGAAGTGAATGATGGGCTGATTCTGACAAACAGAAGGCTTAGAGAAGATTTGCAAGAAGTAAATGAACACTATCAAGAACTGACAGCAGTGTCCAAGGAAGCCTTGAAGAGGAAGAGAACCACTGATTTGCACTGTGCAGATTTGAAGCTAAATGTTGAAAGTCTACAGAAGTAAAATGAAGGGCTCACGAAAAGAGTAGCTGAGATGGAAGATGAAAAGAAAAGAGCCAGGAAGAAAGCACAAGCATTGGATGGAATAGCATTACTTGCTGAAGCTGCCAAAGACCTTTGAAGTTTGGTAGTTAGTTAGTGATTTATTATGTCTTTTGAAAGACACTTTAGTTAATTAGTTGTTAGTTATGTTTTTTTTTTAAATATTTTATTTTGTAAATGTAATTTTTACTTTATCCCATCGAGTTGGTTGAGGGCAGTTAGGGTTTTCACCCCTAACTGATTTTGTAAAAAGCAGTATTTAGATAGATTAGAGAGTCAGAAGCAGGGTTCGATTTTTGGAGGACTTCAGGAGGCCTTTTGGACTTATTTGTAAGCTAAGTATCATAACTCTTATATGTATTTGATGACAGACTATGAAATATATGATACTTTATACCCTTCAGTACATGTTTTGGCTTCATCTTTGACTTGTTTAGTTGCCTAACTGATAAATTCATTTTTGTTCTATGTTTGTATGCTGGTGGTGCTTATCTTTTATGAATGAACTTCAATATTGTGTTATGTTGGATCTTGTTGATTATATTATGCATCTGTGTCTTTACTTGCCTATGATTCAGTTTTTGTTTAGCTCATGAGTGTATTCCCTGTTGGTCACCAAATTTACAACTAAGAAAACATTGCAGAAACCCTAAAACCTAGTTTACTTTATTGAGTTTTATTTGAGATTGTGTTGGATTGTTTCTTTAGCCTTGGAAACAATTTCTGGCACAAACATCTATATCAGGGATATGGTGCAGAGGGGAGCAGTGAAGCTGCAGTATGTTGCGACGGAGGAATAGATAGCTGATGTATTGATGAAGCCATTAGCTAGGCTGAAGTTTGAGTACTTCAGGGAGAAGCTTGGTGTTCTCTAGATTGATATTTCCTCCAAGAGAAAGTGATGAGACCCATAGCCATTCTGACATGGTGAGAGGATTGGTTCCTTCCATGGTTAGATGTAAGGGCTGAGCCATTCTATCATGGTGAGAGGATTGGTTCCTTCCATGTCAGATATGAGTGCTGGCCATTCTATCAAGTAGGACAGATGTAAGGGCAATTTCCATTCTAGGAATGGAGGCACCTGGTCAGTTACTAGGAACACTCAATGTAGGACTGAGTAGCCATTCTGATGTGATAGAGGGATGTGTTCCCACTTGATCAGATGTAAGGGCTGAACCATTCTGTCATGGCTAAAGGATTAAGTTACTTCCATGTCAAATGTGAGTGTTGGCCATTCTGATGAGCAGGTCAGATGTAAGGGCAACTGCCATTCTCTAGGAGAATGGAGGCACCTGGTCAGTTAACAGGTAGCTCAGTCGAGGACTAGGGGCCATTCTGATATGATTGCTGGGATGTGTTCCCTCATGATCAGATGTGAGTGCAAGCCCTTCCATCACTGTGAGCAGGATGTGTTCCCGCCTGGATGGATGTAAGTGCAGATCCTTTCTGATGAGACTGACAGATGTGTTCCCACATGCTCAGATGTAAGTGCAGAGCCTTTCTAGAGTGACTGAGGGATGTGTTCCCACATGCTCAGATGTAAGTGCAAGAGATTTTCTGGAGCGACTGAGGGATGTGTTCCCATGTGCTCAGATGTAAGTGTAGGAGCCTTTCTGGAGCGATTGAGGGATGTGTTCCCACGTGCTCAGATGTAAGTGTAGGAGCCTTTCTGGAGCGATTGAGGGATGTGTTCCCATGTGCTCAGATGTAAGTGCAGGAGCCTTTCTGGAGCGGCTGAGGGATGTGTTCGCACGTGCTCAGATGTAAGTGCAGGAGCCTTTCTGGAGTGACTGAGGGATGTGTTCCCATGTGCTCAGATGTAAGCACAGAGCCTTTCTAGAGTGACTGAGGGATGTGTTCCCACGAGCTCAGATATAAATGATGGGCCTTTCTAACAAGTAGGTCAGATATAAGTGCTGGGCGAAGACCTACATGGAGGCTAGGCCTACAACCAGCATGAAAAAGGGCTGGCTCTGTAGAACTTCCTATGACAAGAAGAATCATGATATAGCACCAGGGATGATCTAGATCAAGCGATGATTGAGATCCAGTGATGACAGCCAGTGATGATCCAGATCCAGTGATGATCCAGATCTAGTCATGATGATCCAGCAGTGATGATCCAGATCTAGTCTAGTGATGTTGATCCAGATCGAGAGATGATCCAAATCCAGTGATGATGTTCCATGATGATCCAGATCCAGTGATGATGTTCCATGATGATCCAGATCGAGTGATGATCCAGATATGATGATGATGTCTAGTGATGATCTAGATTGAGTGATGATCTAGATTCAGTGATGATGATCCAGATCAAGTGATGATCTAGATCCAAATGAAGATGAATTACAGATGAGGATGACTTATAGATGAAGATGACTTGAAGATGAAGATGACCTGAAGATGACGAAGACCTGACGATGACCCAGATGATACAAAGAAGAAGACTTGTGCTGATAAATTGTGTCGAGAAAATACCTTCCTAGTTAAGAGGGAGTGTTGATGTAATTGTAACTTCAGAATGTATTTCTTATCTATTGTAACCCAATGTTCATTCCGGGATGTATTGTAATGTACTTGAGTCATGTCATACCCCGATGTTTATTCCAGGAAGTTTCTATAATGAGAAAGTCATGTCAAGTCATTGTGGGTAACCCTCTTATTGGTCAAGGGTTAAAGTCCCCATAGTTGTGGGGCCCTTGGTTTATTAGAATATCCTAGTGAAGTTGACCCTAGGGGAGTCATTGTAAGTCAGGGCAATAGTCCCCACCATTGTGTTACCCTCCTATTGGTCAAAGGAGGCAAAGTCCCCACAAGTGGTGGGGCACTAGGGTTATTAGACACTCCTAGAGATGTCGGCTCTAGTAAGTAATTGTTAAGTGAGGCCGACATGTTGGAGTGCACTTCAAGTGAATGGAAAAATATAAATAGAGAGTGAGAGTCTCTCTATTTATGACTTGCAACACACATCACTCACTCACTCAAGTGTGGCGCATTAGTGAGGAAGGAAATACACTGGGACTAGACAAGAAGAAGACTACTGCTGTCGGAAGTGCATCTTACTGTTTTGGGCTTTTACTGTTTTGGTGCTGATTCTATCTCTGAGGAAGTTGTGGGGTTTTCTCCTTTATGGTTTTCTCGAGGAAAACTCTTTGTGTCTCTTGTCTCTTGTGATGTGCTTATGTTTTATTGCTTTGCTTGTTATTCTCTCAGTGAAAAGATCCTAAGATCATAATGCTAGCTTATATGATGAAAAACTAACACTAACTTGCTTGAACACACTAAATGCTCAATTTAACATGCAAAGACACCATGCCAATAAAGATTTATCCCTAGCAGTGGCTTATGGCCTGATGGATGGATTATGAGACCCAAATAAATATTATGGTATAATACCATTTCTTTTCATATCAAACTATGGGACATGTATTGAGAACCATCCTTGGTAGTTTAAACCTCAAAATACTAACAATATTACACTTAAAAGCCAAAATTCCTTATGGAGGGCATGTATGTTAGTTTGGGGCCCCATAAATGGACCATGAGACCTATATGGAATTGGTAAAGACTTAGACCGTCCTTAATTTAAATCTTGGTTCATAACAACCATCCTTGGTGTTACTGTTGATGTATTTGTAACTTCAGAATGTATTCACTTGTATATATTATGTATTCTACCTCGATGTTTATTCCGGGAAGTATTTGTAATGTGATTGAGTCATGTCATGCCTCGATGTTTCGATTGGGAGATTCAATAATGTAAACAAGTAATGTAAATTCATTGAGGTTAACCCTCCATTGTAATTCAGGGAAATAGTCCCCACAATTGAGTCAAGTTTAACCCTCCTTGTTGATCGGAGGGCAAATTCCCCAAAGTTGTGGGGCACTAGGGTTATTAGACACTCATAGAGATGTCATCCCTGGTAAGTAATTCTTAAGTGGGGCTGACTTATTGGAGTGGACATTAAGTGAACGAAAGAATATAAATAGAGAGTGAGCCTCTCTATTTATTACATACACACTCACTCACTGGGGCACATGAGTGAGAGAAGAGAAGCTCTCTCAAGTAAGATAGAGAGAGAAAAGTTGTTGGAGATCATCTTTATGTTTTTAGGTTTTACTGCTGCCATTGGTGCTCATTCTATCTCTAAGGAAGTTGTGAGGTTTTCTCCTTTATGGTTTCCTCGAGGAAAATTCTTTGTGTCTCTTGTCTCTTATGTTTATTGCTGTGCATGTTATTCTCTCAGATAAGATCCTAAGATCATATTTCTTAAATGATAAAAATCTAACATGGTATTAGAGCTAACCTGAGAGAAGACACTGTGTAGCTGTAGAAGCTATGGATTCTTAATTTTTGGGTCTCTATCCACAATCCATCAACAAAAGGATTCTAGGCTAACTCTCCATTGAAGGGTGCATCTTTCAGTCGAAGCATAATTTGATTCGGGGCATTTTCAATTTTTGGTGTGGGAAATCAGGGCTTCTTACAGAAGAGGAATTTTTGAGTGATCCCGGCATAGGATTACTCTCCTCATCAAAATCGAAGTTTAGAGACCTGGGTAGATATTTTTGGTTGGGTGAAACTCCAGGAAATTCAAACCCTAGTTTGACCCCGGGCCTGAAAAACCCTAAAATATTGAAACAGATAGTTTTGGTAGAGTCACTATATCTTGAGAATGGAGAAGGATCAGATGCTGAAAATTTTACATGTCGAATATAAATTCCGCATGTACATTGTGTCCAATTTTCAACTTCATATTCGCTATATTCTAGGAGATATCATTCATCCAAGTTAGGGTTCCAACCTCTCCCAAGATTCCTCCCCAAACATGACACCTACAGATAATTGCTATATATCGGGCTATAAAGGTCCAAATGAAATTTATCAAGATGTTCTAGAAAGGGTACAAAATTTAATTTCTATGGTAAAAGTTTCAGACCCTGAAGATGAAACAATGACACGTGGCTATCCATACAACTTCACTATGTTGAAGAGTCTTGGAATAGGTCACCTTGGGAAAACACTCATAAGGCCCGATTGGTGAAACCAATTCTAATGAAACTTGTGGTGGTGGAACAAGGATAGATGCGGTTACCTCAATACAAAATTTCAGACATAGAGGAGCATTAAGTTTAGAGATACCACAGAAACAGTATCAAGCATTTATGTAGAAGAAATTGGTAAACTAGGGCTTCTTGTTCTCGGAGCTTCTCTGCACCGTTTTCAGAAAATGAGTACATTGGACAGATTGCCTTGAATAGGTCTATATTTTTATCCAATCATATCTGAAAGATTATAAGTTTTGAAAATTAGGGTTTCTTTGACAAACCCTAGATCATCCAGCTCCAGAACTAGGACAAACACCTCAAATTGGTAAGATCTAATATTTTGCTATTTACATTTGGCGTTCTTATTTCAAAATGTCTAATCACACCAGCTTGATGCCAAGCTTGGTGAAACTGACCACTTACAAACATGGAATTATTGGATCTCACTCATTCTTGAAGAAAATTAATTGGACACCTACATAAGTAGAGAGGTTCCAGTTCCAGAGGGAGATGAGGCTAAAAGCCTTACACAAGAAGAACTTGGTCAAGGCCAAGAAGATCATTGCTGATTCAATCATGGATCACCTTGTACCACAAGTGTCTTCCCTAAAGACACCAAAAGAGATGTTTGATTTCTTGATCAAGGTATTTGAAGGAAAGAATATAAATCAGAAGATGACTCTGAGAAAACAGTTGAAGAATGTGAAAGATCGAGAATGCAGAGACCATACAGTCATACTTTACAAGGGTCTCTCAAATCAAAGAACAACTCGAAGCATTAGAAGAAGAAGTGGAGAATGCAAAAGTTGTGATAATAGCATCCTAGGATCATGGGATTCATTCATTCAAGTAATGTACACAAGAAGGAAGTGATTACTTTCAGCAGACTCTGGGAAGAAGAAGAAACTCGACTTATAATAAGAGAAGAGAAGATGGGAGCAACTGAAGATCAAGCTCTCACGATTCAAAGAAGATCCCTCAAGCGATGAGGAATATGAAGGACTCAACTCTTGAAGAATCTCTTATCCATTTGGATAAGAAATGATGTTGTTATGAATGTAGAAGATGATGAAGCTGAAAGAAGGAGTCTACCCACAAAACAAATAAAGATAAGTATTCAATTGTCATTTCATGATATTGTTTTGTTATGCATTTGTTTATATTCAGTTGATGTATTATGCATGATAGAATGTTTACATTAATGATAGTATATTACTAATATGCATGTGATGGGTAAGTAGCTCATGGTGCTATACAACTCTCCATTGCTACTTATCTAGAATGAAACCTCTTTGCTTACATATTGGATTAGTGCACAATCTCAATGTTGTCCTGGTAGAGATGGAAGGCATCTAGAAAGTTTTCGTGAGATATGGATGAATGTTGTATTGACTAAAGTAGTTGCATAATTATATCTTGATGCAAAATAATTTTTCATTATGAATATACCCTATGAAATGTTTCTAACCATACAAATAATGCATTTGACTTGTAGGAAAGATCGCATACAATCACCTACAAGAAAACAAGGACGAGACTTGCTCCGAAGAACAAGTGATGAAAGTTCAAGAAATAATCCAAGTAATGAAGATCTTAACCTTTGCTACAAGGTTGAAGATGAAAGCCTATAGAGGATGAACAACTCACAGATGGGTGTGAGAAGAAATTTTGAAAAGGTTCAAGATAGAGGTTCTTGGTATCTAGTGACCCTAGATGGATACATAGAATATTAGTAGTAGAGGAAGCTACTTGTCACTCTAGTACAGAATGTTTCAATGCATAGAGTACGAAATACAGAGGGATAATGATGCTTTGCTTCAGAGGGAGTTACTATAGAATATCCTGAGGTTTGACATGGTACGAAAGGATGGACATATTACTAATGAATCTAGGCTTTACTAAGAGTAAAGTGGATTCTAGCCTTTGTTTCAAGGTTGAAGGAGGAATACCAGTGATGTTGCTATTATATGTCGATGACTTGTTCCTGACAGAAAAGAGGAACTCATTAAAGTTGCAAGAAGAAGACTTGCTGCCAATTTTGAGATGAAGAACTTGGATATGATGCACTACTTTCTAGGCATGGAGGTGTGGCAGAATTTCCCTCAAACAAGGGAAGAATGCAGTAGAGATCCTGAAGAGGTTCAATATGATGGATTGCAAGGCCATGACCACACCTATGGCATCGAACCTGAAGCTATTGAGTGTTGCTTCATCAAATTCGATTGATTCCACGATGTATCATTAGATGATTTGTTCCTTGATGTACTTGACGAATATGAGACCTGATATTTTCTTTGCTCTGAACACATTGAGACATGTTCACCTGATGGTTGCAAAGCATACAGTGAGGTACCTAAAGGGTATAGTTGATTATGGACTCAAGTATGAAGTGAATCAGAAGATTAACCTAGAGGGTTATGTGGATTCGTATTGGTCAGGTAGTTCCATTGATAAGAAGAGAACTTCAGGATGCTACTTCAATATGAGATCATGTGTGATATCTTGGTTTGGCAGGACGGAGTCTTGCATGGTGCTGAGTACAGCCGAGGAAAAATATGTTGCCACTTGATACTTGGGAGAGAGGAGCAGTGAAGCTCTAGTATGTGATCCAGATCGAGATCTCTTGAAAGAGGGAGTTCTAGCATATATGATGAGACAGGTTATCTGAGCATAAATTTTATCAAAGCTCGTAGGTTTCTCAGATGTAATCGGTCCTGTAGGTTGTTCTTGGATGTAATAGGTCCTAGCAAAGCTCACAGGTTATCCTTGGACATAATCAGCCCTGATGTGATTCTAATCTAGAAATGGTCAAAGTGAAGTTTGAGTACTTCAGGGAGAAGCTTGGTGTTCTCTAGATCGAGGTTCCTTCCAAGGGGAAGTGATGAGTTTGTGAGCCCTTCTGACATGGTGAGAGGATTGATTCCTTCCATGGTCAGATATTAGTGCGTTGGCCTTTCTGACATGGTGGAAGGCTAAGCTTCACATGGTCAAATGTAAGTGAAAAGATATTCTGATGTGATTGTGGGATGTGTTACTGCATGATCAGTGTAGAGCCATCCTGATGTGATCGAGGGATGTATTCTCACATGATCAGATATAAGTGTTGAAGGCCATTCTCTAGGAGAATGGAGGCACCTGGTTAGTTACTAGGAACACTCAGCTTAGTGCGAGAGGCCATTCTTTGGGAGAATGGAGGCACCTAGTTAGTTACCAGGAATAGTCAGCTTAGTGCTGAGAGGCCATTCTATGGGAGAATGGAGGCACCTAGTTAGTTACCAGGAACAATCAGGTTAGTGCTGAGATGCCATTCTTTGGGAGAATGGAGGCACCTGGTTAATTACCAGGAACAATTAGCTTAGTGCTGAGAGGCCATTCTATGGGAGAATGGAGGCACCTGGTTAGTTACCAGGAACACTTAGCTTAGTGCTGAGATTCCATTCTCCGGGAGAATAGAGGCACCTGGTCAGTTACTAGGAATACTCAGCTTAGTGCTGAGAGGCCATTCTATGGGATAATGGAGGCACCTAGTTAGTTACCAAGAATACTCAGCCTAGAGATGAGAGGCCTTCTGACATGATGAGGTCAGATGTAAGTGCATAGCCCTTCCATGGATGGTAGTAGTTGTGTCCTACCATGCCACTGGTTGTAAGTGCTGGGCCCTTCTAAAGATGATAGTAGGTGTGTCCTATAATGATGATGGTTGTAAGTGATGGGCCTTTTCACAGATGATAGTAGGTGTGTCCTATCATGATAGTGAATGTAAGTGCTGGGCCTTTCTGACATGGTGGTGGATGTGTTCCTCTCATGGTCAATGTAAGTGCTAGGTGTGCCTTTCTGACATGGTTGTTGGATGTGTTCCTCCCATGGTCAGATGTAAGTGTTGGGCGGGCCATTCTGACTTAGGGTTAGATATAAGCACTGAAGAAGACCTACATAGAGGCTAGGCTTACAACCAGCATGAAAAAGGGTTGGCTCTGCAGAACTTCCTGTGATGAGGAGAATGAAGAGATAGCCATTTGATTGAGATAATGGAAGGAGTGATGATGATGATGATCCAGTGATGCTCCAAATCAAGTGATGATCCAGTGATGATCCAGACTTGATGAAGATGACTTAACAATGAAAATGACTTGAAAATGAAGATGAATTGAAGATGAAGTTAACCTGAATATGAAGATGACTTGATGATGATATAGATGATACCGAGAAGAAGACTTGTGCTAATAAATTATGTCTAGAGAATACCTTCCTATTTAAGAGGGAGTGTTGATGTATTTGTAACTTTGGAATGCATTCACTTGTATATCTTTTGTATTCTACCCCGATGTTTATTCCTGGAAGTATCTGTAATGTACTTGAGTCATGTCATACCCCAATGTTCCGATTGGAAGATTCAATAATGTAAACAAGTCATGTAAAGTCATTGAGGTTAACCCTCCATTATAAGTCGGGGAAATAGTCCCCACAATTGAGTCAAGTTTAACCCTCCTTGTTGATCGTAGTGCAAAGTCCCCACAATTGTGGGGCACTAGGGTTATTAGACTCTCATAAAGATGTCAGCCCTGTTAAGTAATTGTTAAGTGGGGTTGACTTGTTAGAGTGGACATTAATTCAACGAAAGAATATAAATAGAGAGTGAGCCTCTCTATTTATTACACACACACTCACTCACTGGGGCGCATGAGTGAGAGAGGAGAAGCTCTCTCAAGTAAGAGAGAGAGAAAAGCTATTGGAGATCATATTTATGTTTTCGGGTTTTACTACTGCCATTGGTGCTCATTCTATCTCTGAGGAAGTTGTGAGGTTTTCTCCTTTATGGTTTCCTTGAGGAAAATTATGTGTTTCTTGTCTCTTGTGTTTATTGCTGTGCATTTTATTCTTCAGATAAGATCCTAAGATCATATTGCTTAAATGATAAAAATCTAATAGTTACAAATATTGATATGTCCACCATATTCCTTTTGCAGGTTATTTTTTTCCTATGAAGGGCTTATCATTAGATGAAATTTGAGGTCTAAAATGGGCCTCCTAAAGAAAAATAATAAAATAATAGTTATTAATTTTGGAGGAAGAATGAAAAATACTACTTTTTTTGTTCGTATTTTCGACATATCTCCCTGTGGTTTTACTCAAATTCTTAGTGAGAGAGCTCATTGGATGTAGAATTTAATTCCACATCCAACGAGTACCCACACCGCATACTTTTGACGGACCCCGCTACCCAAAAAATAAGAAATACCTGAAAAAATGTGATGATGATGTCATCATCACATTTTTTCAGGTATTTCTTATTTTTGGGGTAGACAGGTTCATCAAAAGTATGTGGTGTGGGTACTCGTTGGATGCGGAATTAAATTCCACATCCAATGAACTCTTCTGCTTGGAATTTGAGTAAAAACATAGGGAGATATGTCAAAAATACGAACAAAAAAAGTAGTTTTCTTTTCTGACAAATATGTCAATTCAACCATTATGGTTGACTCATTTTATTGAAATTATATTGGTTCCTAAATTCCAACTCACAAAATTTATTGTTGGTACGTTTTCTTATAAGGCCCCATTTTAGACCCCAAATTTCCTCTAATGGTGATAACTAAGGCCCTACACATTGCCCATGAGCCTAGAGGAAAATATTAGTGTAAGGATTTGTATTTTTGAATTGGACTTTTGAATAAGAAATGAGAATGACACTTAACATCCCAAAGCTTTAAATGAGCACCATATCCCTCTCACATGCAAAACTATGGTGGCCCGAGGCCCCACACATCACCCATGAGCTTCAAGGACAAATGTTATGGAAAAAAACCTATATCTTGGAACCGAACCATGTCTTAGGCACTAAAACTAACCTCTAATGTGGAAAACCTCAAAATCACCACCATAATGCACTCGAGGGATGATATTCACTACTAATTTCCTATGTGGTTGTTATGGCCCCATGCACGACCCATGAGCTCCACAGAAAAATGTTATGGCTCAATACCTTGAATTTCAACCCTAAAACATTTTATGATTATGAATAGCATTTATGGTTTGCTAAATCTTGAAAGAAACACCATATCTCATTCATATTCCAAAGATTCCCTTTATAGAACTTATGTGGTGGTCCAAGGTCCCATGTATGGACCATGAGATCCAAAGACAAATATCATGGGTTAATAACTTGTATTTTTGTATCAACCCTAACTTGGACACCAAGAAGAATCCCCATTATAGGATCATATATCATTGACATGATGAAGATTTAATTTTTAAGGTCTGTGTGGCGGTGGAACATTGAAGGAATGATTAATTTTTTTATGAAAGTGTTAGAACTAATTAAGATGCCATTTAAGGTGTAATCCCAAAATAATAATACTAATGATAAAATGTCATTTGATAAATACTTATGTGAATACAATGGACCATTACGATGCCCTTGAACATTGCATAACATGCATTTGCATAGAAAATATCTAGTCTACATGTCAGATATGGTCATCATTTTAAAAACAATGGTTCATAGAGCTAATAAAAATTTCTTATATCACCTAAATTGCAAGATTTAGATGTATTAAATTATTATTTTAAGCCCCAGATTGATAGAAATAACATTTTTATATTCTAGATATATTATGCAACTATTCCCTTTGGAAAATCATCAAAGGGTCTCTTGACGCATAGGTTGTAGGTTCGAGACTGCTGGACTGAATGATCAATTCCAGGAAAAATTAGACAAAATGACCCTACAATTAACAGTAGGTCATACGGTCAATGATATATTTTCCAATTGGTTGTCACTTTAGCTAGTAGTCAATTATCTCTCGAGTCTCTTCTAGTAGTTAATTATTTTAAATTTGCTTCTTTTAGAGAAGAAACAACTCTAAAACATGCCCCACCAAACTAGATACATCACACTATGGAACAAATCATACATGCATACAACATCCACCACAATTAGTAAAGTCATTGTGTTCTATAGGTGCTTTCTATATCCCACATGGTCGAGATGTGATAAAACCAACATAGATCCATCTTAACTCGTGATGTACCAAGTACCGTAAGGGATAATAAAAATTGTAATAATAAATGTTATTTCAAATAATTTTCATAAAACATAATACAAATTGAGTCAAAATAATTAATGAACTCCCTAAGAAAAAAAAACCTTCCATCTATTTGGATTCCCATAAAACTCTATATATTTAAAGTAAATGAAAAACAAAATATCTTAACAATTGCACTTGAAAGTGCACTAAGTACACTCTTGTAACATGAAGACGCTGTAATGCTTTATTTTTAAATTTCATTGGGGATTGGAATAATGTGAAATATAGACATTCAAAATTCACATGTAGTGTTTCATACACTAACGAGCAATATTTTTCCATTTGGGGAGAAGGTAGGAAAGCTATAATGACAAGATGGATATTTTTTCTTAAAGAAAGTACCCATAAGGGATTTGAACTCGTGACCATATTATCATCTCAATTACTCATTAGCAATTGATCTAACCCTTGTGGGTGATGAGATGGACAATTAATGTTATTGTATCATGATAGTTTGGGTGAGATCATTATTCATGAGCATATTTTCCTTCATCAACAAAATCGGTTAACATTGACAGCTATATGTACAGTGGTTGGCTCACAAATGGAAGGGGACACATATGTCAAAAATCTGTTTCAATATGAGGGGATATTTGTAGATTATTTTTAAATTGTGACAGGGAAGATGACTATCCCATAGGACCACTAACATTATTTCATTGCAATTGTGAATATTAACTCTAATGATTCCATTATTTTAATTTCTATCATCATCAGTTTCAACTAAAACATGTATAAAGTGCATTAGGGTATTTGCATTTTTTTTCTTGTAAGTGGAGAAAATACGTTGGATTATAGGAGACAACAATATTATATTAAATTATTGTTGATCCTAGATTTGTTATCATTTTTTGTAGTTAAATTATTCATTTAAACACATTTTTTATTATCTTTGTGTATTTTATGACACGCAGATCATTATTCAGCCTCAGGTATGAGCGTATTTAAGGTTTATATGAAATATTTTATTTATCATTTTTTATGGTTTTATTAATTAAAAATAAAATTATTAAAGTGCATTTGATAGATTAATTGATTTATATATTTGTTTTTAGACTTTATAATATTTTTGGGCTAAATTAATAAATAGAACACATTCAATCTACCTTTCGCATAGCATGTCTAGCTCGATGTCCATCTCGTCATTCAGTTCGTTGCGTGAAACTCGCTGGTGGTTTGCTAGATGTTAAAATGTGTTGTTGTAGACTGTAGCCCTGAAGTGCGCCAGTAGACAAACACTTCATTCGCCCTAGATCGACGCCCAACGTATCTAGCTCATGACCCAGCCTCCCATTCAACTCTCCATTCAGATCACCCATTAGACTGCGCACTGATGAGAATTAATTTCAATCATTTAAAATGTGAAACAATAGTAAACGAACTGTTATCCATGCATTTGAGTTATGAAGCTGTGTTCTAGATATTTTCCAGCCTGCATTGTCCTTTGCTCGCCACCACATCAACCATCCATGCGCTGGATTGATGCATTCAACCCACACTTTAGAATATTCTCCACTATGCTCTCCTCTGTCTACCAGCAGTCACATGCTGCGCTTAGGAAGGAACCTGTGCACCACATCTGTAGATCGTTCACACTTAAGAGAATTCAGTGCACCACATATATAGACTGTTCGCGCTGAAGAAGAGAGATGCCTTCGTGTTGGCCTGTGATTAGTTAAATGCCTTTAAGATCGACTAAATTTAGAGAGCAGTCGACCACTAAAGGGTCGACTTGCTCATCCCTGTAAATCACTATATATAGAAGTCTCTGTGAGAGAGCTAGTGTTAGCTAGAAAAATCAGTCAGTTAGCAGAGTTAGGAGAGAAGAGTTACTGCTGTGATTTACTCTTAAACATTTGTATTTCTGTTCCACCATCTGAATAAAGAGTTGTATGTGTTGCTGTTGAAGATTGCGTTTGAGTAGAAGTTAGCCAGGAATCACCCCTGATTGCTGAGAGGGCCCCTCATCAACCAGAGGTTTCTTTTCTCGTTTATTTCTTTCATTTTTTCTTGTAGCTAGTTTAATTCATAGTCTGTTTTATTTTTGTAATGCAATTTGATTTCTGAATTAGATATTTAACTGCGCGCATATTTTGTTTCCATATTTTCTTTCAGTCATTTCATTTTCAGTTTATTCTTCAGTTTATTTGCAAAGTAGATAAAGTATATTGATGTTTATCAAGTTAAGTAAATTTAATTCTGTCTATTTCATTTATGTTTTAATTATCGGTTATGCAATTTACATTTTCGTTTATTAATATGCAATGGTTTCTTTATTCTTATGTTTATGAATTTGTTCAATTTTATTTTGTTGTTAGATTTGCTTAGTAAGTAGGTTTTTTTATTGCCTCAATGCATTAGAATTACATCTACATGGCTTTAGCTGAAGATTAGTTCATTTAGGTTAGTTTTTACCATTTTAACTATGCAGCCTATCATTCGGACAACTTATTCAGTTTGTTATTCAGCCACCCCTTTCAGACCCACAGTTAAGTATGTCATTTAGCCCTTAATTATGTTTTTAGTGTTTTTTTATGTATTTTGAGATTGTTTTTATTTCTCTTTTGTTAATGTCTGAATTATGTTTTGACTATCATATTTAAATGTTAGTTTTATTTAACAATAAAGTTAAAGTCTAATTGTTTTAGGTTATTTATTGAAGTTTTATTATTTCCTTGTTTTTAAGTTTTTTTGTTTTGTTTCTTGAATACTGTTTCTGATTTTGTTTTACCATTGTATTGTTTTGTATTTATGCCTTTTAGATTGATTTATTCGTTTGCATGTGAGATTTAGTGTTACATGTGTTTTATTTAGCATGTTTTTAGGTTGTCTATTTTATGTTGTGTTATTGTTGAAAGAACTTGTAGGACATAACCTAAAGATATTTCTTTTATTAAGTTTTCCACTTCTTTTATCAAGTTTTCTTTATTAAGTTTTCTACTTGCTTTTCTTATTAAGTTTTCTAGTTGCTTATAAGTTAATTCTTCCTTGTACCCTAGTTTTCCATTTGAATAGATAAATGTTGATTGTATTTAGGTTTAAAGTTTATTATCAATTATTTAGTTTATTATTCTGTCTCACTTTAATTACTTTAATAATTGCATTTTTAGGAGTTTGACTCATTTTTTCATTTTGAAATATCTTTTGATCTTTTGTTTGTTAAAATATTTACACGACACCCTCTACCTTCACATATATTTTGTGTCAACTCTAAGCTTACCAACCCCAGTTGATAATTAAAGAATAGGTGGATTAATTTAGACATTATAAAACACCCAACACTTACCAAACAAATTTTACAATTTTTTCATTACATGTCCATTAATAATGGACACTATCATTAAATATCCACTAATAATCATGTTATACAATTTTATTTCATTCATAGATGTCATCATGTCATTATTAACTAGTGTTCATAACATATTTCGAAACTTGTTGTTTAGATTCCTCCTCGTAAGTGAAGGATTCTGAGTCAATGACATGGATTATCTAAGATATCAAACTAGAGATACCTTGAATCTTAACAATAGGCTTATTAATTAAAGAGATAAGTGAATATTCCTTGGCCTCCTCCCTTTGCTCATCTTAAACAGATTACTCATGGACTTGGCTCACTTCTATATCACTGGGAGGCTCTTTGAATAACTTTCTCAAGGGAGATCACATATTTACTTTGTAATCCCATTATGTTGGGGTTTGAGGAGCACAGTTGGCTCTCTCTTGATCTCTGAACTTACCATTTTTTCCAATATAGTAAGGAACATGCCATCAATAACAAACGCTTGAGATATTCTCTTTTGTTGACTCTATGTTGACACCTATGAGGATGAATATCTAGGATAATTGATCCTACATTTTGTGGATCCTCTTAATCCCTCTATACCTCAACAATCAGCTCCCTTTAAGCATAAACAAGATATGCATACTTCATTACTTGTCATTAGAGAAAGTCACATCAACCTCCTCCTATGGATCTTTCCTACAAGTTGAATTTAGTTTGATAGTCAACAATAACCAATATCAATTTTATATAATTACATAGTCTTAGCATCCATCCATATATTATCTATATGCCATTAAGAGCATATCAATCACATATATACTATATCCATATGGACTACATGTTGACACTTACATTACTGATACAGATAATTGGTAGGCTAGGTCCTCCCTATACTTGTCATAGCAAATAAATTTTAGCTAATATTTTTCTTGATTGACTCTACTTAATTTTATAAGTTTTCTTTTTGGGATAACTTAATGTCTATGCTTATATCTTTTTTTACCTTGTGCTTGTATCAATTTGTTTTTACATTTAATCTCATTTAAAAAATTTGTAACAACTTTTTTTTAATAAATAAATCTCATAGCAATATGTCTATCTTAAATGTATCATTAATTATCTTTTCAAACTAAAACTTTTTAAAAATATAAATATTCATATTCATATTTAAACTCAAGTATTGGAACAAAATTTATATTTAAATATAATAATTTTAATTTTAATTTAAAAATAAATGCATTAAATATAATAATTTTAATTTTAATTTAAAAATAAATGCATATTATTTTCTTATAATGTATTTTAAATTTATTATCTTAAAAAAAATCTAAAATCTCAAACTAATCGCACTCTTAGCCCTTGCTTGCGGGGGTTCAAAATTCAAAATCTGCATCTATTCAAAATTTCCCCAAATTTTATGGCCAGTCAAATTGGATGAGTAAAGATTGGATGAGTAAAGATAGCAACTCTGAAGGAATTATTTTTCTTCCTTCTTGCTACCAAATCGAACGTCTTGCATTTCCATTGCTTGGTATTGGGAATGACCCATTTATAGCAGGCGAGGGCATCAAATTTGTAGGAACGAGTGTACAAGCAAGGTCAGGCTGGAGTCACCAGGGTCAAGATGGAGTCACCAATACCACTATCTCCATTTACTTTGATTAACTCCAATAGAAGTCGCAGCCCCATAAACTATGAAGCCTGCATCGAGATCATCCTCACTCAGTAGGTATTTTTTTTTGGCTTAAAAACCTAAAATCTCTGTAATTCCATAATTTATGTTATCCTATCTTTTTGTGTGGCCTCTTTTCTTATCTTTGTACATTGGAATTTATCATTCCATCGTCTCTTTTCAATTTTTACCCATAATGACTCACTTTTTCAAAAGACTTTCTCCTTTATGTTGGCTATCAAAATGGAAGGAATGCACCCTCTGGAATTATAACTGAGAAAGCCCTGTGGGTGAGACTACTGATGGCTATAGCTATGTTATCTTTGCTCCTCCCACCTCCCTGCGTGCTCAGACGCATTCTTTTTTGGTTAATGGATGACACCCAGAGTTTTGCGCTGCTTTCCGAGGGTTTGGCACATAGTTGTGAAGTCTTGTTCAACTTCTTAAAGAAATTGTCATTTCTGGAGAGGAAATCAGCGTAACCATGAACATTTTCAAGAAAAAAGCCACAGCCAAAGGTGCGCCTTTGGTTATTTCTTCTCATTGAGCATTATTATAGAATATCCTGGTATAAGTTTTTTTTTTCCCTTCTGTAGGGTCGTTCGTCTAAGTGCTTAAGCAAGTAATTGGTCCGTTCAATAACTAAAATTTTCGCGAGGGAATAATTAAAGTAAAAATAGGAAATAATTAAAGTAAAAATAACCAGGTGGATTGGTAAAAGTAGGTCGCACAGAAGTGATCCTGTAGACATAAAAAAGTTGATACAAATGCTCTTGCTCCAAGTCCCCAAGCCAAGCAAGCCCATCCTTAAAAGATAAGTAAGATACTATTATACGTAATAAAAGTGATAATAAGGACAAAGGGGAATCTTATAAACATATACTCTGCTATATCTCTAGTCATTTTATCTTATGAGCCAGAATCATTTGGAGGTGGAAATTATTCAAAGATGACACTAGATTTTACTGGGTCAACTCGGTAAGATGGTGAAGGGTTCTAAGCACAACCAACCCTACTTCCTTATTACCACATACCCTGAAGGGGAAACTATATATAGGTCGGGCAGAGCAGGAAGTTTTATATCCCTCCAACATCTGCGACCCTAAAAAAACTGACTGAACCAAATCCTAAGATAGGATCCTTTTCTATATAGTTCCAAGTTGTCTAAGCGAGTGAACAACGTATGACACCACTAGAACGTACGATAGACGGGAAGATTTATTGCTGCTTAAGAATCTTACAAAAGTGAATGATGAAGTTGTGACCTTGATGGAACAATGTTCCTATAAGATCATACTGACAGATCATTGTTTCTCATCGAACCTTCCCCCTTGAGGTTTGAGCGCTAGCCGGATAGGTTTATATTTTCTTAACCTGCCATTTTGGGATTCAAGTTATCATGTTGCGCCCTAATATGACCTCAAACGTTTTGTGGTTCCAAGAGAGTCTAAGTATTTCTTTGGTGAGGTGGAAGGAGATGGAGATTAGCAGTAGTTACTTATGCAGTTTCCTAAGCTATTTGCCCTAATTAAAATCAAATTCACCATTATTTTGTTGAATGCCACTTCTAAGTAAAATGATTATTTGATTGAAATGGAAATCGTTATAAATATTTTGGGCGAGTTTTTGGACTGCAGATGCCCTGCGGACATGCAAGTTGCAACAAGAGGTATTTTTAAGGATTGACAACACAAAAATCCTATTTCATTTTTTCCTTCCAAATTTCGTTGGGAAAAATTTGGGAATGCTTCACAATAAATGCACATTGAGGAATTTGCTTATTCGAATAGCCTCCGATCTGTGGCTGGAAATGTGATGATTAAATTATAGAATGGATATTTTAGCTGGTCATTTGCATAGATCAAGCTTTGTTTAGATATCAAATTTGACACAGGGATGCAAAATTATGATAAAATCTGAAGTGCTGACTCTACAGACCTCATGCCAAGGTTTCTGTCAAGCCTTTGACACTATTGATTGAAATTTGTATGTCTTAAAATTTTCTAATAACATATCTTATCAAAGATATAATATTTGAGACAGACTGTGTTGTGTGTAGCAGCACTAAGGCTCCATTCCACTCAATAACATGTTGCATAATAATAGTGCATTGGACCATCTTCCCCACACATTATTACAGTGCTTCTTTGAACATCTCTATTGTGAAGAGAAAAACGCTAAAGTTAAATGTTGTAATGTAAAACATGGAAAATTTTCCTTCTGGTCACTATGGTATAAGATGAATGTTATGAGATAAAGTATTTTGCACTTTTGTCATTTTGTGAAAACCATTTTTCAGTATTTCCCATTTGTGATGCATTAACATGCTTAAGAGCTGAAAATAAAATAATTCACATTTATCTTTTCAAAATTCAACTACTCTCATCTAAGTTATATTATAATGTTGTATCAGAAACTGGTCCACACCAAGTTTGTCCACATCTTAAAAATTTAAATTACATTAGTTCATGCATCATAGTAATGAACTTATTCTGAAGACAACTTTAAGGAAGTGGCCTCAAATGTTAGTAAATTGTACAGTCTCACCATATATACTCCAAGGTGACGCACAAGAAAATTTCCATGCTGATTCCAAATTAATTCAATTTATGCGCTGGCGTAATGAGCTTAATCTTAAGGCAAATCTTGGGAAATTACCCTAAATGTCAGTAAATTTAGCGTTAAGACAACTCTTGGGAAGTGACCCTAAATATCAGTAAATTAAACCGCTTCTTCATATATAGGTAAGTACTAAATGCATTATTGGAGCAATCTGCTGTTGATTTAAGAGTTTGATGAGAGTGGTCCTAAATACCTCTAAGTTGTGAAGTTTCATGAATATTTTGTAGATGCTTCAACAACCCACACAGTTTGGTTTTTAAACTAGTAATTATGCTGAACACTGAGATGCATAGATTAACTTGAAAATTTTCAAATTCAAGAATTATCTTTGAAGATGGTTATTTGAAATTTTGAACATTAAACTCTGGAAGGTCTAGCAAGGCACTAGGAAAAATTCTTACAAAGTGCACCAGTGGGTCAACTTTAAAAAGGCTTAAATACATCATAAGGCTTACTCACAAGATTCCCCCCATCTTACAAACATGTGTAGCGTGTCTATATAGTATATTTTGTTCTTGTTAGAGATTTAAAAGATTACCGACCATTCTAAAAGGAGTTAAAATGTTCTCACTAACTAATGGCCTATTTATTCCAATGATTGAACTATGCAATCTCCTAGCAATTGTCAGGCTGGCTTCTTCATAACGTCTCTTGAATGTTTTAGGTATCGAACGAGAGATAATGTCACTGCAATTAGAGGTCTGTAGGAAAGCATAAGTTTATCTGTTTCTAACACAAGTCATTGGAAGAGAAGGGTAATTTCATAGTAAGCAAACTATTGCAATTTCCTGTGTGAGATTGTTCCTAAGCTTTGCCTATGGTTTGAATCTTTTATGGTAGGAGAAACAACTTGTTTCTAAGATAAAAAAGACTGCAAAAACTAGCAATGAGGTAAGATGGATTTATGTTTTGTAAGATGTTATCATATTCATTTCTAAGTCAATAAGTTCATGGTTCTATTCTCTTTTTTACTTAAAACTTGATTTATGCATGTTAAGGCTGCCACAAATATTTTGGCTCACCAACTTACTAGGTTAAGACAACAAATAGCTAATCTGCAAGGTAGTTGTGCCCAAGTGCAGGGAGTGGCAACACATACATAGGTGCAAATTCTAAAAACTGGGACTTGTTACTCATATTTTAATATATATGATGGCCATTTTTTTTCTCTTCAAAAGTGATTGCTTGAAAAAGTTAGGACTATAATTCCTACAGGCTATGTATGAAAACACCTCTGTTGCTATGGGGATGAAAGGTGTCAATAAGGCAATGGCAGCCATGAATAAGGTATGAGTGGGTTTTTGGATGTTTAGGCCCCACTTTATCTGTGGAAAGCCAATGTTTACTGCAAAGGAAAATATATTAGTCAATTGATTTGAACAAGAGTATAAAATAATCCTAATCATCTATTTTAAATCTCTTTATCTAGAGTTTTAGTTATTTTTGCCTCTATGTTGTGGTGTACTATCAAATGAAGAAGAACGACACCTTAAAACACCATTCATGTCTGTCTTACCAAATTTCTAGCTATGAAAGTTGATCTCACACAGATTTATTATAGTATTTTAGTTAGGAAGTATTTATTTGGTCTCACATGATCACTGCCTCCTTACTCTTCTTTCCACTTAGTCATCTATTGGTTTTGATTTCTTAGATTTATCTTGGGGTCTTGTTCTTTTAGTGCCAATGCAGATGAAATATTATGATGTGATTTCAATTACTGTAAGGAAATTTAGTTTTTATTTGGTCTTTACTTAATCATTGCTTCCTTACTTTTAAGTTTTTATCTACTTAGCTCTTAGAGATGGGGCATAGGGCCCTGTCTTGTCCTTGCCTATGCAGATGAAATATTATGATGTGATTTCACATTCCCATTAGGCAGTTTTGGATGCCTCTTGAATATAATATTTCTTTCTTTCTGATATCTAATGGTTCTGAATAATTTCTATCACAAACATTGAGTAATTCAGTTTCTCTAAATTTATTGGTTATCCAACAAATGGAGCTAGTGAAGTAGGATAAGGTGATGCAAGAATTTCAAAGGAAGACAACACAAATGGATATGAAGGTAATACCTTATAGTGAATACTTTTCTACTAGTTTCTTGAAATTATATTTTAGGATGCTATTTGATTTATTTGTAGTAGTTTCTCTCAAAGCTAGTAATAATTTCAATACACAATTTTTGCTTGTTTGATGATTTACATGAATTTTTTTTAATCTGTTTTCATGTCTTTCATTTTACCATATTTTATATACCATTATTTGAGCTTTTAGATTCATCTTCAAGCTAGTGAATGAATACCAAAAGTTATCTCGTGGGAATTCTAGTTTATCCTATTAATATATTTTAAACATACATTGATTATAATAATCAAAAGGATTTGGTTGCATCTAGATTCTTTACTTTCTTTCCCTGTTGAATAAATCTCCATGAAACTCTTGGGCACTTTCCCCCATTTCAAGGATGGTATTTAGTGTAAAGTAGGCAGTGTAGAGTTAGTGTGCCCGATCCTATGGGAATTGAACTGGGGACCTACACAGTGTGTTGGATTATTGGCAATGTCCTCGTAATGGAGGCACCAATGATTGAGATAACCCTTAGGGATATCAAGATTCTTTATTAAGACAAAGGATCATTCATACTGAATACAAAAAGCTTCAGGGATATCAAGATTCTTTATTAAGACAAAGGATCATTCATACTGAATACGAAAAGCTTCCTGTATGTCTATGCAAAAATCCCTGTATGGAAGCCATAACAAATGGTTTCTTAATTTCTGTGATAGTTGATGCAAAAATAACCAACTTGTGAGTTTACTAGCAAAATTACTAATAAGGAAGCTTTCACTAAGATGGAATTTATGTTGTGGTTTATGCATCAACTACGTATGAAGTTATGCAAGGTCACAATTATCAAATTAAGATAAGCTAGAACATGTTCATACTTTGGAATTCATGCAAGTTTATTGTGATTTGTTAATGATAAAATTTCTTATTGAAGAGGTTAGGCAATGTTTTTAAGATCTTGAGATTATTTGAGTGAAGTTTGGATTGGTCCATGTTATCACCCAAACTTGCGCCCTTCAAGATAAAGACCTAAAGCTCTAGGTATTGTCTTGGTGAAACTAAGAGGGAGACCAATGTCACCACACCAATCCTCTTTTGCACTTTAGGTTGGATTTTCTCCAACTCAAGTGAGGGTTCCTAGATTAGGATTACCAGAGATTACAATAAGGTCCAACGTGAAATGACGAGATGGCTCTAGCAAAACAATTTGTTTTAGTAATAAGAACAGAAGTGGATGGAAGGAAACTATTAAATTAAATTTAGATGAACTCCATATCTTAGCATGAGAATTTGGCCTTGATTGCAGTGAAACCATGCACCAAGAACAATCACTTAGGTAATATGCAACTTATGTGACAGTTGAACTCCATCTTGCAGTTGGGAGTTGAGTTAATGTGCATAAGGCTTAGTTAGGATGATAATATATTTATATATTTATTTTATGTCTTAATTTTGTGATCAATCCCATTTTAGATACAAAACAAACAACTTTGGAAGTGAGTGTATGGATGGAAGTATGCAAACATAATCTATGTTTTTTCAAGAGTTAGAAGGTCCACTAACATTGTAGAATACAAACTAATATTCAAAAGGAGGGTATATTTAGTCATCATTGTTGTATCCTTGAGGCTATTTAGTGTATTGAAAGTTGGACTTTGGCATCAAACACTCATGAAAGAGAAGAGATGTAGAAATACATATTAATTGATTTAATTGATACAATTTGCTAGCATCTTTTCATTGTGGTTTAATTACTTACTCTACACGACCATCCCTAACTACCAATACTAACTGTTATTCATTAACTTGATTGGTCACTAACACTCGTGATATTTATTACACATGAATACATAATATATTAGGGATCCTAATATATTACTGAGCATCACTTATTATAGCACCTTGTCTTAACACAAAATACCATTTTTTTAAAACTCCCCTCAATATAAAATCCATAGAAACTTAGTAACTAAGAATCATTACAAAAGTCGAAGGGCATTATTGTGTAGTCTTCAATAATGCAACACTTCTCTGGTTCTTAATATCTAAACACTACATTTTTTTATATGATGTAGGTTCTGTTGGTAAAGAAATGTAATCAATGTCATATCAACCAAGTTTTGCATTGGGACATCAAAGGTAATTTCTTGATTTTATCAATCTGTCTTCGTCTCTTTCTTTCATTATGAGATATGATTATTGAAGCAAGTATTTGAACTTGGAATTTTATAATTTAAATATGATATTATCTGCCAATTGATAATAACGGGATTCTAAATATTATGGATTTTTTCATGACAATATCTTTTTGTAGTGACCAAAATGGAAACTTGACCAATAGAGTAATCACACTGTGATATATGTAAGTGAAATATGACCTATTTTATTATCATAATCATTTTTTTCTATATTATGAATGCTTTCTTATTTACAATGCAAAATCTAGATGGAACTTATTTAGGGTGTTGATTTTGCGTTCTAATGTTATGTGTATCCCCCTAGAGCTTCCATTTCCGGCTTCTTTGTTTCTTTATGTAGAGATAGTAAGCTCATTGCCATCGAGTATTCCTATGACATGGAAGGTTTTGCATTCATATTTAAATGGATGTTGTTCATAGTCCTTAGGCAGTTATACCCATTTCCAACACTTGCACAATGACTATAGATTATAGTCCTATACCTTGTCATGATTGTAGTTTGTTAAGTATATATGATTCTATTCCTTTTCCCAGTGTTTCAAATCATTCCTGGTTTTCCAAGGAAAAAGATAAAAATACAGCCTTATCCTATACTCTATGGCCCCATGAATATGCTTGTATCCAATGTTGTTGGAAATCATGTAGATCTCCCAGTGCAAGCACTGCAACATCACCCGAGGAAGCGAATAAACATTATGAATCAGCATCACAATATATCCTAACCATTTCTCCTTGTGGATACTCATTAGCTTGATGGAAGAAGGAACTTTTCTCATCCCATGGTGGATAGGATCCATGTCAAGCACCAACTATTGGGTTGATCATCCTCTTTTGATTCTCCTTATTGCTCCACTTATACATGGAACTAGGATGATCATGTTTATCTACTATATCCTTGGCATCCACACTAAGATAATTGTTGTTGATAGGTCTCATATAGTGGTACACTTACAGTTCCTAGGGAATAGTGACATTTGAAATCCCATTAAGATTGTTTCTTGAGTTTTGTTCAAAATTCCTAGAAATTTTTTATGGATTTCATAACCTACTTGATCATTTATTGTGAACTTATACAATCTATCATCCTTTTCTTACCATTAGATACTCAAAGTTGTATATTGATCATTTTTACCATTATAAAGGACTTTGTAACTTAGGTTCCCAAATTATTAAAGGGTGCTAGCTCAATGGAAGAGCGCTTGCCTTACAAGCAGGAGGTTGGTGGTTCAATTCCTCCATGCCCTAATGATATTATAATATTGGTTAAAAACAAATAAATTAGTAAGAAAAAAAAAGAGATAAGTGACCAAACAAAATGACCAAAATTCGTATATAAAATTACTAAAAACGACTAAATTAGTGACCAAAAAATGAGAGATGCAAAACTAGGCATTAAAAGGGATGCAACACATGGCGCTAATGATGAAGTCAAACATGGTGTTGATATGGTAGCAAAATAAGATGCGGAACTAGGCATTAAAAATGATGCAACACATGGCGCTAATGATGAAGCCAAACATGGCATTGATATGGTAGAAAAATAAGATGTTACTTTGGATGAAAAACATGATGCTACATAGGAAGCAAAATATGGTGTAACAATAGAAGAAATATTTAGCCTCATTTTGGTAGTAAAACACGATGCAAAAAGGAAGCAAAAATTGGTGCAAATTTGGATGCAAAAATTGGCACATATTTGGAAGTAAAACATGGTGCAAAATGGGATGCTAAAGTGGTAGAAAAAATGGATGCAATATTGGATGGTAATTTGTATGCTAACATGGTGCTATTAAGGATGTAAATATGGCACTAATGGGGATGTCATTTAAGAAGCAAAAGAAGACCCTTGCTAGGAAGCCAAATAGGACGTTATTTAGGAAGCAAACCTCGATGTTGTTTAGGAAGCAAAGTTGGAAGCTATTCTGGAAGCAAAAAAAAGGACACTATTTTGGACATCATAAATGATGCTATCTAGGAAGCAAAAAAAGACATTTTTTGAGACGCTTTAAGTTTTTTCCATGACATGTCCCATTTAGCATCTAGTTTGACCACTCAATGTAAACAACAATTACACTAAAAAGGGATGCTAAATGGGACACTAATTCCAGGATTTGTTGTAGTGTTATTTATTTGTGTGGATGAATATTTAGAAATGTTTAAATGATTCCTAAAAGTGGAGATGTGTACAATTGCACAGAATATTGATCGCTCATGAATCAATTCGACTGTTATAGTCTGAATTGGAGTCTGCGTATTTTAGCAGATCGACGGTTGTAGATGAATTCCGTAAGAGAAACATGAATATTCACAATGTTAAGGTGAGATCCGCATCTGATCTCACATCGAGGGTAAAAAAGAAGCCCACAAGAAATCAACAGATCATAAGAATTACGGAAAAGGAATTTGCGGGAGGAAAATTGTGGAAACCCATTTTGGAAAAGTGGGAAGGCGTATTTGCAATACATAATCCACAATTGTAGGAAAGGTCTTGCGGAAAGACAATTGAGGAAGAAATCAATTGCAGAGATTGAGTTGCAGAACCAATCCTATAGAGAACTTGATTGCATAGATTGAGTTGTGGGATCGGGGTTGCGGAAAGTTGATTGCAGGATAACCCAATCTTATGGAAAGTTGGTTGCAATAGCAGAGTTACATAATACTTCTTGATGAAGGAGATTTCAATAATATTTTCAGTTTTAAGAAGAGGACTTTAGGTCTTCTATCATTCACCTGCCATTAGTTATGGTATCAGAGCAGGATAAAGATGTCTCCAAGATAAGGATGAATACATGGAGTCCCTATAACACGCGGTCAAGGAAGACAAGTTGTTGAGACATACACACAAAGGGAACGAAGAGAACTCCAAGATAGGATGGAAGCTATGGAGATAAATAATTCAGAGAATACAAACACTAGTGATGAAGAATAATCCTCTAAAGACGAATGAGAGGAGGTCGCTGAAGCAGACAAAGTATTGAAGATGATGATGAATTCTAGTAATAGACCCATAATTGAAGTCCTCATGTATGAAGGTAATCTTAATGTTGAAGAACTCATGGAATTGATCAATGCTTTGACTTTGAATAAATTGAAGATAAAAATAAGGTGAGATATGCAGTGACCAGACTGAAAGGGCATGCATCTATATGGTGGTATGAACTTTAGATCCACAAAGAAAGAAGAGGTAAGCCCAAAATAAAATCTTGGGATAAAACGTTATATAAAATTAAAAAACAATTTATTCCTAAGGATTATCAATTGAATCTCATCAGACAACTACAGAATCTTAGACAAAAGGGTATGACTGTTAAAGAATATATAGAAGAATTATTTAAGCCGAGTATTAGAGATGGACATACACAAGGGGACATAGAAATAGTAGATAAATATATAAATGGAATGATATATGAGATACAAGATGAGATCAATTTGTTTAATTTGAAAACTGTTGAAGATTCTTTCAGGAATCCTCAAGGGTAGAATAAAAGCTACTAAGAAAACATAACCAAAAGAGCAGAGGGAGAAATATAGAAAGAGGGAAAGGATTTCCAAATAGAGGAGGTAGGGCTCCTAAATATGAGGCAGCAGGTTCTAGTAGTCAAGTAACCCAAAGAGGAGGATTCAAAGGAGGAATAAGAAGAGGCAGAAATAGAGAAGTGAAATGCTATACATGTGGAACAATTGGACACATGTCATGGGAGTGCATAAGGAATAAACCTTCAGCTTAGAGGAATGCAAACATTTTCGAGGCTCACAAGGATTCCAATGAAGAATTAGATGTGAATAATCCTCTTGAGGAAGGAGAATCTCTTATTGTGAAGATAGTTTTAATAAATACAAAGAAGAAAGTGCATGAACCTGCCCAGAGAAAGAGTCTATTTAGGACTAAATACAAGTCATAAGGGAAGTGTTGTAAGATGATTATTGACAATGGTAGTACAAATAATTTGGTCTCCACTGAGATGGTAGAGAAGTTGGGATTGAAGAGGATGAAATATCCCACTCCTTACAAAGTGTCCTGGTTGTAGAAAGGACATCGAATCTTAGTGAATGAGCAGGTAAAATGTGGAGTTTCAAATTGGTACCTATAAAGATGTGGTATTATGTGATATAATTCCTATGGATGTATGCCATATACTCTTAGGGAGGCCATGGAAATATGACAGAAAATTTGTTCATGATGGAAGAAAGAACACTTATTCTTTGGAAAAGGATAGAAAAAGACATACATTGTCACCATTGGAGGATGAAGCAATTGAAGAAGGTTTAGGGTCGAATATTTTGCTGATGACTGGGAAAGAACTTTTACAAGAGTTCAAGAAGGAGGATGAGCTACATTTTTCCCTTGTTGGAATACCAAAGTTAATATTAGCTTCTATAAATTTAGATGATTTTCCTACTGATGTAAGAATATTGCTTGATGAATATGCTGATATTATTGTGGATGATATACCAAATTTTCTTCCTCCTGTGAGAAGTATTAGTCATCACATTAACTTAATACCTAGTGCAATTTTACCTAATAAGGAAGCCTACACACTAACTCCTAAAGAGAATGAAGAGATCAAACAACCGGTACAGGAGCTATTAGATAAAGGTTTGGTGAAAGAAAGTTTGAGTCCTTATGCAGTACCCACTGTGCTTAGCCCAAAGAAGGACTGTGGATGGAGAATCTGCACTGACTCCAAAGCAATTAATAAGATCACTATCAGGTAAAGATTCCCTTTACCCCGCATTAATGATTTAATGGATTTTTTGAGTTGTTCAAAGTATTTTTTAAAGATAGATTTGAAAAGTGGTTATCATCAAATAAGAATAAGAGAAGGGGATGAATGAAAGACTTCATTCAAGACTAATAATGGGATGTATGAATGGTTAGTAATTCCATTTGGGATTACTAATGCACCAAGTAATTTTATGAGATTGATGAATGAGGTATTGAAAGAATACACTGTAAAATTTGTGATAGTGTATCTGGATGATATTCTGAGTTTCAGTCAGAATAAAGACGAACATTTGAAACATCTTAAATTGGTGTTGGAAACCCTGCAAAAGGAGAAGCTACTGATAATATGAAAAATTGTAGTTTCCTGAAGAAAGAGTTGATTTATTTGGGATTCGTGGTTTCAGAAGAAGGGTTGAATATGGATCCAGATATGGTGCAAGCAATTTTAAGCTGGTGAATTCCAAGAAGTGTGTATGAGGTAAGGAGTTTTCATGGTCTTGCAAGTTTTTATAGAAAATTCATTAAGAATTTTAGTCAAATTTTTGCACCTACATTAGACACCTTCAGGGGAAATAGAAAACCTTTCAAGTGGATAGAAGTAGCTGATAGAAATTTAAAAGTGTTGAAGAAGAAGATCGTTGAGAAGCCTATTTTGGCTTTACCAAGTTTTGATAATTTTTTTCAAGTAGAGACAGATGCTAGTGGGACAATAATAGGGGTTGTTCTGAGTCAAGAATAGATACCAATAGCATACTTCAGGGAGAAGTTAAATGAGGCAAAACAAAAGTATTCCTCATATGAAAAAGAGTTATATGTTGTTGCACAAGCTGTCAATAAATGGAGACATTACTTAATGCCCAAAGAGTTTGTGTTATATTATGATAATCATGCTTTGCAGTTTATAAATAGTCAACCTAAATTGAAGAAAACACATGCTAAGTGGGTGGAATATTTTCATAACTTTACCTTAGTGATCAATCATACAAGTGGAAAATATAATAAAGTTGCTAATGCTTTAAGCAGAGTAAATTTGATCTTGTAGAAAATTAAGGTCAATACTTTGGGATTTGAAAGTTTGGTTAGTATGTATAAAGAATATGTGGATTTAAAAGATGTATATGTAGCCCGTGAGAATACAGTTACCCATAATAGAAGCCAATGGTTGGAATACATGTTACAAGAAGGATTACTATTCAGAAATAGTAAGTTATATATTCTAAAATGTTCTATGAGAAAAAATTTGATACATGAGAAACATAGTGGAGGTTTATTAGGACATTTTGGGCAGGATAAAACATTTGCTTAGGTGATTAAATTTTATTTTTGGCCAGGAATGCAGCATGGTGTAAATAATTTTGTTGAAAAATGCAGGATATTTCAACATGCCAAAGGGAGACGACAAAATAATGGACTTGTTAACACTCTGTTTTCAACAGTATATTTACGAGCCTGACAGAAGTTCGAGGAGGGTTCCATTCCTTTAAAAACATTATGTGAACACCATTCAGGTTAGTATAGGCTCCTGGTCCACATTTTAGAACCGCTAGGCGATGAAGAAGAACAGCGATAGGTCGTGGTTTTGGCCCAAGATGCGGGAGGATGGTCAAAGTTATGCTTTTGCGGAGTTCGTTAAAGTAGGAAAACAAATGAAAGGCCGAGATATAAGCAAAGCCCAATCAACGGCTTGAAATAGTTTTGTTGAGAAAACATGCCTGGCCAAAGCCGCTTTTTCAAATCGTGAAAATGTTAAAGGTCGAAAGCATTCGATGATAGATATGAAGTCAGAAGCAGATCTATGGTCTCAGTTGATTTCTCAAAATAGATTTGTGCGGGTAAAGCTGTGATTTCAAATAGTGAAAAGTGGTACCGGCCACAAATATCAATGGTCACAACAAAGAAGGGAAGAGATCTATGGTCATGGTTTATTTCGCAATGCAAACTAGCAAGGTTGAAGATCATGATTTCGCATTACAAAAAGTAGTAGGGCCCACTCGGATCGACGGCTACATGCAGAGGTCGATCGTGATCGATGATTGAGAGAAATCCTTGGTCTAAAAATACTCGTTGAATCCAGAGAAGAAAGTTGGCGGTAGAAATGATGGAACGTGGATGGTGGGCATAAAAGATTCCTCAAATCAGACAGCTGAGAAGACTTCTAGGGTACAGGTTTCACATCCAGTGTGGAGATGATAGCGGAGGAGATGTTCACGCTTGTAATATACCTCCTTGCAGATTGGTCGATTCCCCGACGCCATTTGTAGCATGCACACAGGTGAAATCATCCCTGTGGCGGAGTCATGTTATGTAAAGATAAGCGGCTTTTTGTGTGAGTTGGCCTGCAAAAGTAAGGAAAGTAACCAACAAATCCGCTACTCACACAGGGCAAAGCCAGCACGAAGAGGGAGACCATTCTGTTTCCTACATCACAAGAGCGAGGAAATGTGGGAGCGTCCACTTCATGAACTTTGTAGCATGGATCAACTATACGAGGTGGAATCCAAAAAATACTTCCCATAGAAGATGGTAAGGCACCATGGCCAATGAAATGACGTGACTAGATCCCTAGTAGGTAAAGGATCACTTTATTCGTGCCCTCACACATGCTGATACCACAAACACTCAATGAAAAAATGCGCAGGAATGTTGACCAGTTATTGAGAAGGTCAGTCTTGAAAACTTATATATCTACCTTCGAAACGCTAGGGATGAGCTAATGTAGTTCCAGATCCCAAGTTTTCGCTTCATCGAGAATCCACTAAAACTCAAAGAGTTAGCGATGGCGATCTGGTTCAAGAAGCTTATTTGTCTGGGTGTGTTGATGGTTGGTGAGAAAACTTCCACACTCGCCCATCACCTTGGTATTGCATGCCAAGAATGACTCCAGCCATTGGGGCCCATACGTGATACCTGCACCTCCAACGATGTGAGGCCTAGACACTTACTCCCCATAAGTGTTGTTTCAGGAACCCCTGATACCATCACTACCACCAAAGCCTCCGCGGAAGGAAATAGTCCTTGACTGCTCCATGTATAAGCATTTGTTCAGATGGGAGCATCAGGGGTCTAAAGCCCACACACCCTGTTTGTGAAGTCCACTTTCCAAGGGTGATGGGGATGGTGTAGATATGCTACACCTTATTTCCTATGGGAGAGCCCACCCTACTAGAGATGAGAAGCACAAGAATGACAAGCCACCTTGCGGGCTTGCCTCAGTCAAGAGAAATGCGACCCTTCTTCTAGACCCCACAGCTAACAGTGTTACCTAGAGAAGAATGAGGTGGCGGATGAGGTTGAGCAGGGTAAAGATGCAAATTACCCTGCCAGTGTGTGCCCATGTAGAAAGATGCATTTGAAACACAACAGAAACACACACTTCAGATAGAGAAGGAGGCGTCATACTCATTATCCATGATAACGGCAAAGCACGTCAAGTTGTCACTCAAGCCGAATGCACCCACGAGCTCCATAATGTTTGTTTATATTTGTAAAATGTGGCAATAATTCCACTCTCTATACTATTAATGCATGATTGTGACTGGAAACAGTCTTTAGGTTGTTTCAGAGAATAGTCTCAACACTAGAATAGTATGAATACACTCCCAATAAAGGGAGATGCAGAAGCTGGAAGGTTGGGAAAACCTTCAAGGGATGAGGCTCTCCATTGTAAATAAGATCTAATGCCTGTGTTATGAATAAGATTGCAAAGGAAGAGTTGTTTCTTAAGACAAAGATTCATGTGTCGTTGCTTCTTTCAATATGTATTTTCTTTACGTGAAATGTATATCCTGTTTTCATTCCAATTTGTTGATTTCTTTCATGTCTATAACTTAGTGTATAACAATTTGGAATTCATACTTACTATACTTTGCCTATTGTTTTAGAAATTTATCAAGTTTTCTTCTAAATTTGTGTGGAATTCATCTTGCTAGTGCTCTGCGCAATGGGTTTTTCTCTCTCATCCTCTAACCATTTGCTAAATATCTCCTGATTGCGAGATCAACGGCTATCTTGCCTCTATATGCAACCCCATGCCATTATTTTCCTCATGTAAATGTTCCTTACTCAGGTTTTCAACTCCATTTCCAATGGTCCCTTGCCCTGATAATCCCACCTGCATCTCACGTCACTCTACTTTGTCCCATTCCGGGAGTCCGACCTCTTGACCATCCTCGAGCGAATATCTTATGCGGAATAAAATATGAAGACAAGTGAGAGATCCCTCTCTGACTATGAAAGGTTGGAGGCACAATCTAAAGTGGTTCTGCTATTACCTGGGAGCGGGCCTCCCCTCAACCTTGGAGCTCAATCCCGATGCTAACAAACTGGCGCCATTGCTGGGGACCGAATTGAAGAACATCCCTGAGAAAAATGACATGGTTTTAGATCTAATTGTTGATGGTGAACAATTATCAAACATCAAGAAGGTTGAGCACTTTTCACCTAGCAACTCCACTCTTGAAGGGTTCAGACTTTGGTGACTCCATTGGTGGTACGACCCAGAAATTGAATGATCAGAAAAAGAGGGGAAGGCTCCATCCAAAAAGTGAACCCCTTGTAAGGCTCGAAGAATGCATGGTGGAAGGTCAAGATGCTCGAGTCTATGTTTCTTCCAAGAAGCTTTGTCTTATCTTGTAAGTTTGTTCTTATCCTTCCCTAGATTTATCAAAACAGCCTTCTATGGTTCAATTCATTTGGAATAAAGCTATGAATATATTCCTATTTATCCTTTTTTATGAACCAAAAGCGTTGCGTCATATTGTACATCTGGTTTTGACCTAGATTTTTCTCCAAAGGCCCACGATGTCAAAGGTCACCCCTGTGAAATTCATGAAACCTCAGTCGATAGCGTAGCTATTGTGCCTAACCTGGTCTCTCCAATTTCTCCAAGCCGGTACAAACCATTACAACTGCCTCCCATCCTCCATGATTTTCCCACAAAACATCACAAGTACCTCCCCAAATTTGATGGAGAATCCAAAGACTTCACTGCTGAGAAACATTTACAAGCCTTTGAACATTTCTCTGACCCTTTTGAAATAGAACATGATGATGTCTACATGAGGGATTTTGTCTAGTCCTTGCAAGGAGATGCTAAAGAATGGTTCAAGCACTTGCAGCCTAAGTCCATCAACACTTGGGAAGAGTTTTCTTACACCTTCTTAAAGTTTTGGGGTAGGAGAAGGCCACTGGATCAAATACTTTCAGAATTTTATTTCCTGAAGAGACATGAGGGTGAGACCTTATCTAGTTTTAACAGAAGATTTTCCAGCTTTTATTATAACATGCATAAGGAAGTCCAAACTCTTGAGAACACTGCTAAGATCTATTATGCAACCACCTTTCCTCCTGACATGTCCCTACTTCTTTTGGAAAGAAAATCAACCACTCCACAACATATGTTTATTGATTTTTTGGAGGTTGAGAAAAACCTTAAGATGTCCAAAAATTTGTCAGATCAAGACAGCAGTGGTGAAATAAAAGATACATTAAAATTGGTTGGGCCCTACAAACAAAATGGGAAAGTCCCTCGCTCATTAAATCTCTCTCTTGGTACACAGAAAGATAACCGGCTCGATATAGGAACATGTGATCCTACACACATGTTCTCTGAAGATTGCGACCTGCACCGCCCTAGGTCCATACAAGACAATTTTAAGAAGGAATTTGGTACACCTGTGTATGATTAATACAAGGAAGACTACTTGCGGGATGTACTTGAGAAGCTGGCCATTGAACTAGGACCTGCTGATGGAGAGGACCAAGATGATATGTGAAGTCGGGAGGTTAAAGCAGAAAATGACAATAAGGGCACTAAAGGTGATAACCTACCCTTGTGTTATGCCTCTTCTGAATTAATACGACACATGATTGGAGCCTCTAAGAAAAAACATAAAGAAGGGGAGATGGTGTAGTCCAGAGACTTGTATGGAAGAGAAGATAATAAGCAGAAGTAGCCAAACAATTCCTCTCCAGCTATTGATATGTTAGGAATTTGTGATGAGGTGTCGAGACATGGAGAAGGATGCAGTAGCCCTTAGATAAATACATTTTTTAATGTTCTGCCTTCAAGAATATTGCCCCATACAGGAGGAATATGCCTACTCGGTTCCACTGGAGAAAAGAAGAACCTCCCTCCTCGGGCACATGAAGCCCTTGTTGCAAACATTTCGGGCCCTCTTCTACAATCGTCCAAGTATCATCCTGACAGACCACCAGAAGAAAGGAGTTTCGGATAGCTTTCCCATGAGAAAAGGATGGATTATGTTGGGGGTTGCCATGTTTTCTATGACCCCATAGCAGAGTACATGGAAAGGATTGGTAACGGTAATGACTGGTCATGTCTCTGCGGTAAAGATCAGTCTATATTCTATAGCTTTCTTCCATTATCTATTTGATTTATGTCCATCAAGCATGAAAAAAGAACAACACTATTCGGTAAGTTGTTTGAATGGCTTTAGAAGACCCTTTTAGGTCTAACATTGAACTTGTACTTGGATGTATGGATAAATTCATGCATAAGCAATGGGATTTGAAGGGATAGTTTCGTGAGGGTTTGAGGGAATTTGTCCTTCTACTTTGGCCCAAGGCTCGTAGTGTGGATCGGCTCGGGGCTATATGCCCTGCCTAGCTTATGGGCCTCTTTCAGGGGGCCATGGATTCTCCAGGGAAGGAAGCGCCCACTCAAGATCATGGGCCTTCTAGCTCGAGAAGAAACCCCAGGGCCAAAGAAGGCCAGGGGGGAGGACCTCCAACCTCCCAGAAAGGCAAAAAATCAAACATGGGGGATGCTTCCCATGAACAGATTCCATCCCCATGATCCAAATCAGATCTGAGGCAGTAAGGGAGAAAATCGGAATATGGAAGGAAAAGGCTCTCATTGGGAAATTTGTGGGGATATGGCCAAGGGAAAGAGACTTGATAAAATGGATCAATGGGGTGTGGAAACCAAAGGGACACTACGACCTCTAGCTAGGGTCAAAAGGGTTTTTCACGATCATCTTTTTCAACCAGGAAGATAGAGACAGAATCCTGGAAGGGGGTTCATATTTTTTCTTCTCGGTGGGTCTCTTCTTGTGACCATGGAGGGAGCATTTCAACCCTGAAATAGAAGATATGATGGTGGCCCCAATATGGATCCACCTTTTCTCTCTCCCAGGTGAGTACTGGGACCTAGAAACCCTTCGTGATATAGGAAACAGTATGGGAGAATTCATAACGGTAGCAGAACAAACAAGGCTTCAACATTACACAGCTTTTGCCAGGATATGTGTTTACATGGACTTATCCCGAGAACTACCGGAAGCAATCAGCCTAAACTGGGAAGACGAAGAATGGATCCAACCCATTGATTATGAGTAGATCCCCTTTAGATGTTGGATCTGTCATGAATATGATAATTTAGGGAGGAACTGCCCTAGATTCAGCCCCAAGTCGAAATCATCGACTCCCGCACTCTTTTCTTTGGTAGTTGAAGAAGGGTTTGCGTTGGTGAAGAACAAGCACTGTGGCAAGGGAGGAGGGAAACATCCGGCCTGTTCGGACCCCCTGATCCATGAGAAACCCCAAGGTAACGCGTTCAAAGCCCTAGCGTCAATGGAAGCAGAAGAGGGGACACAGACTCGAACCCAGGCAGAAGACCAACGAGAAAATCCTCCACTTTCCTCAGAGTCAAAGGACACCCAGCAGATGGAAGGAATGGAGGAGGAAGAGGGTGAAGAAATGGATCTGGGTGAGCTAGACCTGGATGCCTTAGAGGAAGAATGTAGAAAAAAAGGACAAGGATACGTCTCCTGCCGTCAACTAGAACTTCTCCAGGAAGCCATAATAAGAACATGAGCGGTGGAATGTATGGGAATCGACCCAGATGCCCAGAAGGGCAGCAAGAGGAAATCCCCTGAGGAGGAACTGCACCATGGATGGAAGACCAATAAGCAGTGAATAGCAGTAGTGGGAGTCAGGCTGATCGAATCCGGACAGTATCCCACGATCCAGGCGGCCTTCTCTAAAGCAAAAAAGTTTTGTCAATGAAGCTCATCTCATGGAATATCAGAGGGTGCTGTAACCCTAGGAAGTGGAAGACTTTAAACCGTAAGACTAGGTAGGAATCCCCAGATATTCTGTTTCTTCAGGAAACCAAATGCAGTTTTGATTATATGCTGAAAATCAAAGAGAAGATATGGAAGGGAAGCCAGGTAATGGCTACCGATGCAGCAGGGCAATCTGGAGGCATTGCTATCCTATGGAAACCCAGATCGGTGGAACTTTCTAACTGGAGAGCCCACAAGTTTGTGCTCATGGCAGAATTTTGCTTTCTAGACTCAGGAGTTAGAGGTATGACCAGAAATATCTATGGGCCTAGGAGCTTCCAGGACAAGCAATCCTTTATGGGTTTCCTCCAATGGATCCAGGGACATGAGATCCAGGAGCCTTGGGTTCTTGGAGGATATTTCAACCTCATTGCCAACCTTGAAGAGAAGAAGGGGGGACGACGTGCTTTGGATAAATTCCAAGAAGCATTCAGTGACTGTCTAGATCGAGGACCGTTGGTCGACGTATAAACGGGAAACGGATAGTTCACGTGGAACAACAAGTGAGGAGGTGAGCATCTAGTGGCCTCTAGGATGGATCAGTTCTTGGTGTTAGAAAATATCATGCACAATACAGGGGACATTATGGATGATGTTCTTCCGGCGAATGGCTCAGATCACTGGCCCATCAGTCTCCATTGGGATGGGACTGGGTCTCCCAGAGGGAAACCCTTCAGATTTGAAATCTTTTGGATGGAACACAAGGACTTCAAGGACCTGGTAGGTCAATGGTGGCAAGAGTTTGTCCCCCCCCAGGAACCATAATGTTCTGATTCCAGCAGAAACTAAAAGCCCTAAAATAAAAAATGCGCAAATGGAATCGGGAAGAATTCAGAAACATCTTTGAGGATAAGAAACAACTGTTGATGGAGCTGGACCTCATCGACAGACAAGGCATGGAAACTGGATGGAGTGAGGAAATGAAAAAAATAGAAAAGGAACTCATGGAACAACTGGTAGCCCGAGAGAGACAAGAAGCCCTTTACTGGAAGCAGAAGGCTAGGGTGAAATGGCTGAAGGAAGGTGAGAGAAATAATAAATTCTTCCACAACTCGGTGATCTAGAACAGGAACAGCTCTAGAATTCAGAAGCTTAAAACCAGAAATGGAGATAGAGTGGACACCAGGAGGGAAATAGAAACCGATCTCACTCAGTACTTCTCGGAGATCCTCAAGGAAGAGGTGGGTGACAGAAGCAGGGAGATTGAACAAATCACCCGCTTAATCCCCAGAATGGTCACTATAGAAAACAACAAAATGATGATCAAGCCTATTGAGATGCAAGAAGTGGAGGAGGAAGTTAACCAGATGGCTCTGGGAAAATCTCTTAGACCAGATGGGTTCACTTCCAACTTCTTTCACCTCTTCTGGGACCTAATCAAGGAGGACGTGCTGGCTTTTGTGGAAGAATCCAGACTAAAGAAAGGAGTCCTAAAAGCTTTTAATGCTACTTTCCTCACCCTCATCCCGAAAGAAGCGGGTGCGGAGGCCCCTAATAAATTTAGACCCATTTCTTTATGCAACGTCATATACAAGATCATATCCAAAGTCATTGCTAACAGACTCAAGCCCCTCCTTCCGATGCTTATAAGTTCGGAACAATCGGGTTTTGTGGAAGGAAGACAAATTTTGGATGGAGTGGTTCTGGGTCATGAAGTGCTGCACTCGCTTAAGAGCTCCAGAATCCCTGGTATGATGATCAAACTTGACATTGCTAAAGCCTATAACAAACTCAACTGGGAATTCATGGAGAAAATGCTGGGGGCTTATGGATTTTCTCCAGGATGGGTGGACTGGGTCATGTCACTGGTCTCCTCCCTATTCTATAATATCCTCCTCAATGGGTCCCCGACTTCGTCCTTTCATCCCTCCAAGGGCATTCGTCAAGGAGACCCTCTGTCCCCTTTCTTATTCATTCTCATGGCAGAGGGTCTAAGTCACCTCATAGATGACCAGGTCAGCCACGGGACTATTCGTGGAGTGAAAGTTCAGGAGGGGACTCCCCCTCAGACTCACCAGCAATTTGTGGATGACACCATGCTCATGGGGCACCCTTTAGTCCAAGAAGCTAGAAGCTTCAAAAAATGCCTGGACCTATTTGCTCAGGCCTCAGGCCTGGAAGTTAACCCCAATAAGTCTTAGGTTTTCTTTGTTAATACCCCTTCGGCCACCCAGAGGAATATATTAAGAGTCTTAGGATTTTCCAGAGGAAGTTTTTCGACCAAATACCTTGGCATTCCTATGGGGCTTGGTTTCCCAAAAAACGCAGAATGGCAGGAATTCATGGACAAACTAAAGCAGAGACTATCCAGCTGGGTCCTCTGTACCCTCAATTTTTTGAGCAGAGTGATCCTGATCAAGTCTATTTTATAGGCCATGCCAACATACCTCTTCTTGGTTTTAGTGGCCCCAAAGGCCATCCTCAAGCAAATCCGAAGCATCCAACTCAATTTCCTCTGGGGATCGAGTGGGGAGAAGGCCAAATTTTCTCTGGTAAGCTGGGAGGAACGGTGTGTAAACCTAAGGACCAGGGTGGTCTCAGTCTGAGGGATCCGAAAATCATGTCTGAGATATTAGGGGCCATGTTTTGGTGGCGATGGGTATCGTACACATCCGAACCTTGGGCTAGATTATGGAATGTGAAATATGCTAGGGGAAGGCCTAGCCATGCCCTGATCCACTTCAACGAAAATCCCAATGGTTCCCCTATATGGTTAAAGGCCTTAGATGGAAGATCTATAGTCCAAGAGCACAGTTTTTGGGAAATCAGGAATGGCAATCGTGCGAAGTTATGGGATGACTCATGGAACCTTTTCCCCATCCTTGGAAGAAATCCCAGATGGATCCATATCAATCAGCAGGAGCAGGAGAGGGGTAGAATTTTGGTGAACCAGTCATGGCTCTCGGATCCACAAGACAATTTCCAAAGATGGGACTTCCCTATGAAACCTGCCCTTATGAGTGAAGAAGATTGGACAGCCTTTCTGGCGGAAATACGCAAACGCTGTATCAGATCTCAGGAGGGCCCTGATATTTTACGATAGGGATACTCTCCAAAAGGTTCCTTTAGTGTCAAGGAGGCCTATAGAATCAGGATGACAAGGAACATGGAGAAGGATGACATCTGGAGGAAAATCTGGGAATTCAACTTATGGCCCAAGGTGGCCTTGTTTGTTTGGTTGGTTGTCAGAAGAAGAATCCTCACCTATGACAACCTGTGAAAATGGGGGTTAGCAGGTCCATCCCAGTACTGCTTGTGTCTTTGCGAGGAGGACACGATGGGACATATTCTAGATAGTTTCCCCTTCGTGGTAGAAATTTGGGATAAGGGGGTGATGATGTTTAGAAGAAGTGACAGGATCCGAGGGCTCCCATCCCAAACTATCAGAGACTGGAACTAGTGAGCATTCACCAGCCCCATCCTAAGAACCATCTGGAATGATTTTCTGGGCATGGCTATCTGGTGCATTTGGAAAGATAGAAATGCGAGGATATTTCGTGGCCGACGCAAAAGCATGGAGGAAATCTGGACCATAGTGCAAGACAGTCTGCTTTCCTTAATTAAGTGCATGCAGTGGTTTGAATAGGACAAGCTTATCCCAAGATCAGAATTCCACATTGCAAAGAATTGGGGCCTGAACAAGCCTATAATTGAAGCTCTAAGTTTCCAAGACAAACAGTGCATCCCATCTAGCCCTTCTACATGGGCGGCTCCCCCTCCAGGCGTCTTCAAACTTAATTTTGATGGCGCTTCTTGCAGAAAGCAGGGGCAGGCTAGGTTCAGAGGTCTGGTTTGTGACCATGAAGGACGAATTAGGATAGTGTTTATGGGAACTATCAGGGAAGACACCAACAATTCTTCTGAGCTAGAAGGCCTCCTTCATGGAGCGTAAATTATGATCAGGGGGGGTTTTCTTCTTGTGATAGTCGAAGGCAATACCAACATCCTTATCGCAGTGGCCAAACGCCTCATGAGTGGCCAAAAGACTGAAAAATATCGCCAAGCTGGCGTCTTGCCTATAGACTGGAGTGCTTACGTGTCCTCCTTCGGGTGCATCCTTCCGCCTCCTTTCTCCATGTCAGGAGAGAAGCGAAAAAGGTGGCCGACTGTCTGGCAAATGCCGAGGTGGAATACGAAGTTGGCCTTCAATGTGATAGACTTGATGTATTCATCGAGGAAGGATGGGCCTAGCAATGTCATCACATGGCCATCATGGATTGAACCGAGACCACACAAGTGGAGGATCACCCGGACGGAAGAACAGGTGGCACGAGGAGGCGCAAGCACATCTGCATGCATCAGCCTTAATGCAGATGAGAGCGGGTGGTGAAAGGATTTGCCAGCGCCGGGACCGGTTCTCCCTCATTATTTCGTATCCTGGCTTGGGCCTTTACACGCTCGGCTCTGTTAGGAGGGATAATTGTTCGGACAGGGATAATCAATACACGACGGAAGCTTGGGGTATCATGATGGAAATGACGTAGGCTCTCAGCAGGGACGAGTACGTTCTCACGGATGGCCACCCGTTATATCCAGGTGATCAGGTGTTCATCCTCGCCTAGTCATTTTCTAGAATTAGAAGGTCTGCATCTTGGCCCTCTGTCTGGTATAGCGCGATTGAGATCGGCTCTGTAAAAAGGCCCCTTTGTTGCTCTGTGGGGTTGTTCTTTCCCTTGGAGTTTCACACAATGGCCCCCAAGCGACAGTTTAGGAAGAATGAAGAGAAGGAAGTTGCTCCTAGCCTAAAGAGGGTCACTAGGAATCTGTCCAAATACCAGACTCGTCAGGCGACGCGCACGCAAATTTTAGCCCAAGAAGAGGCGGACCGTTACAAGGAGCATGTCCTGCTTAGCATTCGTCTGGAGGTTGAAAGGGTGGTGGAAGGGCTCTGGGAGGAAGCAAAAGCCATGCACAGGGAGAACCTTCATGAAGAGGTTGCTGAATGGGTCTTGGACCCGGGTAACACAGCAGGCCGAGCCTCGGCGTATGATCGAATGCTGTTGACTTATTGGGTTACGGTCCGCCTCGTCGGGCACTCTGCTACGCTGCGGGAAGCCAAACAGGAGGGGGATGAGGAACCAATTCCTTTCTGGAAGGAACATAATATGGAATGCCACACCATGCATCATAATTTGGATGTTCTTGCAGCCTGCCTGGGGTTTCCTTTCCACCCAGCTGATCGTCATGCACTGGAGACGGCCAGGCCTTGGGAGAAAACAGGTCGCTGCGAACAGGAAAGCCCCAGAGGAAGGGAGGAGGCTCAAAGACCCACTAGTCCCCTGGTGTCGTTGTCATTGTTGGTTTCAAGTATGCATCCCCTGGTGGCTGGAAGTCCCTCTGCTGTTTCTCCTCGCTAGATCGCCAGCCCCCCTAGTGGGTTTTGATTTTCTTCTTAGTCTCGGTCCCTCTGTTTGTGATGGACTTGATTTTCATATCAATCTCAGATTCTCTGTATGTATTTCTTTTTATGATGTATCTCAGCCTTTATAATCATAGTCGGGTTAGTACCAAGCAGTATGCTTCTCTCTGCAGGATGGATGGTGACAGAATCATGAAAATTCCTTTTTTGTGGGTGGGGATTACATGTAATAGGATCAGGATCTACCACAGAAATAGAAAGATTAGGGGGATTAAAAGGATATGGGAACACACTGTAATCTTCTAGTCTATCAGTTTTTCTCAATTCCAGGCCGGGCTATCTCTGGCCAGGACTAAGGTCCCCCCATTTTTGGACTGGCCATAGTTGTCTTTTTGCCTTGTAATATGGACTCTGTACAGTAATATAAAGTTTTATTTACAAAAAAAGTTGTTTGAATGGATTCATTGGAAGTTTGATTTAACTTAATCGGGATTATGAACTAAATTAGGTGGAGTAGGTAGGAACCAATAAGCTCGACAATCATCAAGCATTTCCTTCATTACTATTTTAGTTTTCTTTCATTTTCAGTTATAATCACATGTTTGCAGTTAAGAGCATGGTTTGCAAGAGTGGCATGAATTCGCTGCTGCAGTAGCTCAGAGCATAATGGAGATTTCAAAGGAAGATTGAAGACAACCTAATGGATTTGGCACTTGGTCTATGGGGGTTCTTTTCTACCTCACTGGGAGGATAGCATCCCTCATGGAGCCAGTTGTTAACACTCCATTTTCAAAAGTCTATTTATGGGCCTAACAGAAGTTCGAGGAGGGTTCCATTCCTTTAAAAACATTATGTGAACACCATTCAGGTTAGTAGAGGATCCTGGTCCACATTTGAGAACCGTCAGATGATGAAGAAGAGCAGCGATAGGTTGTGGTTTTGGCCCAAGATGCAGGAGGATGGTAAAAGTTTGGCTTTCGTGGAGTCCATTAAAGCAGGAAAACAAATGAAAGGCCGAGATCAAAGCAAATCCTGATCAACGGCCTGAAACAGTTTCGTTGAGCAAACATACCTGGCCAAAGCCGCTTTTCTAAAATCGTGAAAAGATTAAAGGTTGGAAGCATTCGAAGGCAGATATGAATTCAAAAGTAGATCTACAGTCTCAACCGATTTCGCAAAAAAGACTTGTGCAGGTAAAGCTTTGATTTCAAATCGCGAAAAAGTGGTACCGACCGCAAATATCAACGGTCACGACAAAGAAGGGAAGAGATCTATAGTCATGGTTTATTTCACAATGCAAACTAGAAAGGTTGAAGACCAGGATTTTGTATTGCCAAAAGTAGTAGGGCCCACTCAGATCGATGACTACATGGAGAGGTCAATCGTGATTGACGATTGAGAGAAAGCCTTGGTCTAAAACTACTCATTGAATCCAAAGAAGAAAGTTGGCAGTAGAAATGATGGAACATGGACGGTGGGTGTAAAAGATTCCTCAAATCATAGGGTTGAGAATACTTCCAGGGTACAGGTTTCACATCCAGTGCGGAGATGATAGTGGAGGAGACGTTCATGAATGTAATCTGCCTCCTTGCAGATTGGTCGATTCCCCAATGCCATTTGTAGCATGCACATAGGTGAAATCATCCCTGTGGAAGAGTCATGTTACATAAATATAAGAGGATTTTTGTGTGAGTTGGCCTGTGGAAGTAAGGAAAGTAACCAGTGAAGCCGCTACTCACACAGGGCAATGTCAGCATGAAGAAGGAGACAATTCCATTTCCTACATCACAAGAGAGAAAAAACGTGGGAGCATCCACTTCATAAAATTTGCAGCATGGATCAACTGTACGAGGTGGTGTCCAAAAAATACTTCCCATAGCAGATGGTAAGGCACCATGGCTAATGAAACGACGTGACTAGATCCCTAGCAAGTAAAGGATCACTCTGCTCACACCCTCACATATGCTGATATCACAAACACTCGATGACAAAATGCACAGGAATGTTGACCATTCATTGAAAAGGTCAGTCTCGAAAACTTATATATCTACCTTCGAAATGCTAGGGATGAGCTAACGTAGTTCCAGAGCCCAAGTTTCTTCTTCCTTGAGAATCCACTGAAACTCAAAGAGTTGGTGATGGCGATCTAGTTCGATAAGCTTATTCATCTCGGTGTGTTGATGGTTGGTGAGAAAAATTCCATACTCACCCGTCACCTTGGTATTGCATGCCAAGAATGACTCCAACCATCGGGGCCCAGACGTGATACCTATACCTCCAACGACATGGGTCCTGGACACTTAATCCCCATAAGTGTTGTTTCAGGAACCCCTGATACCATCGTTACCACAAAATCCTCTGTGGAAGGAGACAGTCCTTGACTACTCCCTGTATAAGCATTTGTTCAGATGGGAGCATCAGGGGTCTAAAGCCCATGCAGCCCTGTTTGTGAAGTCCACTTTCCAAGGGTGATGGGGCTGGTGTAGATATGCTACACCTGATTTCCTGTGGGAGAGCCCACCCTATTGGAGATGAGAAGAACAAGAATGAAAAGCCACCTCGCGGGCTTGCCTCAACCAAGATCAATGCGGCCTTTCTTCCAGACCCCATGGCTAACAGTGTTACTTGGAGAAGAATGAGGTGGAAGATGAGGTTGAGCAGGGAAAATATGCAAACTACCCCGCCAGTGTGTGCCCATGTGGAAAGTTGCATTTGAAACATGATGGAAACACACACTTCGGATAGAGACGAAGGCGTCATACTCATTATCCATGATAATGTCCAAGCACATCAAGCTGTCACTCAGGCCGAATGCACCCATGAGCTCCATAATGTTTGTTTATATTTGTAAAATGTGGCAATAGTTTCACTCTCTATACTATTAATGCATGATTGTGATTGGAAACAGTCTTTAGGTTGTTTCAGAGAATAGTCTCAGCACTAGAATAGTATAAATACACTCCCGATAGAGGGAGATACAGAAGCTGGAAGGTTGGGAAAACCTTCAAGTGTTGAGGCTCTCCATTGTAAATAAGATCTGATGCCTATGTTATGAATAATATTGCAGAGGAAGAGTTGTTTCTTAAGATAGAGATTCATGTGTCGTTGCTTCTTTCAATATGTATTTTCTTTACGTGAAATGTATATCCTATTTTCATTCTAGTTTGTTGATTTCTTTCATGTCTGTAACTTAGTGTATAACAGTTTGGAATTCATACTTGCTATGATCCACCTATTGTTTCAGACATTTATCAAGTTTTATTCTAAAGTTGTGCGGAATTCATCTTGCTGGTGCTCCGCGCGATGGGTTGTTCTCTCTCGTCCTCTAACCATCCGCTAAATATCTCCTGATTGTGAGATCGACGACTATCTTGCCTCTGTCTACAACCCCATGCCATTCTTTTCCTCATGTAAATGTTCCCTACTCAGGTTTTCGACTCCATTTCCAATCCTCCCTTGCACTGATAATCCCACCTGCATCTCACCTCACTCTACTTTGTCCCATTCCAGGAGTTTGGCCTCCTAACCATCCTTAAGCAAATATTTTACGCGGAATAAAATCTAAAGACAAGCGAGAGATCCCTATCTGACCGTGCAAGGCCAGAGGCGCAGTGTAAAGTGGTTCTGCTTTTACCCAGGAGCAAGCCTTCCCTCAACCTTGGGGCTCAATCCTGATGCTAACAAGACTATATCAACCCCTACCTATTCCAACTAGGCCTTGGGATTCCATCAGCATGGATTTTGTTCTCGGATTTCCTAGAACTCAGATGGTAAATGATTCTATTTACATAGTAGTGGATAGGTTTTCAAAAATGGCTAATTTTATTGATTTTAAGAAAACCAATGATGCAACACATATTGCTAATTTATTTTTTTCTAGAAATTGTGAAGTTGCATGTTTACCTTTAAGTATTGTGTCTCACAGGGTTACTAATTCTGTTGGTCATTTTTGGAAAACTTTGTGGAAGAATTTGGGATCCAATCTCATTTTCATCTCCTCTTATCATCCTCATACTAATGGTCAGACTGAAGTGTTGAACAAAATCTTGGGAAATATACTAAGAAGTCTTGTTTATGAAAATACGAAACAATAGGATTTAACTCTTGCTCAAGCTTATTTTTCTTACAATGATTCACTTAACATGACTACATGTATGAGTCATTTTCAGATTATATATGGAATTCACTCGAGGGGAGTATATGAAATTAGAAATTAGGAATTAGGAATCACTCTTGTATGGCCTTCCCCTGTCCCTCTGTAGAATCCCTAGACCCCTTGGACCATTTTTTGTCCTTTGATGTTTCCTTGACCATCCCTAAAAACATGGGAAAAATGATACATGCGACTTTTAAACCCTTAATTGCGTATATACATGAGTTTGACCCCTAAAACTACGTACATCGGGATGTGTGCATAATCCAAATACTTTTGGAGTTTTCCTTGACATGGATCTGACTCACTTGAGTCTTGGCCTTCCCTATGCCTTGAGATCGCTTAGATTTGACCTTTCATTACCCCTTTGAAAAGATATATAAGGAACTCTATGGTACATTAAAGGCACATGAGAGAATTAAGAGCAAAGAAACTATAGTCCATTGTTGGCAGAACTTGTGCTTGAGTTTGCATCCCTTTGTCCCTTGGAGCACTCTTGTGTTCTTCCCAAGCTTTCCATTTACTTGTGAGCTTGCTATCGAAAGATGGAGGATTGAGGTGGTGGAGGCCGAAGTAGGGGATTCAGTTTCTCTGATTCCCAGATGTGCCAACAGAGGTTGTATCCATTGTAATCTCTGATTTTTATTAATAGAAATATCTCTTCCTGTCCAATAATGTATGTTTGAATGAATATTTTATCCATGGATGTTTTCAAATGCTTATACATTGTTGATTATATATGCTAGAATAGATCTAACACCATTATATATAGTATGCTTGTATTGTTTACTTGTTGTTGAGGAAGTAATCTATCAATTCAAGCTGAAGTTGGAAAGCTCAACGGGGATCTACTTCAACCATCCGGAATAAGGTACGAGGTCTGATTCTTTAGTGTTAGATATTTAATTTCTATTGTATATTGGAAAGGATTGATTTCTGGAGTCAAGCTTTCTGTTGTGGTACCCCAAGCCATAGGAATTTCTCTCCGTAATAGAATTGGTGACTCTGCTGAAAATGTTCCTTTTTTTAATTTGGGGGTTTGCGGGCACAATGGGCTTGATATTATTGACTTGCTCTTTGTTTCTCCTTGTTTCTGTGTTGCATTTTATAGTATGTTCATCCATTGACACTCCCCTTTATTGGTTTGACCCTTGGCCTGCTTTTTACCACTTCCTTCTCTATATACGCAGGTTTTTGGCCAAAAGTCGCATATACACGCATGTTTTTGGCCAAAATCCACGTATACACGCAGGTTTTGGGCCAAAAGTCGTGTATATACGTAGTTGTTCTTTAAACAGTCGCATACATCCTCCCTTTTGGTGAGTTTGATGTTGTGGGAAGTTGCTGGGTGGGCTGTAAGTGTGGTTGGGTCTTCCTTGTGTCTGATGTTGTCTGTTGGATGCTTCATTTATGACTAGAGACCGCTTTTTCATTGATTTTTCTTTGAAAGTATTTTTAGTCATTTATCCTTTTTGTTTTGCCATTAGTGCATTAATTTTTTGTCTTGGTGTCTTGTTGGGCTTGTGTTTTATACTTGCTGCGGAGACTGAGAGTTTTAGATGACTTTTATTGCATTTTTTATTCTTTTATATTGAAAAATACAAAGTAGTTGCACTCTTAGTTGCATCTTAGACATGGATTTGAGGAGGTACTTGCATTGGATTTCTTGGATGAGAGTTGTGTTTAGGCTTTCATATAGGAAGGGTTGCATTGGCATTTGAAAAGGAATATATATTTATGCATCTCATGTAGTGGCATACCCTATTTTTCATTTGACAAAGATTGCACTTAGCATTGTTTGTTATGGTGTGCATATTTACTTCACTGCTGATTCATAACTTCATTAGTTGCACGATCATTTCCCTTTGAGTAATTACAGCCAATTAAAATCAATGCTTAATTAAAATGGATTACACTATTTTCTTTTATAGGGTACACCAACAAGATTACGTTTTAGGGTCTTGGAATAGTTCATTGTGAGTAAATTCTCCAAGACCACTAAACAACAACATGTATGTGTCTATCCAGGTGAGAGTGTGAAATTCGTTGGTATAATTGGTGTTTCTCAGGATCCTCCTCTCAAAAGGGAGTTAAGCATGAGGCAGTGTGAGCAGTTATTGACTCCGATGACCCCTAGTCATAACTGAGTAGCACCGAAGATATTTCCAGGATTGTATTCGTATCTGTGGGCTCTTTCGAGAGTTTCAGGATTTTCTACCTTGCCCATACGATCAATCCCGCCTGCGACTGTCTGCTTGAGCATTGATTATATTGAGGTGACCTTAGTTGCCTTACCTAGGTTATCGAGGGGGTACTTTGCAGGGGTTATTCTGTGGGTGTCCTGGCTAGGTAGAGGTCGAACAACACAGTTGCTTTATGCGTTGAAGCTAAGGGCCAGTATAATTGGTTACGTATATCCACTTGTAGTGTATGGGATTTTCGAGCCTCTCCTAGGTGAGACATACCTGCTGCATTCAGGAGCTAACATATCCTCCCTTTAGTTTGCTTGTATTTTGGCTGTAGATTTTCTTAGGAGTGTGCTCTTTATGTGCTAGTTGGCCTTTGGGATCGCGGTTACTTGCGTATATTTATGCTCTCTTGAGTTCAGGTCCTTTTATTCTCGGCATGCCTGGTATTCTATCACCCATCCTTGGTCCTAGTACAGACCCTGGTGTCATACTTGGGGGCATCACAGTCCCTTACCGTGCTCATAGATTTGGGAATGATCATATTCCATCCTCTACTCCATTTTTGGAGGATTTTTATTCCCATCACTCAGTCTTTACACCAGTGGTCACCCTCATGGGGGTGGTGGTGGATGCATGAAGGTTGGGTATACACCTTACTTTCCTTTTTATGTCCCATCGTTCACCGCATTGTTTCCTTTGGGTGCAGTTGTCATGATCATTCCTCCCTATATACTATATTTTTGATTCTTTATTGACTATTTTGGGTTGTTTTGGACTAATATGGTTGTCATGTAGGGTCCAGTTTCTATACACTCTCTTCGAGGTTTCGACCCGTTCATGCCTATCACATGTATTGTGTCTGAACTAGCATATAGGTTAGGATTTCACATCTACTTGCACTTTGCATGACCTTATGACAATAATTTTAACCTTCGGTATGAACCCATTCCATGGTATCATGGAACATTCATGCTATTGTTAGAAGTGGTACTATGTGAATGGTAGAGATTTCCTATACATGGGTGTCCTAGTTAGCTCCCCTTTGCATTTGGTACCCATGCCGTGAGTCCTCTCTTAGGTCCAGGAGTCCTTTATATAGTACCACCATGACTTTGAGTAAGAGCTTCATACTCCTCTTGACCTTTATGCTGGCCATTTCCTCGGGACTCCCTTATGTCAAGTTGTAATTGCATTATCATGAGCTTTGTCTACCTTCTTGAGCCTTACGCTGGCTTCCCTGAAGTTGATTTTCAGCCATATAGCCCAAGCTTGTCTCATGCCTAGCCATGCAGAGCCATTTTATATATCCTTTGCAGCTTGATTCCCTATTTTTACCGGGAGGGGATTTTCCCCTGAGTGTCGCTGTCCTACACGTGTATCCTTGCATTGAGCATAGGCATGTTTCACTGCTTAGAACTAGTTTGTTTTCCAATATGACACTCGTCTCCTCCTAGTCTATATCTATAAAGCAGTTTTATTCTTTTTCAAGCTTTTTAAATATTTGAAAAAGTCCAAAAAAAATAAAAAAACCAAAAAGATGGACAAGGAAAGATGTTATCTTTTGGCAGCTGTTGAGTCATGTCGCCTTCGAACAGAGCAGTGTATATCCATTGGGTTGGTTTATAGTTTGACTTTAGAAGTTGTACTCATTTTATCTGAGTTTATCTCCACCGACTGGTTAAGCTACCAATCTCCATGGATCCTCTATCGATGCCTCCTGTGTCGCAGAGATGTCCTAGTTTGTATATTGAGTCTATGATGCCTTTATTTAGTCACCATTCATTGTTATGCTCTTTTTTGAAGGAAGTTGAAACTTGAGTTGGCCATTCCTCAGTTATATTGACTTTGCATGTTGGCCATTCCTGATACAGTTACTGGTTCGTGTACCTTATGATCGAGTTCTTCCACATTATAAATCTTTGTTGAGTACCTCGTGTTGGATGATGAGGGATCCCTTAATGCCCTCCTTCCAATGGATTTCATTCCATCGAATTTAGATCATTTTATCTAGGATTGGAATCTAGAGTCATTTTTTAGTGCCTTGAGATTTGCAGTCATCAGTGGCAGGTTCTCTCGCCATCGACAGTATTTGGGGATACATCAATGTTCCCTGATCGATGGATCCTCTCAAGTGTTCGACCTCAACACATTTATTCACACTTGTTAGTTTTCACTCTAGTACCTTGATTCCCATTTTCAATAGTGGTGGGTGATCTCGCGTCTGTTAACGGTATACATCAATGACTGGTAATCAGACGATGGACTACTATGTTCGACCTCAAAACCTCTATTCACATAGTAGGACATGTACTCGTAGCAGTTTGTGTAGAAGACCTTTCAGATTGGTGGCATCTTTTATATGCTACCTCCTTGATCATGCCAGTGTTCATGATATTTCAGCTCTCGTGACTTGATTCTAGTATATGTCAGACATTTTCATCTTTTATGGATATCTTGATCCATTGTATATCTTCAGCCATTATGGAGATCATGGTCCATTGTATATATTCATCATGGAGATTCTGATCTATGTATATTGTACATGGCGATGTCCACTTATGTGATATCTTGTATCATGCTTATTCATGGCCATTATACTCTTATGTATCCAAGACTGCTATATGTATTTGCAGTTATGTGCAGAGTTGTATCATTGTACTATGCTGATTGGGTGGCTGGTCTTCCATTTGGGATTCTTCATCACTCCACTTTTGGGATGGACTTATAATGTATTTCGACCATCGTATAGTCCCTCTGACCTCACACATTAGGGGGAATCTGTTATAGCTGATTTTACCACTCCAGGTGAATCACACTTGTATTTCCTTCCCATGTCCCTCTGCAGACTCCTTAGACCCCTTGGACCATTTTTTGTCCTTTGATGTTTCCTTGACCATCCCTAAAAACATGGGAAAAATGATACATGCGACTTTTAAACCCTTAATCGCGTATATACGCGAGTTTGACCCCTAAAACCGCATACATCGGGATGTGTGCATAATCCAAATACTTTTGGAGTTTTCCTTGACATGGATCCGACTCACTTGATTCCTGGCCTTCCCTATGCCTTGAGATCACTCGGATTCGACCTTTGATTACCCCTTTGAAAAGCTATATAAGGAACTCTATGGTACATTGAAGGAATATGAGAGAATTAAGAGCAAAGAAACTATAGTCCATTGTTGGCAGAACTTGTGCTTGAGTCTGCATCCCTTTGTCCCTTGGAGCACTTTTGTGTTCTTCCCAAGCTTGCCTTTTTCTTTTGAGCTTGCTATCGAAAGATGGAGGATTAAGGTGGTGGAGGCTCAAGTGGGGGATTCAGTTTCTCCGATTTGCAGACATGTCAACAGAGGTTGTATCCATTGTAATCTCTGATTTTTATTAATAGAAATATATTTTCCTGTCCAATAATGTATGTTTGAATGAATATTTTATCCATGGATGTTTTCAAATGCTTATACATTATTGATTATATATGCTAGAATAGATCTAACACCAATATATATATAGTATGTTTGTATTGTTTACTTTTTTTTGAGGAAGTAATCTATCAATTCAAGTTGAAGTTGGAAAGCTCAACGGGGATCTACTTCAACCGTCCGGAATAAGGTACGAGGTCTGATCCTTTAGTGTTAGATATTTAATTTCTAGTGCATATTGGAAATGATTGATTTCTGGAGTCAAGCTATCTGTTGTGGTACCCCAAGCCATAGGAATTTCTCTCCATAACAGGATACTAATTCTGTTGGTCATTTTTGGAGAACTTTGTGGAAGAATTTGGGATTCAATCTCTCATTTTTAGCTCCTCTTATCATCCTCAGACTAATGGTTAGACTAAAGTGTTGAACAAAATCTTGGGAAATATACTAAGAAGTATTGTTTATGAAAATACGAAACAATAGGATTTAACTCTTGCTCAAGCTTATTTTTCTTACAATGATTCACCTAACATGACTACATGTATGAGTCATTTTTAGACTATATATGGAATTCACTCGAGGGGAGTATATGAAATTAGAAATTTATGTGGACATGATAAGAGAAGTACATATGGTGAATATTTTGCATCTAGAATTCATGAGATCCAAGAAAATGTTAAGAATAAATTGCAGGAAAGTGATGGAAAATATCAACAAAGAGTAGATATGAAAAGAAAGGACAACCACAGATTGCAACTATCCTTGACAAAAGGGTTTTAAAGAAGACCATCAACAAAGAATATTTTTGCAATATTTTGGAAAATGGAAAGATCGGCCATCTGAAGATGCAAGATGACGAAAAAGGATATTTCCAAGTATAATGTGAACCCTGAAGACTCATTGAAGAATCTTTTTCTTCCCCCAGAGTATGATGCAGGAGAACCACATCTAAGTTCTATGTTTGCTGAATAAACAGTCAATGCAATTTTTCTAGAATATAGGGTTAGTTTATCGATTCTTGTATTATGTTTTATAGATAGGTATGGTTTGAATGTAATGAGGAAAAATTTCTACAGATGCCCTCAAATATTGTAAGAGGTTGCTCAAGGATAGGTTAGTTACAGATTTACTTTCTTAGGAGTTCAGATCCTCCTGTTGTGGGTCTAACATGTTTGATATAGTTCTATATTAAGAATATAAAAAGAGATAGAGAGGAGTAGAAGTGTGGAAGAGTGAGTGAGTGAGAGATAGAGTGCGTGTAACAGTGGTTAATAAAATGAAGAAAATAGTCTTAATACTTTGCATATATGTGACTATCTGATGTATTCTTTTCAATAATCAAACATATGATTATTTCTTTGTGTGGATGAATATTTAGAAATATTTGAATGATTCCTGAAAGTGGAGATGTGTACAATTGTATAGACGATTGATCACTCATGAATTAATTCGACTGTTATAGTCTAAATGGTAGTATGCGTATTTGACCAGATCAATGGTTGTACATGAATTTTGCAAGAGAAAAGTGAAGATTCACAACTTTAAGGTGAGATCTACATTATATCTTTGATCAAAGGTCAGAAAGGATCCCACAAGAAATCAACGTATCAGAAGAATTTTTGAAAAGGAAGTTGCATGAAGAAAATTGTGGAAGACCATTTTGGAAAAGTGGGAAGGCGTATCCACAATCTGCACTTTGCAATTACAGAAAGGGTCTTATGGAAAGAAAATTAAGGAAGAACTCAATTGTGGAGATTGATTTGTGGAACCAATCCCATGGAGAACTTGATTACAAATATTGAGTTGTCGGACCAGGCTTACGGAAAGTTGATTGCGGGAGAGTCCACGCTTGCAAAAAGTTGGTTGCGGTAGCAGAGTTGCGGACTCCTTCTTACGAAAGGAGATTTCAATCAAAATTTTAGTTTGAAGAGGACTTTAGGTATGCTAGCAGTCACCTGCCATCATATGGTCTCTGATACAAGCCAGATGATAGGTATAAAAAACATGTGGTGAACAAGTTATCGACATCGTTGGCATAGTAGGGAATTCTACCTATATGGGTGCATGAAACTTTATGAAAACCTAAACTCATAGAGATATGGAGTATTATTCCTTGTGGTATGAAGAACTTAATGTAACATATTATCATGCAACCATTTGAATAGATTCTAGGAGGGATGACCTTTCCTCATTTGATGAGACCATAGGTCTTCCTTCTCCACCACCTCCTCATATGTTAGCCACTTCTGATTGTTGAGAGGACATACAATCAACATCTAATCCACATTTTTCTCTTCCTCCTCCATCACCTCCAACATCTCATCCACCACCTTCTCCTCCACCTCCTCCTCCATTAGCTTCAACATCTCATCCACCTCCTACTCAAATTCCTCCTCTACAAACCCCTTTATGATCTTTTCATCTACCCCCAATCACTTCCCTACATCTATATCCTCATCCAATCCTACTTGAACAACCAACCTAGCTTTTCATCGGCCTAACCAGCCACCATTTGTTTCTATAGTCACCTCTATTGTAGATAAAATGATCATAGGGGGTATGATTCATATTGATGGACCTATCTATGCTTCTCTATAAGATGGTTCTTTTCCTTGGTAGAGGTACTGATGCCTCTGGCTCTACGGGTGGAGGTATTGATTGCTATGGCTCTACTGGTAGAGGTGTTGATGTATCCATCTCTACTGGTGGAGGTGTCGATGCCTTTGGCTCTGGTGGGAGACATACTGATGCATTTGGTTCCGAAGGTAAACCATATATGTTATATTAGTTATGGGATTGGAGATATACATATGGCATGTATCATCAACTTGATGTTATTTTTCTCTCTCTCACACTCATACATACTACATTTTTCATGTTTATGTTTGTTGTATGGGGAAAATGATGATGATGGTATGTTTATGTTTATGTTTGTTAGGAGGTGAAAATGATGATGACAGTATGTTTATGGTTATGTTTATGATGGTATGATTTCATTTAAATGTTTATGTTTATTATGGTATGATGATGTTTAAATGTTTATGTTGATTATGGTATGATGATCATGTCTATGTTTGTTAGGTGGTGAAAGTGATGATGATGGTATGTTAAATAATGTTAACTATTTTTAGATGTAATTACTAGATGTTTATCTTAGATGATGCTAGGTGATATTAGATGTGAATGTTCATGTTTTCTTATAGATACATCTATTAGAGGTGATTGTTATATATGTACTATCAAAAACAAATTACTCCAACTCAATATTGTATATAAACATCAAGCATTTTAAATTGTGAGAAAACATCATGCATATTTATTTTGAAAATTTGTGAGAGGTGTTTTAAAAAAAACATGAATAGTATCTCCTTCCTTATAGTGTAGTTACTATCATACTGTTGCAATAAATGTAAACAATTTTGTGAACATATATTATAAAATATAACATGTTAGAAATATTTCACATGTAATTAAACAAAAATCATAGTTAATCATATGAATAAAATATGAAATTGAATTGATGCAACAATTATACATTTGATATTGTGAGAACTATTCCTAAATTGCAGCATTTCTTCATCCTAATTTAACCACAAATGGATTGTACATGCACAGAGAAATTCCCAATTTAAAGTATGATTTCATACTTATACCATGGTTTTATTTTTTAGGGTATTTCCACATTTTTAATAGGGTGTAATTAACTTCATATTTGGGGGATAATGCTTACAATTCCTCTATAATTTCATATTTATTAACATGATTTAATTAAGAATATTTAATATACATAGTATGATAGATCAACATATTGGTGTCATAGTTTAAAGTATTCTTTTCAAGGTTGTTTCTATCTTAGTAATTTCAATTTCATATTTGTTAGAAAAATAGGATCGCAGAGCAATAACATAAAAAAGATGCAAATATAAAACACATAAACACAATACAAGAGATACACCAATATAACGTTGTTCACGCAAGATGGGCTACATCCATACAAAATTTTCTAGTCTTTTCTATTACACCGTCCAACAAAATGAAGAATACAACCCACAACATATCTTCTACAAATTCCTGTTCACTCTCATAATGGCTCTTAGACACAAATATTTTTAAATGCAATTCAATACCATACACAAAAATTTGATATACAATCATTCCATATAGTCACAAATATTTGGAAAGACAAACACATTTTGCATCAGATTGATTTTTACCAACTAAAATTGTTTAAAAACATTCGACAATAAACATTCCATTTCCACCGTCATAATGCTTAAAATTAATAATATAATTCACTTGAATTAAAGATAGCATTAATAAAATTATATATTAAAACTATAAATCATGAAATAAAACATGTACATATCACTCTCTGCTGTCATCACCCTCATTATCTTCCTTACTTGGCATGATAGCACACTTGTCCTCAAAAATATGTTTAGATCTAGGTTCGTGTCTTAATACAAACCACCAATCCCTATCCAACAAATCTAGGAAAAAAAACACTTGGTTGCATTTTTTTGGAAAAACATAAGGCTCCTTAGTTTCATCCCATATCCTTCTAGAGTTGATACATATCAACCCATTTTCACAATATTCCTTTACATTATTCATGTCGAATGTGTCCTACAACTTGCACCTAAAAATAACACATTGAAAAGATGATAATTCCACTTGAATGATCTCTTGTATGTTTTTAGCATACCCCAACTTCCCCCCTTTTAGGGTTTGATCATGGCAGATAACACAACTAGATTGGTCGAACTTTACTTCCACTCTACAGTCTTGTGTAAGACGTCTATCATGGAACCCATAGTGCAAAAATGATGCCCATTGTTGATGTATTTGTAACTTCGGAATGTATTCATCTATGTATCTTATGTATTGTAACCCGATGTTTATTCTAGGATGTATCTATAATGTAATTGTGTCATGTTGTCATGCCTCGATGTTCCAATCGGGAGAATAGATAATGTAAACAAGTCATGTCAATTCATAGTGAGTAACCCTCCAATTTTCTAAGGGTTAAAGTCCTCGTAGTTCCAGGGCACTAGGGTTATTAGACTCTCCTAGTAGAGGTCTGACCTGGTAGGGTTTTAGTCATGTTAGGATTAGTATAAATAGAGAACTAGAGTGTATATTTATCACACAACTCATACACACTCAAGTGTAGCACATAGTTGAGGAAGGAGAAGACACTGGGGATAGATAAGAAGAAGATTACTGTTGTTGGGAGATCACTTACTATTTTGGGGATTTTCTATTTTGGTGCTAATTCTATCTCTGAGCAAGTTGTGGGGTTTTCTCCATTTATGGTTTCCCTGAGGATAAACACTGTGTTCATTGTCTCTTGTGTTTGATTGTTGTGCTTGTTATTCTCTCAGTAAATATCCTATTATAATGCTAGCTTAATGATGAATTTCTAACATGGTATCAGAGCTGACCTGAGAAGAAGACACTGTGCAGTTGCGAGAACTAGGGATTCCTAGTTTGTGGATATTCCTCCACATATTTTCAGCAAAATCAAGGTGGAATAACTCTCCTCCTTAGGGCACATATTTCTGTCGAAGCAGAATCCAGTTCTGAGGTTTTTCAGTTTTGGACCCAACACTGCTGTCGAAAATTAGGGATTTTCACAGAAAAGGAATTTTTCAGTGAGGCCAGGCCTGGATTGATCTCCTCCCCAAAATCAAAGTTAGGGATAAATTTCAAGGCATTTGGGTGAACATATATCTAGAAAAGAAAAACCCTAATTTGCTACTGAACCAGCATTGCAGGATTTCAGATCAAGTCTCAGATCCGACATCTTGAACCTGGTAAGATATAAATCTTATGTATTTCCATTTGAAGTTCTCACTTTAAAATGTCTCATCATAAAATCTTGAGGGAGCTGATAACTTCCGAGCTTGGAAGTATAGTATCTCCCTGGTCCTGGAAGAGAATGAGTTGGAATCCTATATCAATTAGGAGGTTCCAGTTCCATAGGTAGATGAGGTTAAGTCCATGCATAAGAGGAAGTTGGTTATGGAAAAGAGAATCATTGCTGATTCTATCAAGGATCATCTCATACCACAGGTGTCCTCCCTCAAGACACCTAAATCTATGTTTGATGCCCTAACCAAATTGTTTGAAGGGAAGAGCATAAACAGGAAGATGACTTTGAGAAACCAATTGAAGAATGTGAAGATTCAGAATGCTGAGACTATTTAGTCTTAATTTACAAGGGTTTATTAGATCAAGGAGCAGCTAGAAGCAGTAGATGAAGAAGTGGAAAATGCTGATATTGTGATGACCACCTTGAATGGTCTCCCTAGAACATGGGACTCTTTCATTCAAGGAATCTATGCTAGAAAGAAGTTAGTCAAATTCAGCAGACTATGGGAAGAATGCTTTCAAGAATAAGCTAGGATAGTAGCTTGAGAAGAGAAGATGGGTAGTGAAGATCAAGCTCTCACAGTTCACTCCAAGAAAAATAGGAGGAGCAATTATCACTCCAAAGGTAAGACCTCACACTCTAGAAAAGATCCAAATACTATTAGATGTTACACATGTGATGAGAAAGGTCACATATCCAAATTTTTCCCTAACAAAAAAAATCTAAGGAAGAAGAACAAGAGAAGACATCATGCCCATGCTGTAGAGGATGATGAACCTTCTTCAAAGAGAATCGGACAAGAGAGCGATGACTCTTCAAGTGAGGATGAATATGTACTGATCTCCGCTCTCACAGGAACTGTTTCACATGGAAGCAATGATTGGATTATAGACATTGGTGCTTCCAAGCACATGATAGGATTCAAAGAATCATTTGTAAAGCTATCTGAACATGAGTCACCTCACAAGGTGAAACTTGGGGATGACTACCAATATCCAATAAAAGGTAGTGGTGAATATTTCTATAATCTAGACTCTAGAAAGTCTTTGAAGATGAAGAATGTGTTATTTGTTCCAGGACTAAAGAAGAACCTCCTCTCCATATTTGCATTGGATGCAAAAGGAATGAGGGTTGTTTTTGTAGATGGCCAAGTTCTTATGTGGTCAAAAGGAAAGACTTTTGACAATGCAATCGTGATCGGAGAACAAGAAGGAGGTCTATACAAGTTGAAGGGCCAACTAGATAAAGCTTTGGTTCATGACACAGTAGAACCAAATGAACTTTGGCATAGAAGGCTTGCACATGTGCATTACAGAGCACTACCACTTGCAAGCAAAGTTGTTGAAGGTCTTCCAGAAATACAAGCAAAACATGAAGGGGTCTGCAAAGGATGTGTGAAAGGAAAGAATACAAAGAAGACATTTCCAAGTAGCTAGAGAAAAGAAAAAGGAATCTTGGAAATCATCCACTTCGATATATGTGGACCAATGTCATCAAGCTCACTAAGCGGGTATGTGTACTATGTTTCTTTTATTAATGATTTTTCTAGGAAGACATGGATTTACTTCATGAAGAATAAAGATGAATTGTTTAGCAAGTTCAAGGAATTCAAAACCTTGATCGAGAACCAGACTAAAAAGAAGATCAAGATTTTTCGATCAGACAATGGCAGAGAATTCACTTCAAATGAGTTCAAGGAACTATGTAAGGACTCAGGGATTAAGAGGGAGTTATCCACTCCTTACAATCCACAACAGAATGGGGTTGCAAAGAGGAAGAATAGAACCATCATGGAAGCTACAAGAGCTATGCTTCATGATCAAGATATTCCTATGCATATTTGGGCAGAAGCAGCCACAACAACAGTGTATGTACAGAACCATACTCCACACAGAGTACTTGATAACAAGACACCTGAAGAAGTCTTCTCCGACAAGAAACCAGAAGTCAGCCATCTCAGAATTTTTGGTTGTCTTGTGTACATACACATTCCAAAAGAGAAGAGAACAAAATTATATCCTTCAAGAAAGAAGGGTATATTTGTGGGATACTCTGAAAGCTCGAAGGCTTACAGAATATACTTCCCAAGATTCAAAAATGTTGACATCAGCAGGGATGTAACATTTGATGAAGATTCAGCCTACATCAAATCCAGAAAGAAACCTGTTGAAGAACCTGAAGAAGTAGAAGCTCCTAAAATTCATGATACAATAATGAACAAAGAAACTCAAGAAGAAGATTGAGAATTTGAAGAACCACAAAGACCTGTAGATCCACCATAGGAGAAGAATCCTCACAAGAGGAAACCTGCTTGGGTACGAGATATTATCCAAGGTGCGGAAAGATATGGGGTTCTAGAAGAGAATCTCATAGAAAGAAAGAGGACCAAATATTGTTCCAATTATGTAGCTTTACTATGTGACTTTATTGATAAAGAACCTTCTGAGTATGAAGAAGCAGCAGAACAGAAAGAATGGAAGGATGCGATGATCAAAGAATATCAATCGATCATGAAGAATGATGTGTGGGATGTTGTCCCAAGACCAGAGGGGAAGTCAGTAGTAACTTCCAAATGGATCTATAAGATCAAGCATGCTGCAGATGGTAGCATTGAAAAGTATAAGGAAAGATTTGTGGTTCAGGGTTTCTCTCAGAAAGATGGAATAGACTATGAAGAAACCTTTGCACCTGTAGCCAGATACACTTCCATCAGATTAGTACTTGCTCTGGCTACAGTGATGAAATGGAAGAAACACCAAATGGATGTCGAGACTGATTTATTGAATGGTGTAGTAGAAGAGGAAGTGTATGTGGAGTAGCCACTTGGTTTTGAGACACATGATAGGGAGTCTCATGTGTGTAGACTGAATAAATCCCTGTATAGTTTGAAACATGCACCCAGGACATGGTACGGTAGAATTGACAACTTTCTATCCAATTTGGGCTTTACCAAGAGTAAAGCAGATTCCAACCTTTACTACAAGGTGGAAGGTGGCAACCCGGTGATACTTCTACTATATGTAGATGATCTGTTTGTGACAGGTATGGATGGGTTGATTACTAATACGAAGAGAATATTGCTGCCGAGTTCGAGATGAAGGACTTGGGAATGATGCATTATTTCCTAGGTATGGAAATGTGGCAGACTACAGATGGAATCTTTCATGGACAAGGAAAGTATGCAGTAGAGATCCTGAAGAGATTTGGGAGGATGGACTGCAAGGCATTAACCACACCTATGGCATCAAACTTGAAGCTTATGAGTGATCCTTCATCAGAGACAGTTGATGTCATGATGTATCGTCAGATGATTGGGTCCTTGATGTACCTGACGAACACAAGACTAGATATTTGCTTTGCTGTGAACACCTTGAGCCAGTACTTGGTAGATCCGAGACATGTTCACTTGATTGCTGCAAAGCATATTCTGAGGTACCTGAAGGGTATAGTTGATTATGGGCTCAAGTATAAGGCTGATCAAAGGATTAACCTGGAGGGTTATGTTGATTCATATTTGGTAGGCAGTGCCATCGATAGGAAGAGCACTTCAGGGTGTTGCTTCAGTATGGGATTAGGTGTGATCTCATGGTTTAGTAGGAAGTGATCCTATGTGGCGCTGAGTATAGTCGAAGTAGAGTATGTTGCAGTTTGTTCAGCTAGTTGTGAGGTAGTATGGCTAAGGAAGCTACTGTCTGATTTGTTTGATCTCTAGTTAGATGCTACTTGTATATACTGTGAAAACCAGAGCTGTGTAAAGTTGTCAGAGAATCTAGTATTCCATGACAAGTCGAAGCATATTTATATCAAGTATCACTATATCAGGGATATGGTGTAGAGAGGAGCAGTGAAGCTCCAATATGTTGCGATGGATGAACAAATAGCTGATGTGTTGACTAATCCATTGGCAGAGAGGAGCAGTGAAGCTCCACTATGTTGCAATGCATGAACATATAGCTGAAGTTTGAGTACTTCAGGGAGAAGCTTGGTGTTCTCCAGATCGAGGTTCCTCCCAAGAGGAAGTGATGGGTTCGTGCTGTGCTAGTCTGACATGTTGAGAGGATTGTTTCCTTCCATGGTCGGATGTAAGAGCTATGACATGGCAAGAGGATTGGTTCCTTCCATTGCCAAGTATATGTGTAGATGGCACATCCAACATGAAAAAGGGCTGGCTCTGTGGAGGCTCATCTAGTATGAAAAAGGACTAGCTCTGAGTAGCTGCCACATCTGGTATGAAAAAGGACCAGCGCTATGATGCCCTACCTAGTATGAAAAAGGACTAGCTCTGGGAAGGCTCATTTAGGATGAAAAAGGACTAGCTCTGAGTAGCTGCCACATCTGGTATGAAAAAGGACCAGCTCTGTGATGTCTCATTTGGCATGAAAAAGGACCAGCTCTGTGATGCCCTACCTAGTATGAAAAAGGACTAGCTCTGGGAAGGCTCATCTAGTATGAAAAAGAACTAGCTTTGAGTAGCTGCCACATCTGGTATGAAAAAGGACTAGCTATGTGATGACTCATCTGGTATGAAAAAAGACCAGCTCTGTGATGCCCTACCTAGTATGAAAAAGGACTAGCTCTGGGAAGGCTCATCTAGTATGAAAAAGGACTAGCTTTGAGTAGCTGCCACACCTGGTATGAAAAAGAACCAGCTCTATGATGCCTCATCTAGTATGAAAAAGGACTAGCTCTGAGATGATACATCCAGTATGAAAAAGGACTGGCTCTGTAGAGGTTCCTATGATGAGAAGAATCAAGAGATAGCACCTGTGATGATAGGCAGTGATGATCCAGATCGAGTGATGATCTAGATCCAGTGATGATGATACAGCAGTGATGATCCAGATCAAGTGATGATCCAGATCCAGTGATGATCTAGATCAAGTGATGATCCAAATCCAATGATGATGCCTCATGATGATCCAGATCGAGTGATGATATCCCATGATGATCCAGATTGAGAGATGATCCAAATCCGATGACTTGAAGATGAATATGACTTGAAGATGAAGATGACTTAAAGACGAAGATGACTTAAAGACTCAGAGGACTTGAGATGCAAATGATGAGATGATCCAGTTGATACAGAGAAGAAGACCAATGCTGAAAATTGTGTCGAAAGAATACCTTCCTAGTTAAGAGGGAGTGTTGATGTATTTGTAACTTCTGAATGTATTCATTTATGTATCTTCTGTATTGTAACCCGATGTTTATTCTAGGATGTATCTATAATGTAATTGTGTCATGTTGTCATGCCTCGATGTTCCAATCAGGAGAATCAATAATGTAAACAAGTCATGTCAAGTCACAGTGAGTAACCCTCTGATTGTCTAAGGGTTAAAGTCCCTGCAGTTCTGGGGCACTAGGGTTATTAGACTCTCCTAGTAGAGGTCGGCCCTGGTAGGGTTTTAGTCATGTCGGGATTAGTATAAATAGAGAACTGGAGTCTCTATTTATCACACAACTCATACACACTCAAGTGTAGTGCATAGTTGAGGAAGCAGAAGACACTGGGATAGATAAGAAGAAGATTACTGCTGTCGAGAGATCACTTACTATTTTGGGGCTTTTCTATTTTGGTACTGATTCTATCTGTGAGGAAGTTGCGGGGTTTTCTCCATTTATGGTTTCCCCGAGGATAAACACTATGTTCATTGTCTCTTGTGTTTGAATGTTGTGCTTGTTATTCTCTCAGTAAAGATCCTAATATAATGCTAGCTTAATGAATTTCTAACACCCATATGCCCACATAGATGGGAACAAATGAACCTATAAAAAATGAACAAATGGTAGTGTCATATGTCTAATAACTCGACCATTAATATATAAAATATAAACGATATAATTGAAAGGTGTATTATAAAGTTAGAAATGTTTAACATAAAGAGATTATTAGGGAGTCGATGCACCTGATCCCTGTGTTTACTGCATCATCCTCAACATGCAGGAAACAACCAGATGCACCATATTTCTCTCTGACTTGGTCAACAACCCAATTGTTGGGATACATCATTGGAATATATTTTTTTAAATGATCTAGACAAGACACGATTCTACCATTCAAATATATGAATTATTTCCTATCAATGTCCCATTTCCTCCTCTTCTCTTCATATAATGTGACCCACTATTGTGTTTCCTCCATGTTGTAATGAATGAATTTATTGATGGAGTCAATTTGTAAATTCACACTGTATATGTTTCCTTCACATTGTAAAGACTGAATTTACGGATGGCATCAATTTATGAATTCATTATTGTATTCATGAAATCAAATCAACATATAATACATATGATATCAAATATAGATTATGAAGTTCAGTGTGAACATAAGTGATGAAAGATAACTGACTCACACTTTATCATGTGCCTTTTTCTATTTGATTGGATTAGCTCCATGTCCCTTTTTTCCTCATCACGTTGATCATCCAAAATCACTATGTTCGGTATGTGGTCGATTTGCTTGATGTACTCGGTGGCATAATAGAATGACTCATATACTATGTACCTCTCTGTCATATACACCTTGGGGTTTTCCATTTGTCAAACAAATCCCTTCTATTTTTTCATGTACCACTCCAAGAAGAACATCCAATGATATGAGACCAGAATGACTAATTCAACCTCATCGACTAGGTGAATTAGAAGATGAACCTACAAGTCTATGAAACTCGTTAATATTTCCTTCTCAAACACACAAAAAATCTCTACTATCTCTTGACGCCACCATGTAATGCTAGCAATGTCAATATTCTTTAATGTGATCCATGTTTATTATACAATATCAATAGTCATTCTCCAATGCTTGTGTGGTATCAGGTCAAGACATTGTGTTGTATCATGTCCTATCTATGTCCTCATTTATTGAAGTGGGATTTCTATATTGTGACCTTGTGTTGTATTAAGATTGGAGTCCTGTGTTGTATCAAGACTACGGGCTTGTGTTGTATCAAGTCTAGACTTGTGTTGTATCAAGTAAATTTTCATAGAAGGTACCCTAGGAGAATGGGACTTATGTTGTATCAAGTCATGTGGTTATATTATGTGATATATTGCTAGCCATGGTCACTGATTACTATAAGTCTCCTTCAGAGATTAGCCACCCTTAGAGTGAATTACTTTAGCATATGTGTTATTAAGGAGAATACAACCTTATAAACTAGGGTCTCTGGGGTTACCAATGTACTAAATTAACTTGAAGACATTCATCCTTTTCATAATTTGACAGAGAAATATGGAAGAAAATAGGTGTACCTTGCTTATGATGGTTGATCCTACCTTTCTTCTTCACTTTAAATTGCATCCAAAGCTTCTAGGGAATCTCCAACACCTTCAAAGAGAAAGATATTTTTTGCAATGTATTATATATTATATAGATGATCAATAAAACAATATGCTTGTAATGAAATAACATGACAATTCAAAAATCATAATACACAAGAGTACAAAGAGACAAATTGGAAGAAAGACTCTCTTTATTAATAAACAAATGAGGTAATATTACAACCCATATCTCAAACAAGTGCTCCTCTTCTAGCCAAGGACACTGAGTTCTGCTACTCCAAGATCTTGAAAGGAAATCCACCAGCATAGCTTTGCTCTAGAAATGAATGATGTTTATCCTCAACCCATACCCTCTATTTATACATGTGGAAAGAGATAGGTTACGAATGTTGAGACGGTTGGGGAAGATGGGATAGTTATGATTAAGGACACAATTGTCCTCGACTAAACTTGATTATATTTTTTAACTTTGATTTAAGGCATTCACGACTATTAATACTAGCAAGTTGTTCATGATACACGACTTTCATAAGGGAAACCTATGAATTCCAACCCTACAGATGTATATGCAGGTTGCAATGTCAATAATCAGGAATGATACACGGGTTGCAATGGAAATAGTCACAAATTCACCCTAATGACCTTATAAAAAATAGGTCAGGATGGTAAGAGGATGATGTATCAAAGTTCATGCACATCTATAGTGTTTTGGCCACTTCTATCCATTTGTCCTTTTGTGTACCGACACATTGACTGTCAGTACTAAGACGAAGAAGTGCTATTTGATATGATAATAGATGCCCCCTAATGTGTGAGGTCAGAGGGAAGCGAAGGCCGAAATACATTACAAAATTTATTCCGGCAGAACTCAATTACCAATGCTGTGTCATATCCCCACATTTTGATCGCCAGAAGTGTTGACCTTGCCTAGCACCAAGGGGGTAAAAAGATGCATTCAATAAATTAACCTAGGATATTTTATTTAATTTTCACTTAGGAGGAATGTAATTGGTATATCAATTGTCATTAAATATTATTATGCAATTAATTAGGTGGAAAATAAGTTTCCATTAACAGGAGGGCCACTTGGGCAAGCCAACTTGCCAAGGGAAAATTAGAAACTATATGAAAAAATCAACCAGACATGAAAAGGGAAAGTGCCAAAATATATGAAAAAGGAATTAAAATACAAAAGAGGAAACAATTGAAAAAGGAGGGTGCAGTTTCCTTTTTGGAGTTCAGTCATAAAAATAGGAAAACCAAGAAAAGCTGTCATAAGGAAAAATAGCAACTATGGGTCAAGGAAAACAAAGTTTCCAAATTGGATGAGGGTTGATGAAGGTGGATGAAAGGGAAACATATATATTGTCTTACACATGCTAATTTCCTAAAGGAGGGTGAATTTGTGGCTAGGGTTAGGGTTTAGCAAGTGGTAACTTGCTTAACAAGTGATTGACTTACTCAACAAGTCACCCAGGTTTATTTAAAGACAATTGGAGCTCCATTTCTTAGTTTTGATGTTTAGTATGTTGATTTTTATGAATCTAAGGCTTCCTTACTGAGTGTTTTTCCTCAGGTGCTTGGGAGATGCACCCCAAGGTTCTCATTCCCTCTCTCCTCTTCCCCTCTTCTCCCCTTCTCATTGCAGGTTACATTGGAGCTATGGAGCAGCCTCTCTGAGTTGATTCAGGATTTGTTAGTAGGATACAGCCATCCATTACTATACATCATATTTCATTAAAAGGTCCAATATTTTTCAATATATAAGGGTTCAAACCTCCATGCCCTTCCTTGTATTATGTCAATAAAATACATTGTAATGATGCACAATGTTGAAGAGAGTGTTATAGTTATATGATGATAGTAATTTAGAGTTTATTGGATGTAATATGATATCATAAACATTCTCTTCAATTTTTATTCCAATATGATTCGAAATGGCTGAGATTTACTCATTTTAAGTCAACATAGTCTAGATTTGCATTGGAAAATAACTAGTTTTACTAAAACTGATGTAAAACAAGTTCTATAAACTCAAACAAAGCTCTGTCAGTTCTTGTGGGTCACTAAAAAGAATAAATTCCCATATAAATCTCTAGAATTTTTTTTTGTTTGGGTATTACCACTGTTTTAGATCCTCCTCTACGCAATATTTCTCTTAACCAAAATTGCCAGAAATCCCCAAATTCACCCAAAACACCTTAAATTTTCCAGAACCACAGAAAACTGTCTAAATAATTTTTTTATGTTACATTAAGGCTGGAATAGACCTCTACAGTTTTCCTGAAGCCTCTGGTTGAAACAGATCGAACTACTCTCCTTAGTTTCACGGTTTGGCTGCCCAAAAGCGTGGTAGTAGGTTTCTGCGGTGCGGAATATGAACCCTAAATGGAACTAGATATAAATGTGTTAGGGGAGAGGAAATTACTTGTTTGAAATATATTTTTTTTCTGCCCATTGATCACTCTTTTCATCTGCAAAATTTCCCAGAAGAAACCCTTGTTTTTCCCAATCCGAGAAGGCGTTGTGTGAACCAATTAAAATTTTAGAATTGTTTAAGTAAAATTACAGAATTGAAGTGTTCAGGTCTACACACCAAAATTAGGACACTACTGTGGTATCATAGCACTTTCCTTGGCTCAGCCTATGGAAAGTAAATCTCAGTGGAAAAGTAGCTTAGCAATATCTTCAAGTTGCAGTTATGGAATTAGGTCCAGTCATGGAAGATTTAGACTTTGAGTTGTATGAGAAAGGAGAGCATTCAAAATTGGATGATAGAGAATATTTAATAATTTTGATGCGAAGAACATTGAAAGGGATGAAATATGTATCTCAAATCATCGTCCAGTCAGATCAAGAGACTAGAGAATTCCTTGCCAAGCAGTTGGCAAGAAAACATGGAGAAGGGAGTACTAGTGTCTGTCGGCATGAAGAAAATAAAGTTGGAGATCCTATGTTTTCAAAAACATTAATACGTGTAGGTTCTCTGAGTACAAATAATCCATCAAGAAAGGAACTAAAAGTTGTTCCACTTCTCAAAGTAAAGGGGAAGAAAAGAGGACCAAACGTGAAGATTCATTAGAGCCATCTGCACATGGTTTCTTTGAGAAATTATCTGGGTTTTTTCAAAAGAGAGATCAGCATATTTGCAGCATCCAAGAGTATGATGAGTCACCAAATCCTTCATCAGAAGGAGATGGAGAATATCCATGCACAACTAAATATCTAATAGTCCAACATCTAGATGTTGGTAATGTGGAAGGTGAAATGACTCCAAATTTATTTGTGGTTGATTTCAAGATAAGTGTAGAAGAGATGGGGAATATTGATGATGGTGAGATATCTTTTGGATCTGATCCAAAATAGAAACACAATTCATATTTACAGCCACCCCTTGAGCCTCACAAGGAAGAAGAAATTGAGCACATCTCAGTAGGGTGTGAAGTAGAGAAATGGGTGGGTGAACAAGCCATCATAATTCCACCACATAAGGAGGAGAACATGACACATGGAGAGTTATTAAATTCTGATTTTTATGTGTCATTGTGTAAATATGACATGGAATCCACTTCCAGTGAAAATTTCAGAATGGTTGAGTCCCTTACTGATGAGGTTCATAATTCTGGTGTCAAAAATGAATGCAGTATGAAGGATGAAAATTTGAGAGAATATCTTTCTGGTGCACCAAGGATGAATGAGCACTTAAGTTGCAGCCCAAATTATGTTTTTGAGGACTTAAAAGATTAATATATTTCAAAAACAACATATGGATCAGATTTAAAAACCTTGAGTGAACTGCATTAAATTGATCCGGTGATGGAAAATGAAGAGGAGGAACATCTACAAGAACCTTATCTTCTTGCAGGGTCCTTGAAGATGGATGAATAGAAGATCCAAGAGGCCCTGAAAATTCTCCATGACACTCATGATTTAGTGTCAAATATGTGTTGGGAATTTGCTTTAATGGAAGACCAATCTTCCTTTGAAGCCATGGAGAATATCCAGAAAGCAATGTCCACAATCAAAGGTAATTTATCACAATTGCTTTCAGATAGAAATGACATGTTTGAGCTTGTTGAGTTATTGCAGGAAGAATCATTGCATGATCAATATATTATTTTCAAATATGAAGAAGAGAACTACAAACTCAAAGCTGATTTGTTGGCCATGCAAGATTCTTTGAGATACACTCAAAGTGGCCTCTTAGAAACTCAAATGAATATAGAACAATTCCAACAAGAGTGACAAGAATTGACTCAATCCTCAACATTTCGTGAGAGTCATCCCTTTTGGGTAAATGGCATAAAAAAATCCATGGAGGAACCTCATGAGTGGGTGCACCGTGAGGAGTATTCTATTCGGTATGTGCTTAAAGAGTGTGCAGAACAGTTTTATGAGAACCAAGCACTTGATTTATTTCCATGGAAACTTGAGTTGTTGCTTGAAGATAGTCACTCTCCCATGGAAGAGTGGGATGAGAGCACCCATTTTGGGCCAGACAATAATGAAAAAGTTGTAGCCATAAGTCTGATTACTGAAGGTTGCGAACATGCAAAGAAGGTTCACAGTGCTTTCCCACATTTCCTAGATTCAGAAACACCAATGGGGAATGAACAGCGGGTGAAGAAATTTTTCTAGATTGTGTCACATGCACAACAGGGGGATCATGATTTGTCCCCATCGGAGATAGATCCTATTGCAAAAGAGATGGATGATTATAGATCACATAAATCAGAAAGAAATATCTTTGATTCATCCACTGGATGGTTGGATAGAGAAATCACTAAAGAGGAAAATATGGAAGGTAAAAGTTTTATGTCTTGTTGCAAGAAAAATGTTTTTAATATTGCTGATTTTTTAATGATTTACAAGCAGAAGAAAAGGAATGTGTGTGAAGCCACTTTTGACAAGAAGGCATGAGATCTACACATACTTTCAATGTGTGGGTCAATTGATGGATGTTTGCACCCTTGGATCAATGGAAGAGAGTTGAGCCATTGGATGAAGAGGGGAGAACCTGTTGAGTTCCATAGAGACATATTTGGAATGAAGACCTTGGGAGGGAATTTTTTTATTTCTGCAATAACTGTTTTGTTGTGACTGACATTGTCTTGACATGTGAACATCAACAAAGAATTATTTTGAAACTATTATATACCTCCCATACACATGCACATGAGGTGCATTCTGATTTGCATGTGCTTGAGGAGTTTGAGGTCAAGCAATATGAATATCAAGCACTTGCATGATTCCTAAGAGATTATGAGTTGCCTCTAGGAAAATGTTGTACAATTTTGGAGGAGGCACATGATCACACTGTCACTCAGAAAACTAATGGAGGAATTTGTGGATCCATTATCTTGATTGATGAGCATTGTATGGATTTGGCTCACAATTATTCACCCCACACTTCTATTTCAGCCACATCATGTGGGGATGAACATTGGGTGAAAGGATTTTATCTATTGATGCCACAAGAGGAGCATGATACTTTCACTCTTCTAGTTGAGGTATTGTTGGTCAAACCATCTGGTTTGACAAGTGCATTAGTAGTAGCTGAATTATTCCCACCTGAATCATTTAGCATGGAAGTTTTTGCGTACATTGATTGGTGGCTAGACACATGATTGAGATGTGTGCACTAGAGGGTAAACATCTTGCTTGCATCAATGGAGAGACATTGGACACATCATATAAATTGTATGAGCAATGGCATGAGCATGTATGGCTGCTATATGATGCTTTTAGTATACATGGAGGGGCATGGGATAACCTCATGTGTATTCATAACAATAGTGACGTGAGTTCCAATGCTAGCTTGCACATGGATTTTCATACTTTAGAGATGCTCAAGATGATTTGGTCCCACATTAAGAAATTCCATGTCTGGTGGGAGAGTTTAAAAAAAATTCAGTTTTTCATGGGGAGAGATGAGCTTTAAGTATGGTGGTATGATTTTCATAATCTCATTTTCATCCTCTACAATGATCAAATTTTGTTGTTTATACTGATGAGTGGAAGGAGGCAGATAAAATCATGGGATCCCAAGATTCTTAGGAATGAGATAGTTCAAAAGGTGGCAGCGAAATTTGGGTCCTTACAGAGGAGCCAATGGGATCCAAGAATTCTACTCAGCTACCTTAACTGGGTTAGAAATTTTTCTAAAGGAAGTGGTATAATGGAAATGACTATGATCATAGTGGTGCAACATAAAGATGGTGGACAAATTTGCAGCACTTTGTGGTGCTTCTTCTTGAGGACAAGCAGACTTGGGAGGGGAGGGCTGTCATATCCCCACATTTTGATCGCCAGAAGTGTTGAACTTGCCTAGAACCAAGGGGGTCAAAAGATTCATTTTATAAATTAACCTAGGATATTTTATTTAATTGTCACTTAGGAGGCATGTACTTGGTATATTAATAATCATTAAATATTATTATGCAATTAATTAGGTGGAAAATAAGTTTCCATTAACAGGAGGGCCACTTGGGAAAACCAACTTGCCAAGGGAAAATTAGAAACTGTATAACAAAATCAACCATACATGAAAAGGGAAAGTGCCAAAATATATGACAAAAGTATCAAATACAAAAGAGGAAACAATTTCAAAGGAGGGTGCAGTTTCCTTTTTGCAGTTCAGTCATAAAAGTAGGAAAGCCAAGAAAAGCTGTCATAAGGAAAAATAGAAACTATGGGTTAAGGAAAGAAAAGTTTCCAAATTGGATGAAGGTGGATGAAAGGGAAACATATTTATTGTCTTACACATTCTAATTTCCCCAAGGAGAGTGAATTTGTGGCTAGGGTTAGGGTTTAGCAAGTGGTAACTTGCTTAACAAGTGATTGAATTGCTCAACAAGTCACCCAAGTTTATTTAAAGACAATTGGAGATCCATTTCTTAGTTTGGATGTTTATTATGTTGATTTTTATGAAGCTAAGGCTTCCTTACTGAGTGTTTTTCCTCAGGCTCTTGGGATATGCGCCCCAAGGTTCTCATTCCCTCTCTCCTCTTCCCCTCTTCTCCCCTTCTCATTGCAGGTTACATTGGAGCTATGTAGCAGCCTCTCTAAGTTGATTCAGGATTTGTTAGTAGAATAAATCCATCCATTACTATACATCATATTTCATTAACAATTCCAATATTTTTCAATATCTAAGGGTTCAAACCTCCATGCCCTTCCTTGTATTATGTTAATAAAATACATTGTAATGATGCACAATGTTTAAGAGAGTTTTAGAGTTAATTGATGATAGTAATTTCAAGTTTATTGGATGGAATATGATATCATAAACATTCTCTACAATTTTTATTCCAATCTGATTCGAAATGGCTGATATTTACTGATTTTAAGTCAACCTAGTCTAGATTTGCATTGGAAAATAACTAGTTTTACTAAAACTGATGTAAAACAAGTTCTGTAAGCTAAAACGGAGATCTATCAGTTCCTGTGGGTTATTAATAGGCATACCATTCCATATCAATCTCCAAAACATTTTTTTTTGGGTATTACCATCTTTTTGGATCCTCCTCTGTGTAAGGTTTCTCTTAACCAAAATTGCTCGAAATCCCCAAATTCACCCAAAACAACTTGAACTTTACAAAACCTCAGAAAAATATATAAATACCCTTTTTATGTTACATTAAGGATGGAACAAACCTCTACAAGTTTACAGAAGCATATGGTTGAAACAGACCGAACTAGTCTCCTTAGTTTCACGGTTTGGCTGCCCAGAAGCGTGGTAGTAGATTTTTGCGATGCAAACTCTGAACCCTAAATAGAACTAGATATAAATGTGTTAGGGGAGAGGAAATTCCATTTTGGACATATTTTTCCTTGTTTCCCACTGATCACTCTTTTCCTCTGCAAAATTTCCCAGAAGAAACCCTTGTTTTGCCCAATCCGAGAAGGCTCTGTGTGAACCAATTAATATTTCAGAATTGTTTAAGTAAAATTACAGAATTAAAGTGTTTAGGTATGCACACAAGACTTAGGAAATTACAAGCTGAAATGAGGTGCATGAAAAAATACATTTCAAAGTCATATACAAACTGATATCTTAGGATACCATGTTCAATAAAGCAGAACACTAGCTCCTTTACAATATTTGATTAGATCATATGATATAGGAAGCAAGGCCACATATATTACAAAGGTGGATCAAAGCCACAATATACAATGATGAGTCTTAAAAATATGGAAGCAGTTTTGTTGAACATAACATAATGTTGCACAACTTAGGTTATAAAGATATGAACCCAAGGTATTCGTCCAAATACAAAGGAACTAGTACAATCCTTACCATGTGAATAGATGAAGCTGAAGTCGAACATGGAAGGAACTCAACAGAATGTCAGTGAATGAGTGATGCTGAAAACTAAAGCAAATAAATTCACCAATAAGGGTAGTGAATCCTAAGGTACCATCGTCAAAACTCTAGGTCTTTGTCTTCAGGAGGTGCTGATGAGAAAAAATGACATGAGGGGGAAGCTAATGAATCCTTGAATAGATCACAAGAGTGACTAGGAAATTGGATGAAGGTAGGTATACACAAGGAGATCTAGAGATGGTAATGACTGGAATCAAAATAATTAGATAAAGGTACTGATCCTTGAACAATGAGAACGCCATAGAGATTCCCTAAGGCATATTTTGACTTGCATATAAGAAACCTAGACTTATCTGTCATGTATGCAACATGATAAGATTCCCAATGTATAAAGGACAAGTGGAAGAGTAAAAACTTGAAGTAATAGCTGAGCTGAAAATATAAAATGGGACATGAGTAGTGGAAAGTTCAGAGAGTGCTCTGTTCAAGGAGGACATTATGCCACTGTTTATAGCCCAAAGAGAGTAATTCTTCCTTATCTTTCTTGTTACATTTTAACGAGTCCAATAAATCCAACTCAACTCTCTCTTAATTTTTGGCAAGCTTGAAGAGGGGAGAGAATAATGCTTTATATACACTGATTTGTGGCTTTTACGAGCCAGAACTAGTACATGCTCGTTGTTGTTTTCATATTTTGAGAGTCTAAAAACTCTGAAGAAGAATCTAGGGGGGTGTCTTTTCATACAATTTAGTTTCCCGAGGCCAGAAAAGTATAAAACAATCCACATAAGAAATCTCTTAGTTCCCGAAGGACTAAGGTATACCTTTTTTGTAATTAGTTGGCAAGGTCCAAAACAGGGGTAAACTAATACCAGAACAACACACCTTTAGAAGCGGCATGTAGTATGATTTTAACGAGTGTGAAGGAAAGAAATATCACTTAGAAAGATCCATTTGATTATGAGAAATGGGGGTTACAATAGTAAAATTGATGCTTTGTTCTTTAGGTTTTGCGAGCATGAAAAAGACATAAAGTACGCTCATAATCTTTTTCATGTTTGGGTCCAAAGAACGAAAAAGAGAAAACTAAGCTCATACCGGGTGTTCCTTTTCCATAAATTTAGTCCCTCAGGTCCGGAAAAGAGATAAACCTATGCCTAAAGATACTCTTCTCAATTCTGTAGAAAAGAGAGTATTCCTTTCGCATAAATAATCTACATGTTCTGAGAAACAGATAACTTACCACCAATGTAGATGCCTGCTCACTTATTCTTAACGAGTCTTAACAAACAAGTTTATTCGGTAGTCTAGTCTTTTTTGAGGAGTCAAACCAGAGCCTAAAGAAAACTACATAAGTCTGGGGAGCCTTATAAATAGGGATAGCTTGTAAAAAGATGCAAAATGAGGCTCATTTTGTCATGAAAACAACTAAGAAGGATCCCGCAAACCTAACACAACTGTGACATGGGTACCAAAAAGATGATAACGTCTTCTAAACTAGGGTACCCATGAGAAGGAGGCCTTGTCCATGGAGGAACAATGATGTGTATGAGGTAAAAGTGGTTTGACACCATATTCCATGGACAAAAAAGTGATCCTAGGGTTTAATGACGGATAAGGTACAAGTGCAAAGTCTGCAATGAGGACCAAATCCTACCCTATATGCGACTCAAAACAACTTTTCGATGATCCAAGACCTATTGCAGCTAGCAAAAATAGCATGGTATTAGTCCATACATTAAAAACTGATTTTAAACTATAGACAATGGGTAAAAAAATTGAAATCTTTATTATAAATAGTTAAAAAATCCAAAATAGACATACCATTTGGAAAAATTACTATATTTGGTGAAATTTACCTTCAAACTTCAGGTGGTCACCGTGGACAAATCGTTGGACAAATTCCAATTCCGTAAGTTGCAGGTTGGTTATCTCTTTTTTCTCCTCCTTTCCATCCATTTAATTTTGATTTTTAGTGAAAAAATATATGGTTTTATACATTCCCTAAGAGGTATATGCAACATTCATGGGTCAACTTAATAGCAGTCACGAATACATGTTCTATTCGTGGGTTGCTGCATGATATCCCCTGTGTATGGTTCACGTTGTGCTGAAAGAATAGTAGTGAATACTATGTGACCTCTAAAAACTTGAAAACACACCCATAAGAATTATTTTTGATGGATTATAATTGTTGAATATGTTCACTTGGCAGGAAAAAAATGGTTTAGAGTGGAGGGAGAGGGAACATGCAGATATGGATTGAGAGGCAATGCAAGATGCCCCAAATTTGCAAGAGTTACATCGAAGTGGAGTGCTTAAATTCTACTGCACGTCCAACATGAGAGCGCAAGTCCTTTTAATGGAAACTCTAGTAGACTATTGGGACTATGAACTCAGTTTCTTTGACCTTCAGGGAGAGACACTAGAACGCACAATAGATGACATTTATTTCATCACAATAATTTCTCATAGATGCATACCTGTGAACCTTGAGGGAATTGGCAGGGGTGGTCACCCTATGAGTGTAAAATAATACATTGATACATACTGCCTACCTGATACACAGAAATTGGGGACATGCATCCCAATCTTGCAAATAGCGAGCTTCCTAATGAAGGTGATGGTGAGCAATATAGCTATGGTTATTGGTTCTTTTGCATTACACTTGGCCACACAGAACCACATGCGGGTTGCAACAGAATGTATGCGGGGCACACTATTTGATTGGTGTTCGAGGATGATCCCAATAATGAAAAAAAAACTATCTGATTGCAAGAGGGGTCTAAGGAAGAACTTTGGCTATGCTAGCATCTTAGTAGCCTTCTTCTTCGAGAGGGTTCCTTCTCTCAACCTTGTAGTACCATTACCACCGCTCTCATCCCATCAGCCTAGACTTACAAGATGGGGAGACATATTTCTCTATAAAGGTGGCGAGGGTGGGGTCCAAAGTGGTTATGATGACAATTTCTATATCTAGTGGGAAAGACATGTGCCTACTCTCGAGTACAATACTACATTTCGATCCAAAATATGACGGTTTTTTTCGACGGCGCGTGGATTTTTTCTTTTAACCGTACCAAAAATCAGAAAGATAATTTTTTTTTTGAAATGGTGGGCATAAGCGTCGCTTAAGCGACGACTAGGCTTATAAGCATCGCTTAAGCGTAGCCTTTGCAGATTTTGAGTCGTAAGGAGTCATCTCCCAAACTGGACCCTGTGGATTTCCTTATAATAAGAATGCGAGCTACAAGAACAAGAGCATCATCAGTATAAGCAAACCTCCCATCCTCTACCTTCAGAACTTGATTTACTAGGTGTTCTTCAAGTTCGATGGATAAGGCATGCCTCATAACAAGTTCATGTAACAGGTTAAAGCATGCTTTGTGAAAATGTTCAAGGAAGTGTTTTTCATAGGACATATCTGAAACACTAGCCCCCTCCATTATTTCATCAACTGAAAGCTGTGGCTGTAGCATTCGTAAAAGAGCACTGAAACTCACGGGCTGAGAATGGAACTCGAGAGATTCCCATTCTGAATTGAATTGAAGGTTTAACTGCCAATTTTGACCAATTCAACCCCCCTGATCTGTCAATTCCCTATTTTATCCACTACACCCTTGTGTGTCCATTGGACTGTGTTACAACTTACAACTTTCTGCAGTGATCTAGTTATTAGTTTCTCTTATTTGGAGTAGTAAGTTGTTCTGCAAGTAGTTGCTGCAGTGCAAGGTTATTGCCCACCATGGCCATTATAAGAGTGTGTCTGCTCTGTTTCAACCTTGCTTTTCATCGAAAGTTAAAATTTATGAAATTAGAAAATATGTGAAGCACACTTATTTCTGTTTAATATCCTATATTTTCCATGGGTGATGATTTGCTGTTAATTTCTTTGCAGTTTTATGATGTATTCTCTGGAACAACTCTTGAATGTTGACACCAGCATTTTGTGGGAACTGACATGGGCTTAGAAAGCCACTGAAAAAGAAGTGGCTGAAGCATATCATTGCTCCGGCCATGGATTATTTGTCAATACTTTTGTCAATCCGAGGAGAAATCTTTATTTGAATGGAGTATACCCTTACTACTTTGGACAGCTCTCAAATGGTTGTCGATTGCCCATTCATTGACAGTTGAGATTATTCAAGGAAGGAAATAAGCATATATATTCAATTCAGTATGAGGGTATCCAGATGTCTGTGTATTTTTAGTTGTTTTTTAAATTTCCTTTTTGATATAAAGGTTTGATCTTTACGAATTGAGCAGAGATCCCTTTTTAACGGAGCTGTTCCCAATTGAGAATGCAGAGGATAGTTCAACAGTGGTACCTGTGTGAAATTGTAGGATCTCTTGAATAAGGGATTATGGTTCAGAGTGGATGCTATCACAAGGCTTGGAGGAAGTATATTGCAGAGGACAGTTCATCAGCGGCACCTGTGTGGAATTGCATGAGCTATTGATTAAGGGATTATGGTTCAGAGTGGATGCTATCACAAGGCTTGGAGGAAGTATATTGCAGAGGACAGTTCATCAGCGGCACCTGTGTGGAATTGCATGAGCTATTGATTAAGGGATTATGGTTCATAGTGGTTTCTGTGTGAGAAGCAAATTTGGATTCCATGTATTGGAAAGAAACAACGATAGAGGGAAGATACATTGTGCTTGTAACTGGCTCCACTCATCTTCTCAGGTTTCCTCCCACGAATGGTCGGAACCATGCACAAGTAGTAGCGATGAGTAACTCCACACTCTTCTGTGATGGGATTTTGTTCCACATTAATACTCTTCTATGAGTAACTCCCATCCTTTTCTCATCCTTGCTTGTTGCCTCCTCTACCTAAATTTCTTATATGTATTTATTTCTAATTTTTAAGTTGGTATGAAATTGTGCTAAAAGCATGGGGCATGTTGCTAATTGAGTTATTAACACAGAGGGCCAGCACAATAGTTCTAAATGTACATAGGAATTCTTTGATTGTTCATTGACGGTCAATAGTTTTTTCAGCTAGTTCTCTTTGTTACGGAGTTGATCTTCTGATATGTATGATAAAGAAGCCATTATTTGTAACATTTAAATGATCTAAAAGCCAGTTAGCAATGAGACCACTGAACTTTTTGAGGAGCAAATTCTATAGTATTTCTAGGCAATGTTGCCAAAACAGCTCTAAAGAAAAACTGAAATGTTTAATCGAACAGTAGCTATTTTTCTCTGAAACTTGCATGTTGAATATAAACTTACTACACATTCTAATGTAGGCTTGGATCATCTTTTTCTTATGATATACCAATGACGATCAGAATATGATCTTAAATCTTAATGGACACAACCCGGGATAAGTACCAGATTATCAAAATCTAAAGAAATTGTGGCAAAACCTAAAATGATAGCAACAAACACATGGAATTCAGTCTGGGCACAGATAATCCTGAGGAACAAATAATTGTTTTTTGTTAGTCTAAAAAATAATATTCAGAATATCACTTTTTGAAATTTGTTCAAGTATTACTGGAGTAAAGCAAAGCAAGCGACTGTATTATTGGAGTAGATATTACTTTTGCAAGGATTAATCATGTGCTGTAGCTAGGTATTTTTTAAATATTTAAAAAAAAATAAAAATTCCTGTCATCGCTTAAGCGACGGCTATAGATGTCGCTTATCCGACGCTTTCTCTTGTTATTCATCTCTTAAGTGATGGCTGTAGATGTCGCTTATTCGACGCTTCCTCTTGATATTCATCGCTTAAGCGACAGTTCTTTATGTCACTTATCCGACGCCTTCTCTTGATATTCGTCGCTTAAGCGACGGTTCTTTATGTCGCTTATTCGACGCTTACTCTTTATAGCCATCATTTAAGCGACGGTTATTCCTGTCGCTTATCCGACTCCTAACCGTTATCTCCATCGATTATCCGACGGCCATTCTGTCGCTTTACTGACGGTATGAAGGCTATTTTCTCAAAAAAATTTCACTACCGTCGAAGATATTTTGTCGCTTAAGCGACACTTTACATTTAACCGACGGTTACTTAGGTGTCGCTTAACTGATGGTTACTTAGGTGTCGGATAACCGACGACAAGTTTTCGACGCTTAAAAAAAATTCAAAGTGTCGGACATGCGACAGGCAAGTGTCGAAAATCCGACATGACGGCCGTCGGATTTTTGGTCGAAATGTAGTAGTGGTAGTTTCCATATGCCGGATTAGATTTCCGAGGAGACCATGAACTTGTCCTCCCTTAAGGGGAGGCCTAGGAATATATAGGTAAGTTTTTATTTTATATATATATATATATATTTATATATTTTTTATGAGTTTTTTTCATAAAAATATATATACGTATGTATAAAAGTTTTGACCCTTTTTATATTTTACATGAAGACGTAGGACCCGTGCCCTGATGGGCATCCTAGGACATATGTGTGACCCGTATAGGGTGGGGAGGACAATTTACTACGTGTCATCGAGGGGAAGCTGTCTAGGCTTACCCAAGATATCCCTACACCGTGGATAGATCGGATCCCCATGATCATCCAGGAATACGTTGTTAGGGGTCCGATGATATGGCTACACCTTCTCAAAAGGTTAGTTAGGACCATTGTTCATTATAGGGAGGCTATAGAGGCAGGCACAACTGAGGAGGATGAGGATCAGACCTAGTCTTAGGAATATATGGATGATGATCCCATCTTTTGTATATTGATACAATTATTACAGGATCTATGGATCAAAAACTCGATATATCTATGTACATATTTTACATAAATATATATATTTGCTTTGGGTTGTGTACATGTGTTCCAAATGTGACTATTATATTTATTTTACTAAATGGGTGTTAAGTGCCAATCTAGTATGTAATTCACATATGCATCATTAATTCAATTTACATTTCTTGAAATGTGATTGAATGAAATATACTCAAAATTTCTTTCAAGTAATCTAACACGTAAAAACTGAGGTAGTAAGTTATGGTTTCGTGCCTGATAGTCACCATTGAGCTGGAAAAACTACTAGCTAAGAGTCAAGTTTGAATTCTAGACATGTAATTCCATGTAGTGTAGCATCCCATAACAACTCAATAAATTCACTATACTCAACCATATTATTAGTCACGGGACCCAAGTAGGCGCCACCAGAGGCAACCAGTTGTCTTGTGGGTGAAAAGATAACCCAAGCGAATGAAGCCAGAATACAAGTATGGCGACTAACGCCATTGACAAAACCTACGAACCACTCGGATGAAATATGAAACAACCAACAGATTGTATAAGAAACACTAACCAGCTAACAACCTATTGTACATAAAAATACATACAATAAAAATACAAGAATAGGTACCATGCCTAAGAGTAGTGCTTCTTCAGGTAGAGCCCATTTCTAGGATCCAACAACTTATTTCCATCATAATCAGTTAATTCATAATCTCCCTTCTTCAAAACCTTCCACACCATGTAGGTACCTAACTACATCGACTTAAATTTTCCTGCCCCCAGGGGTTATTTGTCTTGATCCCAGGGAAAGACAAGTTCTCCCTCGAAGAAAGCTCTTGGTTTGACGGCTTTGTCATATTTGTCTTAACCCTATTCTTGTGAGATTCGTTTGCAGTCAACAAATCTATGCGATGTTCATCTATATGTTTTAAATGAAGCAAAGGTTCTTTTAAATCTGTAGTATCAGGAAGCACATGAATAGCTATTTTAAGGAATGGAATCTCGCACTCAACTGGCGCAACTACTTTCACTCTATGAATGAGTTGGAACAGTGAAAATAAAGTAACAATATTTACATTAGTCTGGTATGCCCAAAGTGTAGGGTACAACATAATGTGCCAATTTGACCGGCTCGTGTTAATGGTGCACTTTAGAATGGTTTTCAAGGTTTTGTTAACTGCCTCTACTTGTCCATTCACTTGAGGGTAAAAGGAATATCAATGATATTTCCTAAACCCTAGCATGGTGGTAAGTCCAATCATCATGCTGTTATGAAAGTGATTACCATGGTCAGTGACAACTTGCTTTGGTATACCGAAACGAGAAATGATTTGGTTGAATACAAAGTAAGTTGTTGTTTCACCATGAGCTTTGAAGGTAGGAATTTCCCCTTCCCACTTTGTGAAGTAGTCTACAATGACAATGATATATTTGTGCCCCCAATAGAAACTAGATTAAATGTCATGTAATCTACCCCTGACTTGGTGAAGGGCCCCACCGTGATGACGAGAAACAAAGGCACGGGATGTGACCACATATTTCTAGTATAGATATTACAAGGATGACAACGATTTAAAACTTCCACACAATCTTTGAATATAGTGGGCCAGAAATAGATAGCACACAGAATATTTTGGGCCATTGCTAACCCAGATAAATGACTCCCACATGGTCCACTATGGGAATAATTCAGAACAATCTTTGTCTCCTCCTGGATGAGGAACCGACGAAAAATAGAATCTACCACTCTTTGATATAAGGTGTCATGGATGATAAAGTATTTTTTAGCATTGAATCGCAACTTGCATCGATCTTCCCGCAAGAAGGTCGTAGGACACTTCAGAGTCTGGAGATATACTAAAATATCTCCATACAAGGAGTCTGTTGTTGAAATCAGAAATGTATACTTATGTCAGAATGAGTCTTCTTCTACCACTATGATCTCTTCTGTTGGGAATTCCGCAATCAGTTCTGCGAAAACTAAGAACTTTTTTGACTTAGCAGATTGAAAATCCAAGTCAAACTCCTGGAGAGTGACTATCCACTTATTGAATTTTCCCCCAATTATATGTGGGGATAAAGCATACTAGAAAGGATTCACATCTGCCACCACTGTGGTGGTCCTTAGTAAGATATAGTTTCTAAGTCTTTGAATGACATAAAGAATCGCTAAAGCCAATTTCTCGACATGAGAGTATTTAATTTCAAGGCCAACTACTGCACAACTGAGATAATAGACAACATGATCTTGGAGCTTATCATCCTCCTGAACTAAAACTACTCCTGTGGTTGACTCCGACGTATCTAGATACAATATACAATATCTAGTGTAATTTGGTGGACACAGTAAAGGAGACGACAACAAATCCTTATTTAATACCCCGAATGCGAGATGAACGATTTCATCCCATAGAAATGGGGTGCCTAATTAGGAAAGCACATGAAACCCTTAGTTATCTTGGCATAATTGACTATGAAACATCGAAGGAAGTTGGATTTTCCATGTAGGCTCTGAAGTTTCTAGATGGAACGAGGGGGATGCAGATTTACAATAGCCTCAACTTTCAAAGGATCCACCTATATTCCTATGTTTGATGCAATAAACGCTAGTAACCTCCTTGACTCGACGCAGAAAACACACTTGTGGGAATTCAAGCGTATCTTATAATGTCTACATCGTTCAAATATCATACAAAGGTGATATGGATGTTCCTTCCTTTTGCGATAATGGGAAGGAAGATAATCCAAGTAAGGTTTGATAGTATTTTTAATATCGTGGAAGGAAAATTTCATTTCCCACTGAAAGGTAGCTTCAAAAATTTTCAAATCAAAGGGCATTTTTTTGTATGCAAAGGTCCCCCAAGGACAGATGAATTTCGTTTTATGTTGGTCTTCTGGCTTAATTTGAATTTGGCTATACCCATAAAATGCATCCATAAACGAGAATACTTCACTTCCCACACAATCATCAATGATTTGATCAATGAAGGGTATGGGGTAGTTGTCTTCGTAACACTCTTTATTTAAGTCATAGAAATTGATGCACACAAGTATGGTCCCTTGTTTTTTATCAACAAGAATGAGATTGGATACCAATTCTATCAAAGCAATTGGGTAAATGAACCCTGATTCCAACAGTTTCTCCACTTCAGCCTTAAAAGTTGCGCTTTTCGCAGATTGACAGGTCGAAGTTTTTGTCAAATAGGTTTAGCATCAGGGTAAGTGCGGATTTTGTGTTCAATGATAGATGGATCTATGCATCAAAGGAAATTTTAACTCAAAATGGGCCTTTTAACCCTAATACAAATTCCATGGCATCATGTGTTAGCCAATGAAATTGATTTAAATTTGAAATACTGTATAGGACTTAAACAATTTTTTAATATAAATTTGGGGATATGTATCATAAAAAACTACTTTTTTGTTCATATTTTCGACATCTCCTTGTGGTTTTACTCAAATTTTGATTAGGAGAGCTCGTTGGATGTAGAATTAAATTACACATCAAACAGGTACCCACTCGGCATACTTTTGACAGACCCTGCTACCCCAAAAACAAGAAATACCTGAAAAATGTGATGATGATGTCATCATCACATTTTTTTAGGTATTTCTTGTTTTGGGGGTATCCTGGTCTGTCAAAAGTATTTTGAGTGGGTACTTGTTGGATGCGGAATTTAATTCCACATCCAACGAGCTTTCTCGATCAAAATTTGAGTAAAACCAGAGGGAGATATGTCAAAAATACAAACAAAAAAGTAGTTTTTTTTCTTTTCTTCCTCCAAAATTAATAAATATTATTTTAACTATTATTTTATTAATTTTCCTTAGGAGGCCTATTTTGAGTTGAAATTTCCTCTAATTCCTGTCATCTCCTCATATGACCCGGAAAAAACATCGCAAAATTCCTTAAACAAAGTAGTATATATGGAAATCTCCTTCGGAGAGAATTTTGCACCAATATGCACATTTTCAACGACATTGGGGTTTATAGAGATGTTGATCAAAATGGTAGTAGACATATTTTCCATATTCCCCTCAACAAAAACTCCCTCCTTTGGTAAAGGATTAATCGATGAATCAATGCCTTTTGCTAGTCTCACATGAAACTCTTGATTCTCAATTCTGCTCAACTCTGGAAGAAAGAAGGAATTATGGTGAATATCTTCACAAGTATTTTCTAGTCCAATCATAGCTTCCAAAATGGCTTCATCATAAGGAAAACAAATGTCTAAGCAATCATATGAATACAAAGAGTTCTCCACCCAAGCGCGCAAATAAGCTTCATCTGACTCCTCCGAGAATGTAGAAGGAGTGGCAATGGAATCAACAATGGAATTAAAAACAAATTGGTAAGCCACTTCCACTGCAAATAAGGGCACTTGAGGCTCGTGATGGGAATAAAGGACCCAAGGATCAATTCTATTGACAACCGTTGTGATAGAATTTCCTACACTCGTAGAACCTATGTAATTAATAGGGGTTGGGATATCAAATGTGTCCATCAAAGATGCACACATTCCAACCCCCAAGCTCTCATTTTATGGTTTGGTATGATATATCAAAGGTACTATGGAATCATTAGTATCCAAATGACCCTTCCAAGTGAAACTAAGTTGGTCAACAATAACCAACTTCCCTTCGGGTGGAAACAGTACAGCTCAAAGAACGACCAAGGAAATCACACACATTGCATAAGTCCAACTTCTCCCCAACAAGTTATAATCCGATGGGGCATTGATCACTTCCACTTCAACAGACACTGCTTTCCATGCCAAATTTATTTCGAAAGCTAGTAGGATACCATGCGGATGGAAAGACCTTCCATTGAAAGTAGTAAGTAGATTATTCGATGGAACTAGATCTGGGGATCCTAAGGATTTCCAATAAGACATCGACATAACACATGTGGAAGCACCTTCATCAACCAATGTACATCCAATGGTTTTACCTCCATGGACAACATCAATTGACAAAGCCGCATGGTACGGCAGAAGGATATTAACATCTGAAAGATTAAACTTCACCAGCAGGATCGATGAATCCATGCTACCTATGGATGCTAAGAGGGCATCCCACTGAGCAGGAAAAATATGTAACACTTCCAATGCTGACATCGCACAAGGATTTTGAGCTATGTATTCAACCACGAAACATTTGGAAGCAACCCTAGCATTAGGTTTGTTAAATTCTTTCTTAGAGACACCATTCGATATCTTGGGCATTGGATCAATAGATTTTTCAATAGTGAGAGGCTTTGAATTTTCACTAGTAGACTTACCCTTCTTTAGAGCCCCTGATTCATAATTGTTATTTCTTGTTTGGAGTAAAGTGCTGGATCGCACCATATTGATATAGTTTTGATTGGGAGGAGAACTAGAAGTGCCCTTGGCTACATTCGAAACAGAAGCTGCATTCTGTCTTTGGGGAAATGGATCCTTTAGGACAGTCGGTTATTGATTCTTCAACAACTTCTGATCTTGTTCCATAAGAGGGCATTGATAAGTAAGGCGGTCTCCTTGGCACAACTTACATGGAAAATTGACCTTTTTCTTGCCCCCCCCAAACTTCAGCATTGTTTGTGGGGTTTTCTTGTTTTGATTACCCTCACCCTTTTTCCATTTCTTCGTTTTCCCACCGGGATGCTGATTTCCGTTTTGAGAAGACTGTACAAAACATTTGAATTTTGTGGTGAGGGGGTGGCATCCTTAACTGGATTTGTTGCAGATTGCTTCACTGACAACTCATGGAGTTGCTTAGCCAATGATTCTATAGTAGGAGAACTAGTTGAACCAACCAAGACATCAGCATGGGGTCCAATCTTGGGTTTCTCAGTGTTATTTGTAGAACTCGATGCCTTAGAAATAATTTCATACAAAATCCTAGACTGAGCATAAATCAAGTCTAACTGCTCGACCTTGAGGATAGCTTCTTCTTTCGTGGTCACCCCCCAAGTGGATACATCCTTAGATATATAAGGAAATAAATATTTTAAGAAACACTCTAATAGAAACTCAAGAGGCATAGTGGATTTTATAAGCCTCTTTTGTCTTCGCCACTCCTAAATATGATTAGAAATGTGTCTGGCCTTGTTTTTTCAAAAAGATGACAACAATTCTGTGCCGACGTCATACTAGATAGGAAGTTGAAAGTGGTTAAGGAACACAATTGCTAAATCTAGAAAACTATCATATGCAGTGGAGGGAAGTTCTATGTACCATTTTTCTGCCCCATGAGTTAATGTTCTCGGAAAGAGCCTCAACCGAACAGAGTCATCGTTTAGTGAGTTAAAAGAGCACCAAAGGTGGATAATGGTAATGTGCATAGCTGGATCTTCACTAGATTTTCCTTCAAACTTAGGAATGTATAATGGAAACTTAATAGGTATAGGTTGCCATCCCACACTATGCCGCATGGGTTCATTAATTAAATTTGAAAAATATGACAAGTTTAACGTTGCCAAGAAATCAATCTTTGGCATAATTGGGGTTTGTTAATAAGGAGTTTGGGATGTAGAAGGACCTGCCCCCTGGATCCCAAACAAAAAGGTGGGGTTTCCCCTAGCCACCGGTTGTGATGTAGTTGGAATACTTTGAAAATGATTCCACCTGAAAGCCAGTAGATTACTAGTTTGTGGTGCATGATATGTGGTTTGAGCCGCTCTAGATGAAGCTGGAGTTTGAAACACAAAAGAAGGTACCCCTCCACTAAAAAGTGAGAAGGGAGAGCTCGTGAAAGGGGACAGAACCTAAATAGGTGTCTGAAAATTAAAAGCATTTGTGTTTCCAGATGACATGCCCACACATGTAGGAGAAGGACCTACATAATGAGTGGATGGATGAATATGCCCCCCATTCCATAGAAAACATTAGAAAAATGAGGAGGATCCACTTGGAACGCTCTAATCACTTTGCATAAAGGAAGGAAAAGAAAAAGGTTCATTAGGAATCTTATTGACCACCCCACTAGACAGTTCTACTACATTAGAGGGTGTTAAGGGTTGAACCACTCGAGCACTCAGTGAAAGGGGTGCAGTCGATGCACTCAGTCTTGGAGCACCAACCCGAGGAGGTGGGGCTCCACTAGCTATAAGATGGATGAGGTTGGGTTAGAAATACCTTCTCCCAAGATAGACATAACTATGCTCAAAGGAACACCAATAACATGTGAACTAAAATGGAGGAACTGGACTACCACATGATCATTTAGATCAGTTAGAGGTGGATTAAAATTTATTGCAAACTCATCATCCTGCAAGTATTCTATCTCTACTGTTGATGTTTTGTCCTGGTTAATCCTAATTTCCGGTTCACCTGGAACTTCACTAACACCTACTAGCTCAAAAGAACAGTTAGTATCTAGTCTCTGTCTTTGAGGTGGTGGTGGAGGTAGTATGTAACAGATGGAGGAAGGTTTGCAACCTTCTATACCTACAAAGAGGTTGGTCCTCCAAAGTTATAAATTTGAATCGCACACCTAAAGTCCAACTAAACACAAACAAATGAAACAACACTCACTAAAAATGTCCTAAAGTAACACATACACACCTGATATAAGATACACCTTCCAAAGGAAATATTGGGGTGATTAGGGCCCAATTCCAACCAATGAATATCGAAGGATGGCTACTTGGCATCTCATGAATATTTTTATGGGTGCAAGCATTGGAATCACCCAACCACCCTCCCAAATTGTCTACCGAGGTTACCTTCCAAGTCCATCCTAGGTGCACTAGAAATATCCTTCCAATACCACCTATGTAAGATCCTAGTGTCTGGATGCTAAATTCTACCAAATCTACACCGAAAGTTTGATAGAACAGTCGCAAGCCTGATCCTTATGCATGGGTAGGGTAGCAAATCCTGAAACCTTGTAAACATTGGCACCGCATGGGGTCCAAGAGGTGGTATTGAAAATATCCCCAAATGCGTAAAAATCTTGGTAAACAATCGAACAAGGAAGTGGAGGGTTATCTCCTCAATCGAGCTCTCATGAGGCCTCGTGCTTAACTCCTGTGTGAGAGGATATTTTTAGATGGTCTCTTGTAGAAGAGGATTTACCTAATGCAAGGACACTACGTTTGAAATCAAATGATTTTGGACTATTTAAACTCTTAGTCCAAAAACCTAGCCTAAGCTAGTTGATGTATGAACCTATGAAAATAAACTTACTAATAAATTTTAATTAATCATTCTTTTTAATGGGATGTATTAGTCAAAGGTAGCGAAATGAAACTGAATGGTGTTATAGACTCAATAGAATGAAACCAAATGATGTATAAATTTTTTCAAAGTGAATACAACTACCAAAGAAAATTTTCTTTTATTTTTCTTTGTAAATGAAAGCTAATGAAATTTTAAACAACATGAGAAACTGCAAGACTTAAAAATTTTAATTTTTCTGAAAAATAGTGAAAATAACAACTAATGCAAACTAATGCAAAAAATGCAAAACATGCTTTTTGTCTTTTCTTTTTCGAAAAATTCAAAAACTAGATGCAACTAAAAGAAATTTTGAGTGAAACAAACAATCTGATCATATAACTATAAATGATAGCAGTTAGACCTTACAATAACACACTTCAATCACACAGGAAGAAATGAATCAAACCCTAGACTTGGTGGAACTATTGACTCACAAGGACTAATAGATCCAAAATATGGAAAGAAAGACTGACTCAGACTACTAGAAAGGAAATGCTAAGTGTTAGAATTGTTGTGCAATTTAGATCATCAAGTAATGAGTCCAAAATTATTGATGCAGTGAATAGGAATGAATTATACAAATTGAAAAAATCAAATTTCACATGAAACAAACAAGTATTGCTTAGAGAATTATAGTATTATCTTCATTACATAATCTGGTGTTACAATAGTGTTACATAGGAAAAGAATTCAAATCTCCCAACTGGATGTGATGGTATCTGACTGCATAGCTAACTAAAGATGTCTCAATCAATATCAGAGTCTAAGTGGTTAACTCCAGATGTCTAGTCAAGTCACACAATCAGTTGTAATAGGTCAACTCAGTCTCATGAAAGTGGTAGGTGAGAAAAAGTGCCTTATCCACATGCATCCGTGCATGATTGGCGCTAACTGAATTGATTATGATCTAATTGAATGTAACTGGAAAATAACTAAGCTTAACTAGTTCCAACTCCAACTAACTAAAGGAGGTTGGTGCTAGGACCCCCAGTGGCTTCTAAAATGTAAAGATTGGCCTAGGAGGTGCCTAAACTGATGCATGCAAGTGCAGTCAATGGCAGTTAGCCTCTATCGGTGTTTCCCACACTCTAGTGACTAGTACATGTGGCCCCATTAGGCCAAGTGGACCCAATGGCACTAGTGGACCCAATAATCAAATAAACTCCTAAGTTAGGCTAAAATAATCTAATAAACATTTTGGTCAAGGGAGGATTATAAATCCTAACACCCCACCTGAATCCTAACTTGGAAAACTATGGGCCTAGACAACAAGGCTAAAAGTCACCCCTAAAAGATAAAAAAATTTGCTTAATAAACCAAGGAAATATGGGAAAACCACCACCTCAAGATAAGCAGTGAATCAGGAAAACAAGTTTTGAATAGAAACTTTGTGAAAATTTTGTTGCAATTTGCAGCACTATGTAGTAGAAAATGCAGTATCTTGGTTCTATTGTACAGCAGCATCCTGAGACTATGCATGTAAACCTATGATTTCAAACTGAATGAATATGTCTATAGGAATCTTCCTCTTTTGAAGAAGAATAATTTTCTCAACTGAATCAAGAATATAGATAGCTCCAAGATGAAAACTGGACCCACGTAGAGCAACTAAAATCAACTGATAAGAGAGAAAAAAGTGCTTGAGAATTTAAACCAGGTGAGGAACACCCAAGAAAATGATATATTGAAGCCTTGAACATCAAACCATGTGAGTTAAAATCATCCCCAAGTGTTAGGAGCAAGTGTCCAGGAAAATGCAGAATGTCTCCATGTTTACTAGTTTTGTGAGGAGATGAACATGTGATCAAATAGATAGGTAAAGAATCCTTGGGAATGTGGAGATAGAATGCTTGAGCTCCATAATCTGATATATTTTCAGAAATAATAATATTAACAAAATATAATATCAGCAAACTCATAAGAGAAAACTAACACCAAATCCCCAGCAGCAAGTTTGAAGAAGACTTGTGGTACTTGATTTTTCACACCAAAATTGATGAGAGCAGATACAAGCATTACTGAAAGCTCTTAAAACTTAAAACCTGAACCAAATAATATCATATAAATTCCAAATAATATCATATCAGATCCAATCAGTTTCATATCAGATCCAAGAGTGTGCTCGACAGAGATGGTAGATGCATAATTTTCTCTTTCTTCAAAACCTTGAGTATTGGTGCATGCAATCATGTAGGAATTTTCTGAAAGCTCAAGATTAATGAGGATGATTGGATCTCTTCTCAAATCTGATATTATTTCCAAAATATCCAGAGATACATAAAATATAATATCAGCAAACTCATAAAATAATACTGACATCAAATCACCAGCAACAATTTCAAAGGAGAATTGCGGTACTTGATTTTTCACACCAAATTTGATGAGACTAGCTACATGCAACACTAGAATCTCATGAAAATGAAAGATTTAACCAAGTAATATCATATCAGGTCGAAATAATATCATAACATATCCATATAGTTTCATATCATATCCAAGTGTGTGCTCCACCGAGATGGTAGATGCACAATTTTCTCCTTCAAAATCTTGAGTATTTGTGCCTGCAATCATGTAGGGGTTTATTGGAAGCTCTAGATCAATGAGAGTGAATGGATCACTCCTAAAATATGACAGTATTTCCAAACTTTCCAAAGGTTCACAAAATATAATATCAACAAACTTATGAGAGAAAACTCACATCAATTCCCTAGCAATAATTTTGAAAGAGACTTTTGGTACTTGATTTTTCACTCCAAAATTGATGAGACCAACTAAAAGCAACACTGGAATCTCATGAAACTGAAATATTGAACCAATTAATATCATATCAGATCCAAATAATATCATATCATATCCAAATAGGTTCATATCAGATTCAAGGGTGTGGTCCATCGATATGTTAGATGCACATTTTTCTCCTTCAAAATTTAGAGTATTCGTGCATGTAATCATGTAGGAATTTGTTGGAAGCTCTAGATCAATGAGAGCGAATGGATCAATCCTACAATATGATATTAGTTCCAAAATATCCAAATAATTACTTATATGCACACCATAAACATCATTAGAGACAGATAAATCAAATTCCTCTCCCTTTCCTTGAGAAATCAGTCGTAAACTATGCACACAATTTATAATAGAAGAATCACTGGAGAATTTTTGCATAGAACAGAAGGAGAGTTTTCCTCAATAAAACATAGATTCAAATGTCTTCTTCTGGATCAACCATATGAGAATATGAGATATCATAGATCTCATAAACATCCAGAGCAGTAGGAGAAGGAGTCACTCGAAGGAGACTTTCTTCAATTCGAATTGAATGTGTGGAAGATTCTACTTCTTCTTCATCTTGAACTATTGATGTATTTGTAACTTCAGATTGTATTCACTTGTATATGTTATATTGTACCCCAATGTTCCTATCAAGAGAATCATTTGTATTTCATTATATCCTGATGTTCCAATCAGGAGATTCATTAATATAATAAATTCATGTAAAGTCATTGAGGTTAACCCTCCGTTGTAATTCGGGGCAATAGTCCCCACAATTCAGTTGAGGTTAACCCTCCTTGTTGATTGGGGGGTAAAAGTCCCCACAGTTGAGGGGCACTAGGGTTATTAGACTCTTCTAGATATGTTGGCCCTGGTAAGTAATTGTCAAGTAAAAAACTATTATAAATAGAGAGTGAGAATCTCTATTTGTAATATACACTCACTCAACTGGGGTGCATGAGTGAGAGAGGAGGTGCTCACACAAGTGAGAGAGAGAACAACTGTTGGAGATCATATTTTATGTCTTTGGGTTTTACTACTACCATTGGTGCTCGTTATATCTCTGAGGAAGTTGCATGGTTTTCTCCTTTATGGTTTCCCTGATAAAAACTCTTTGTTGCTCTTGTCTCTTGTGATTATTGTTGTGCATGTTATTCTCTCATATAAGATCCTAAGATCATATTTCTTAAATGATAAAAATATAACATGGTATCAGAGCTAACCTGAGAAGAAGGAACTATGAAACTACATAAGATATAACTTATTAATTTTTGGGTGTCTCTCCACAATCCATCAGCAAAAGAAGGATAGGCTAACTCTCCATTGAAGAGCGCATCTTTCTGTTGAAGCAGAATTTGATTCTGGGCATTTTCAGTTTTTGCTGCAGGAAATTAGGGCTTTTCACAGAAGAGGAATTTTTGAGTGAGCCTAGCATAGGATTTCTCTCATCATCAAAATTAAATTTTAGAGACCAAAGTCAATATTTTTGGTTGGGTAAAACTCTGGGAAAGTCAAACCCTAGTTTGACCCCGGACCTGAAAAACCCTAAAATACTAAAACGAGTAGTTTTGGTACATTTGATATATCTCAGGATTGAAGAAGTATCAGGGGCCAAAATTTTCACAGGATGAATATAACATCCTGATGTACCCTATGTAATACTTTCAACCTTAGATTCGCTATATTCTAAGAGATATGTTTCCTCCAAATTAGGGTTCCGGTGTCTTCCACGATTCATCCCTAAATAGGAAACCTAAGGAGAATTGCTATATCTTGGGCTACAAAGGTCCAAATGAAAATTTTCAAGATTTTATAGATAGGGAATAGACTGTACTTTCTATGGTAAAAGTTTCAGACCCTAATGATGAAACATGGACACATGGAAGTCCATACAATGTTTCTATGTTGAACAGTCATGAAAAATTCACCTTGGGAAAACTCTCATAAGTCCCAATTGGTGAAACCAATTCTGGTAAAAACAATGGTGTTGGAAACAAGACAGACGAGGCTACCTTATTATGAAATTTTAGAAATAAATGAGCATTAATTTCAAATATATCGTAGAAACAGTATCAGGAATTTCTGTAGAAGAAATTGGTAAACTAGGGCTTCCTCTTCTGGGAGCTTCCCTCCATTGTTTTAAGAAAAGGAGTACATTGGAAAACTCACCTTGAAGAGGCCTATGTTTCTATCCAATTAGAAATTTGAAATTCCAAGTTTTGAAAATTAGGGTTTCTCTAACAAACCCTAGATCATCCAGCTTCGGAACCAGGATGGACACCTCAAATTGGTAAGATCTAATATTTTTCTATTTACATTTGAGGTTCTCATTTCAAAATGACTAATCACACCAGCTTGATGACAAGCTTGGTGAAGCTGACAACTTCCAAGCATGGAATTATAGGATTTCACTAGTTCTTGAAGGAAATGGATTAGACTCTTACATCAGTGGAGAGGTTCCAGTTCCAGAGGGAGATGAGGATAAAGCCTTACACAAGAAGAACTTGGTTAAGGAAAAGAATATCATTGTTGATTCAATCAAGGATCACCTTATACCACAAGTGTCTTCCCTAAAGACACCTAAAGAGATGTTTGATTCCTTGACCAAGCTATTTGAAGGGAAGAACATAAATCAGAAGATGACTTTAAGAAACTAGTTGAAGAATGTGAAGATCCAGAATGCAGAGACCATACAGTCATACTTTACAAGGGTCTCTCAAATCAAAGAAAAACTTGAAGCAGTGGATGAAGAAGTAGAGAATGTAGGCATTGTGATAATCACCTTAAATGGCCTCCCAAGATCATGGGATTCATTCATTCTAGGAATGTGTGCTAGAAGGAAGTGATTACTTTCAATAGACTGTAGGGAGAGCACACACAAGATGAAGCTATACCCATAATAAGAGAAGAGAAAATGGGAGCAACTGAAGATCAAGCACTCACGATTCAAAGAATATCCCTCAAGTGATGAGGAGTGTGAAGAACTCAATTCTTGAAGGGCCTCTTATCCATCTTGAGCATTTTGATAAGAAATGATGCTTTTATAGATGAAGAAGATGATTAATCTGAAAGAAGGAGTATACTCATGAAACAAATAAAGATAAGTATTCAATTGTCATTTCATGATATTGTTTTGTTATACATTCATTATATTCAGTTGATGTGTTATGCATGATAGAATGTTTGCATTAATGACAGTATACTACTAATATGCATGTGATGGGTAAGTAGCTCATGGTGCTATACAACTCTCCATTTCTATTTATCTATAATGAAACCTCTTTGCTAACATATTGGATTAGTGCACAATCTCAATGATGTATTGGTAGATATGGAAGGCATCTAGAAACATTTCTGTGAGATATGGATGAATGTTGTATTGGCTAAAATAATTGCACGATTATATCTTTATGCATCATAATTTTCCATTGTGAATATTCCTTATGAAATGTTTCTAACCATACAAATGCATTTGACTTGTAGGAAAGATCGTGTACAATCGCCTACAAGAAAAGAAGGATGAGACTTGTTCCGAAGAACAAGTGACGATAGTTCAAGAAAAAAACCAAGATGAAGAATAATATGAATATACTTTTAAAGAAAGAAAGAGGCCTCGGAGACACTCCAGTTATGTAACACTGTTGAGTGACATCATTGATGCAGAGCCTTCTAGCTATGAAGAAGTAGCTAAGAAGAAAGGGAAGGAGAATACCGGTCCAAGAAGAATGATGTCTAGGATGCAATATCAAGACCTGAAGGGAAGTCCATAATTTATTCCATATGGATCTACATGATCCAACATGCAGTAGATGGAAACATCGTGCGATACAAGGCAAGATTCGTAGCACGAGGCTTCTCACGAAAAGAAGGCATAAACTACAAAGAGACATTTGCATCCATTGGAAGTGAAGACACATGACATGAAGATTCACGTGTACAAATTAAAGAAGGAATTGTACGAGCTCAGAAGGCACCATGAGATAACACATACATGAGGAGCTTCAAGATCATCTAGAGTGATGAAGATCTTAACCTTTTCTGTAAGGTTGAAGATGAAAACCTATAGAAGATGACAAGCTCATAGATAGGTGTGAGAAGAACTTTTGAACTTGGTATCTAGTGAACCTAGATGGATACATAGAATATTAGTCCCAGAGGAAGCTACTTGTCACTCTAGTATAGAATACATAGAGTATGAAAGGAAGAGGGAGAATAATGCTCCACTTCATAGGGAGTGACTGTAGAAGATCCCGAGGTTCGACATGGTACGATAGGATGGACAACTTACTGATGGCTCTAGGATTTACTAAGAGTAAACAAGATTCCAAACTTTACTTCAACGTTGAATATGGAAGACCAGTGATGCTCCTATTATATGTCAATGACTTGTTCTCGAGAGAAAAGAGGAACTCATTAAAGTTGCAAGAAGGAGACTTGCTGCCGAGTTCAAGGTGAAGGACTTGGATATGATGCACTGCTTTCTAAGCATGGAGGTGTGGTAGAATGCGGATGGAATATACCTGGGACAAGGGAAGTATATAGTAGAGATCCTAAAGAGGTTCAAGATGATGGACTACAAGGCCATGGCCACACCTATGGCATTGAACCTGAAGCTATTGAGTGATGCTTCATCAGAGTCAGTTGATGCTACGATGTATTGTTAGATGATTGGGTCATTGATGCACCTGACGAATACGAGACCATATATTTTATTTGCTGTGAACACATTGAGACATGTTCACCTAATGGTTGTAAAGCATGCAGTGAGGTACTTAAAGGGTACAATTGATTATGGGATCAAGTATGAGGTGAATCAAAAGATTAACATGGAAGGTTATGTGGGTTCGGATTGGGCATGTAGTGCCATTAATAATAAGAGAAATTTGGGATGTAGCTTCAGTATGGGATCAGGTGTGATCTCTTTGTTTAGTAGGAAGCAATCCTATGTGGCACTGAGTACAGCTGGGGGAAAATATGTTGCCACTTGTTCGGCTATTTGGGAGGATGTATGTTTCTTTTGAAAACTACTATTTGATTTGATTGATATGACTTGCATTTTTGTATGATGAAGATAGGAGCAATGAAGCTCCAGTATGTGATCCAGATCGAGATCTCTCGAAAGAGGGATTTCTTGCATAGCTAGTAAGATAGGTTGTCTAAGCATAAAATCCTAACAAAGCTCATAGGTTGCTCAGACGTAAACGGTCCTGTAGGTTTTCCTCGGATGTAATCGGCCCTGCTGAAGCTCGTAGGTTATCCTTGGACGTAATCATCCCTGATGTGATTCTATGCTAGAAATGGCCAAAGTGAAGTTCGAGTAGTTCAAGGAGAATCTTGGTGTTCTCCAGATTAAGGTTCCCTCCAAGGGGAGGTGACGAGTCTGAGAGAATTTTTGACATGTATGCTAGATGTGTTCCTCACATGGTCAGATGTAAGTGTAGAGCCTTTCTGACATGTATGTTGGATGTGTTCCTCGCATGGTCAGATGTAAGTGCATAGCCATTATGATATGACTGTGGGATTGGCTCCCATATGATCAGATGTAAGTGCAGAGACATTATGATATGACCGTGGGATTGACTCCCACATGATCATATGTAAGTGAAGAGCCATTTTGATATGACTGCAGGATTGGCTCCCACACGGTCAGTTGTAAGTGTAGGGACTTTCCACAGATGATAGTAGGTGTGTCCTATCATGCTGATCGTTGTAAGATCTCATAATTTCCACAGATGATATTAGGTGTGTCCTATCATGCTGATGGTTGTAAGATCTGGGAATTTTCACAGATGGTAGTAGGTGTGTCCTACCATGTTGGTGATTGTAAGTGTTGGGGCCTTTTCACAGATGGTAGTAGGTGTGTTCTACCATGATGTTGATTGTAAGTGCTGGGCCTTTTCACAAATTATAGTAGGTGTGTCCTGTCATGCTAGTGAATATAAGTGCTGGGCCTTTCTGACATGGTTATTGGATGTGTTCCTCCCATGGTTAGATGTGAGTGTTGGGCGGGCCTTTCTGACATGGTTCTTGGATGTGTTCCTCCCATGGTCATATGTGAGTGCTGGGATTTTATGACATGGTTCTTGGATGTGATCCTCCCATGGTTAGATATAAGTGCTAAAGAAGATGAAGACCTACATGGAGGATAGGCCTACAACTAGCTTGAAAAAAGGATGGATCTATAGAAATTCCTATGACGAGTAGAATTGAGAGATAGCACCAGTTTATCGAGATAACAGAAGTAGTGATGATCTAGCTTTGATGATGATCCTACTTTGATAATGATCAAATAATGATCCAGTGATGATCTAGTCTTGATGATGATCTAGAGAAGAAGAATTGTGTTGATGTATTGTGTTAAGAAAATACCTTCCTAGTTAAGAGGAAGTGTTGACGTATTTGTAACTTCGAAATGTATTCACTTGTATATCTTATATTGTACCCCGATGTTCCTATCAGGAGAATCATTTGTATTTCATTATACCCTGATGTTTCGATCGGGAGAGTCATTAATATAATAAATTCATGTAAATTCATTGAGGTTAACCCTTCATTGTAATTTAGGGCAATAGTCCCCACAATTGAGTTGAGGTTAACCCTGCTTGTTGATCAGGGGGGAAAAGTCCCCACAGTTGAGGGGCACTAGGGTTATTAGAATATTCTAGAGATGTTGGCCCTAGTAAGTAATTGTCAAGTTGGAAACTAGTATAAATAGAGAGTGAGACTCTCTATTTGTAATATACACTCACTCAACTAGAGTGCATGAGTGAGAGAGGAAGTGCTCACACAAGTGAGAGAGAGAACAACTGTTGGAGATCATATTTTCTGTCTTTGGGTTTTACTGCTGCCATCGGTGCTCATTCTATCTTTGAGGAAGTTGCAGGGTTTTCTCCTTTATAGTTTCCTCAAGGAAAATTCTTTGTGTCTCTTGTCTCTTGTGATTATTGATGTGCATGTTATTCTCTCAGATAGGATCCTAAGATCATATTTCTTAAATGATAAAAATATAACATGAACAACTTCATCAGAGAGAGTAGAGGCCAAGAATTTTGAATAAATAAGTCTTGTGGTTCTCAATGTGCTCTCCAAATTTCTATAATAATCCTCATTGTTCTTCCCAAACTTTCTATCCAGTTTTTTCCAGATATCCTTTGGGTATTCTGCAGAATCAATAAGGTAGCGCAAGCTAGGAGAAATGACCAGAACTATGCTTCCAAAATCTCTATTCCTGTCATTTATCTAGTCTTTCTCATCTTTATAAGACTCTTTACTAAGTCCAATAGATACCTCATAGATACCTTGTCTCTTGAGAGATGCAATCATATTCAACTTCCATTCTGAATATCTTGTGGATGGAGTAAGAAGAGGAAATGATAATCTCAAATCCATATGAAGTTGAACCTACAAAATATCATTGCAAAACCAAAAATATTCAAAATATGTTAGAATCAAGCCTTCCCCCTCAACATGAACACTTTCTCATGGTACTTCATGCCCGCATCGCCACTTTGAATAAATTTAGAGGAAGCAAGGTAATCTTTGCGGGACTTCTGTGGAAACCCAACTACTTTTGGTGTTCAATGGAGAGTAGACAGACATGAAGCTTGCTTGAAATGTCTCTAATACCATGTTAGAATTGCTTTTCCATTTATATAATCAAGCAATGAGTCTGAAATTGTTGATGCAGTGAATAGGAATGAATTATACAACCTTAACAAATCAAATCTCACAGAAAACATACAAGTATTGCTCAGAGAATTATAGTATTATCTTCATTACATAATCTAGTGTTACAATAATGTTACATAGGAAAATAATTAGAATCACGAGGAATGAATTTGAATCTCCCAAATGGATGTGACTGTATTTGACTACGTAACTAACTAAATATCTCTCAATCAATATCAGAGTCAAAGTGGTTAACTCTAGATGTCTAATCAAGTCACACAATCAGTTATAATCAGTTAACTCGGTCTAACTAAAGTGGTTAGTTAGAAGTGGTAGGTGATAAAAGGCTCCTTAGCCAAATGCATCCATGCACAACTGGTGCTAACTGAAATGACTGTGATCTAACTGAATGTAACTAGAAAACAACTAAGATTAACTAGTTCCAACTCCAATTGACTGAAGGGGGTTGGTGTTGGGACTCCTAGTGGCTCCTAAAATGTAGGGATTGGCCTAGGAGGTGCCTAAACCGATGCATGCAAGTGTACACAGTGGAAGTTAGCCTCTATTGTGTTCCCCACATTCTAGTGACTGGTACATGTGGACCCATTAGGCCAAGTGGACCCAATGGTACTAGTGGACCCAATAATTAAATAAAACTGTTAAGTAAGGATGAAATAATCTAATAGATAGTTTCGTCAAGGGAGGATTATAAATCCTAACACTAAGTATGTCAGTGTCTTAAAGAATTGATCAATGAATCAATAACACAAGAAATCAGACAAAAATCCAAGCAGGAAGGGACCTAACTCATTCACAAATGGAGAAGTCAAATAAAAAATCACTCAAAAATGTTGAATAATCAAGCAACTAATGAAATGTACAAACCTAAAACCATAGTATCATGCTAAATAAGAAACTTAACAAGCATATGAAGAATCATCAAAACAAGGACAAGCAAAAAACTTATGGACCAACAAACACCTACAGGAAATTTGTGACTGTCATGAAAGAAGGTCATGTACCATTCATGAATGTCACCAAAGAAACCCGCGAATACAACAGGAAATACGCATTTGTTATTGAAGTAACCCGGGAATGCTGTCAAAAATTTCCAAAGAGAAAATGGATGAAAGAAAGGTTCTAACCATAAAATACTAAAAATTAAAGGTAAAATCACAACAAATCACTCACAGGATCAAACAAAGCAAGACTAGAAAGGAAGCCAAAAGAAAGGACCTAAAACAGGTTGGACTCCCCAACAGAGTCGCCAGTTCTATTGTTCAGGAGAATATAACCTTATAAACTAGGGTCTCTAGGGTTACCAATGTAATAAATTAACTTGAAAAAAATCAACCATTTCATAACTTGACAGAGCAATATGGAAGAAAATGGGCGTACCTTTCTTATGATGGTCGATCCTAGCTTTCTTCTTCACTTCAAATTGCTTCCACAACTTCTAGGGAATCTAGAACACCTGCAAAGAGAAAGATCTTTCCTACAATATATTATATATTATATAGATGATCAATGAAAAAATATGTTGGTAGTGAAATAAAAAGACAATTCATAAATCATAATACATAAGAGTACAAAGAGAAAAATTGGAAGAAAGACTATTTTTATTGATAAACAAGTGAGGTAAGATTACAACGAGTATCTGAAACAAGTGCTCCTCTGATAGCCAAGGACACTAACTTCTGCTGCTCTAAGATCTCTAAAGGCAATCCACCACCATAACTTTTATCTAGAAATGAATAATGTTTAGCCTGAACTCATAACCTCTATTTATACACGGGGAAAGAGAGAGGTTACAAAGTTTGAGATGGTTGGGGAAGTTGGTATAGTTATGATTAAGGACCCAACTGTCCTCGACTAAAATTGATTATATTTTTTAACTTTGATTTAAGGCATTCACGACTATTAATACTAGCAATTCACACATGATACACGACTTTCATAAGGGAAACCCACGAATTCCAACCCTACTGATGTATACGCGGGTTGGAATGCCAATACTCGTGAATGATACGCAGGTTGCAATGGCAATAGTCGTAAATTCACCCTAATGAAATTATAAAAAAATAGGTTATATTGGTAAGAGGATGATGTATCAAAGTTCATGCACATCTATAGTTTTTTGGCCATTTCTATCCATTTGTCCTTTTTTGTACCGACACATTGAGTGTGAGTACTTAGACAAAAAAGTGCCATTTGGAAGGATAACAATATGACTATATGTCCCGGGGTAAAATATATGATCATCAATATGTCTGGAATAATTATTTTGAGTATGATATGTTAATATGGATAAATAATTTACATATGGACCATGCATTAATTATTTAATGAGATAAATCACAAAGAAAGAGAATTCAAATTGCCCATGCAAATATCCAAGTGAACTAAGTTATAAACATTAAGTTAAATATGAATGCCTCAATCAGTGCCTCAGTCAAGGAATCAGTTGAACTATTAATTAATGTAATCAATTAAGTAAAGAGGAGCTTAATGTTCATCAATCAGGATGCATCAATTAACTAAAGAGATCCATGCAAAAATTAATAATAGAAATTGTGCATGGTGGCACTAAGAGTGAAGGACTGATGACACTTAAGTTAGATCGTTAACTAAGTGATCAACGGTTAGTTAAAAATGAAGTTCAAGACAGTTAACATTATGTTCAAGTAAGTTAACATTCAGTTCAAGTTAGATAGCATTTAGTTCAAGTAAAGTTAACATTCAACTCAATTCAGTTAACATTTAGCTCAAGTAAGTTAACATTTAGTTCAAGTCGGTTAACATTTAGTTCAAGTAAGTTAGCATTTAGTTCAATCATGTTAACATTCAATTAACGTCAGTTAACACTCAATTCAAGTAAATTAACATTCAATACAAATCAGTTAACAGTCAATTCAAGTAAGTTAACATTCAGTTGAAGTCATTTAACATTCAGTTCAAGTCAGTTCACTTTTAGTTCAATAGAGTGAACATTTGGTTAACGCTAATTGAGGAAAGGTAGGATGCTAATGTTTACATGGAGGGATTTCTAGTTATCTCCTTCTTGTGAAATGCATTATGTGGTGCTCTTAGTGTGTTTATTGAGCCTCCTATGTGCTACCTTCTGTATGATAGTGTTTTGGCTTGTTATTAATATGTTATTCATATGTCAAGTTCAATACAGTTGCATACAATAGTTTTTGCAGGGTTGCATTGGATCTCTCTTCTCTATTGCTGAGGTGATGTCTCTTATTGGGAAATCTGATTAGGTGTTGTGATCCATTCTATGCAAATCTATCTATCATACTCAACGAATTGTTTGGTTTTTCATCCTCTGTGTTTGGAGGGCTTTCCCAGGGTATATCTTGACTCTCATGGCTGATTGATTTATATGTCTGATTTATATTGGAGCTGATTTATATGGCTGATTTATGAAGATGATTTTTGTGGCTGATATATTTGTGATATTTACATATGGATGATATATTTATGAGACTCACATGTGGCTTATATATTCATTTGTGGATGATTTATGAGATACATATGTGCTGAAATTGATTGATAAAGGTTTTAAAGTTCAAGCTTCCCCAATTTTGCTCAAAAATCAACAATAGACCCTACAAATGTAGATAGTTTACATATGGAAATCTTCAAGGCACCAAGAAAGTCATGGTTTCCACACCCACACATGAACAATGTATAATCACACTATAAAGTGAACACAAAAATTTAACTTCATTTTAACTTCTCTGGCAAAAAATATAAAATAAAAATTAAAAAAAAAACTCTTTTTGACATTATATGTACCCTTAGAAGGTTTATATGGTCATGTGAGTTCAAATTCTATAAATGTTTGTCTACAATGAAGCAACACTGTAGAGTAGACCCATATAAAGAAGGTTCCTTCACACCCAATATAAATTCCTTTTCCAAATAAAGATAATCTTTCTTCAAAACACATGTGACATTTTCTTCTTTAAATGACTAAGAGGGGACAGCCTCTCTGATATTTTCTTGTTTTGGCCAATGATTATTTTTAGTATTAGAAGAAATAATATCTCTCATGATAGTGAACATATCACATTTTTTTGATGATACCTTTCACCACAAATAAGATGGCACATTTTTAAATATATGGATGGGAACTAGTAAGTGGACAATATTAAGATGCTCTCAATATGTGAGATAATAAAATATAGAGTTCCTTTTCACCCCAATGGGAATTCTCTCAATATAGGTGTCAAATAATTCATGATCATTGAACATAGGTTCCCCATTTGAATCAAACATCTCTTTAATTTCCTTCTCCTTGTCTTTGTCATATGCCCTAATCTAGTCGGTCCATGTCATTATTTCAGGCCTTTAGGTTCTCTTTGGTTTACCATTGAAAAAATATGTTTCACTTCTCTAAGGGTGGTTTTCTTGGAGGAATACCCTTGAGTAGTCATAAAATGGATTTTGTAGGTCACTGGGCCACCTAGCCTTGATAGAAGGTCCACAACATTTACATCCATGATAATATTTTATTACAAGATCTACGGTGTTATGGTATTAAGAGCACGTTAGTGTTGAAGATCAATATATTCACACCAAATTAAATATGCCAAGAAATATTTCTTTAAATATAAGCAAATCAAACGACATATTACTATAGCACACTCCTAAACCTAGATAATCATGTGTGGTGTATGTACATAAACCATGCAATCTACAACTCTTCTCTGTAGGGATGGGTCTCGATACATCATATACATGTATCCATTCTCATAATTCCTTCAATACATCAATCGATTTTGTAGGTAAACATCCATATCCTTCACTTTTCTTCTATCTGGGACTATCAGAGCCAACATAAGATGTTCATTCTTCACAGACAACCATGGCAGGATATTTGTATTGATCACTACTATAGGCCAAATATAATAGCTGGTGTTTTGGAGGGAATATGGGTTGAAACTATCCATGCATTTACTCAATCGAAGGCTCCATAATTCATCATTTAATTTATTGGGCCATGTATCCTCTATATGCTTCATGTCTAATGTATCTGTTTGGATTCACATAACTCCTTCCTCACTTTTGTTGCAAGTCATGCCATCCATGTAGAATAGCTAATTCTTTGAAATGAAATGGCCTTTAAATCCTTGGGATTATAGGCATGTGCCTCAATATCATATGAGGAGGACCATGCGCTTTAGCCTTGCTTCTTGATTTTTGCTACATGCCATGCCTACAATTTGGACATATCTCTTTGTCTACATATTCATCTCTATAGAGAATACAATCATTGGGACACATATGATATGATATATACTTAAAACCCAACATTTTCAACATTTAATTTTCCTCTTTACAACTATCTGACAAGACATTATCATTCGAAATCACCTTATCTTTTAAAAACCTATAGTTAGTGGGAAATATAAATGTACAATGTTATTCAACGCTCATAAAATCAATAATTTTGAATGTTGATTTTGTGACAAGATTCCTCAAAATATAAGGGATTTGATGGTCAGTTACCTCAAAATTTCCAAGAAACATGCATCTGACATACCGTACATTGCTTTCAAGTTGTATAGTAACATTGTTGTCCCTAACTGTGTATACTTTGACTGGTGAGTTCTAAAGAGAGGGGTGCTGGAATTTGACTTAAGTATTTTTAAGAAGGTATCGACGATATGAGAGTCATTTCCTAACTCATTATCTTGGAGTGTATGTAACACCATTGCATCTGTGGTACTCATATTTCATAATAACTCAGCCATACCAACCTCTATTTCATTGCGTCCATTGCCAACATGTGAAGAACTACTATTTCTATAGGAATTACTAATTGGTGAGTTGTACATAGTGGGGATTAAAAAGGAGGTTGAATCAACCATGATTGGTATGCTTCCTCTCCAAGTTGTGCTCTTTTTGCACCCCTCTCTTGATTTGACATTGTAGGGGGCTGCAACAGAAGATTGTAGACAAGTCGCTCATAATCAAAATTCTGATTTCAAAAATATTAAACATTAAATCAATGATATTAGTAAGCACAATGAAATTGGTTTTTTCTAGCATTATACCAAAAAATTATTATAAAAGCATGGGAATGTATTCCAATAGTAAATGTTAAACCGCAAACAATTTATAAATCAAAATTTCAAATTGAAAAATACATTAACATCAATCCCATTGAAAATGAGAATATACAATTAATCAATGTTATTCGTCTTGTGCACCAAGGAGAGGTCTAAAGGTATTCCCAATGCAAGGTGTCTTTGACGAGTGGTTGGTGGTATACAAAAGTAATAGTTTATTAACAACTCATCACTAGGATACAAACTACGTTTTACATGCATAACACACAATATTGATAATTTCCTTTTTCATAAAGAACTACTGGTTATTGAAGTGTTCATCAAATGAACAATTTGCAGAAAATAAAGAGCACCTAGAACTATTTATGAACCTTGAAATTTTCCCATGAGTGCATGGAATACCATCGATATATAAAAATTTATTCCTTTTAAAGTTTCCAGAAGCATAAACCTTCATGCACATACTATACATGGGAACGTTATGTGTGTGTTTAACAATAATCAAGTAATCAGATTGAAAATAGATCAAAATGAAATAAGTGATACTTAATTTTTTAGAGGAACGAGTACATGTGAAAGGATAAACAACCAAATACTTGCAACATCTATATTAGACTTGGAAATCATAAAACTATTACCACAAAAAGAGAATTTGATTCCAACATTAGGAATAGGTAAAGAAGATGACCAATGGCCATACAAAGCGTTGTTGTAACAAGTTTGATATCTACTTTGCAAATTCACGAGAAGAGAGAATTCATTGCTACCCTCCAAAAATTGAACCAATCCTGGTGTGTACTTGGATATCTTTACTTTAAAGTCATGGAACTTTTTGGATCTCCTTGTAGAGATGTTTTGGGTGGCATTGATATCATAATTTGGACCACTATAGCTTTCAATTAATCAAACATAAGTAAAGGGGTTAATCAATTTAGAACAAAACAAATTTGTTTCTTAACTTCTAACGTTCCAAAAATGAGCATATGGAATTGTTTCTACGTGTATTATCTATATCATCTTTTGTATTTTTTTCTATAGTAGGAGGTATTATACCATTAACATTGGGAATTCGATCATTAGTATAATGGGTGAATGTGACATGCCGTGGGTTCTCCTTCAATCCTTTACATTTTAAACAAACACGTACTACTGGGGTGTCATAAAAGAGATTCAACTGATGAAAAGTTACCATTGATAACCCAATATTGTGGATGGAAGATGGCATGTTATAATTGGTAGGGTAAAGTGGCTTCCCATTTTTATATACTAACTGCTTGCGGTATCTTGCTACTGATAACAACTTAGGATGTTTTGGAATAGGTGGAATATATTACGCATCCTAACGCAATCCTAGATTGGGATCCTACAAAATATAATACATTATTATTCATATTAAGTAAGATAAATTCAATTAGATAATCAATCTTTAAATAAAATATGAACTTACTCGAGATGGAAAGTGAGAACTCATTGAACTTTGAAAAATATGCAATGAGTTGGAATTTGAAGAATTGTCCATTTGATATTATAACATTTTCTCCTTAGATTTTAGTCAAATCAATAATCAATACATGTCTACAACTTGAAAAATAAGATTTGAGAATCATATTACAATCTTACTTCCAATATAGTTTCGAAACCATTTTGTAAGGATAAGGTGAATTTAAGAAACATATGTATACTATGAAATACTATAATTGTTGTGGTTTAATCCTAAAATAACATTTGAGATAAATATATCATTATACGTTGACACATAAATTCATAATCATTTTTAATTTATCTGTTGTTCCATAATAATATAACCGCACCGGTGCGTTCTAACTACAAAAACACACTAGTGCTGCTAATCCACATACACACCATTTGGGAAAGACCACAAAATTATCTGGAAATGAAATTATCCACTATATTGGATAGTGGACAACTATCGATGCATTTTTAAATATTGTTGGTCATGATGTTCTTTATATACCAAGGTGCATTGGTGCATCCATATTCTTAATATGCACTACAACACTGTATATTTTTAAATTTTTTATGGTGTATGCGACCATGGTGCATCTAAAAAATGTAAGTGCATCGGTGCATGCATGTATTTATTGTGCATCAATATGTCAATAAATTAAAAAAAATAGATACTATATGTTTTATGCTTGAACATATCGTTGCACCAATGTAACATGCACACCGAAACCCTGAGAATTAAAAATAACAAAAAAATCACACAATTCATTTTTCCATAAACTTAAAAAGCAACGAGAAATTCATTTTCAAAATTGGATTGTGTAGACTATTTATAAAAAAAATCCTAATCAATATTTCATTATTTTGCCAAAATTTTGAAGGGAGAGTTCCAGGAGAAAGACTTACCTAGGATGAGTTTGGATCAACTAGAGTATTTTAAATATTGAAATTTGTAAGGTATGATGAATACAAAAAACTCACACAATAGAAATTTTAAGTATGTAAATTTTTAATATTGATCACAATGAATGATCTATTTATTTTCCTATTTAAATTGTAAATGAATTCATGAAAAAAATTCATAGTTACCTTCAATATTGGAACCTTGGTTTTCTTGTTGCTTTCTTTTGTTTTATGTGGCCAGAAAATTTTACATTAGGATTTAAATCCCTCTAGTGTTTCAGAATTATGATTTTCTGTTTAGGGATTTTAGATTTAAGGATTTGTGATTTTATAAATAAGGAATTTCATGCCTTTAGACCTCTTCTTGGGTCCAATCCAAAACCTTGTTGATCTTGTAAGTTTTTTATTTTTTTATTTTTTTTATTCAACATGATTATAGAATTATTGGTGCATTCTAGTTTCTCTAACACATTTGTGTGTTTTTAACTATAACACACTGGTAATGTTAGCTATACTATTTTTTTTGTTTCATATTTTAACTTTATAAACTAACACTTATGCATTTTTTGTATGGTAGTGTTGCAATAACACACTGATGCATTAAATGTACAAATACATCGTTTAATTACCATTGCTTAAAAAAATATCAAATCAATAAAATCATTTGTGAATGTTTTTTATTTTGTTCTTGTAAATGATGCATTCAAGTATGTTCCATTGATGTGTGCAAATATTTTATGCACCGATGCATTTGGTGTACTGAAATGCGCTGCAACGACATACAAATTTTTTTAGTTCAAATATATGTACTTTATTTGTATACTATATTTAGTAGCTTCTCTAGTTAATGACCCATGTTTTTAACAGATAGAAAATGTGTGATAAGAGTTCAATTAGAAAAAATTCTAATCGGAATGATGGGTGCACATCTAAAAATGAAAAGAAGGGAAGCTCTTTGTAATTTCTATCTTAAATCAATATATTTGAATTATATGCAAGTTTAAATCATATGTATTGGTTAATGTGTGTCATGAAGAGCCAGAAAATGAGGAAGCTCAATAAGATTCTTTCTAATCTAAGTGCAGAAGAGCATAAAAACTTGATGGAACCTAGGCATGAATCAGGTGAATAAAAAATAAATCAATATGATTTTTTTCTTGAATTTGTAGTAATATTGTACTAAACAATATTCACTAATATGTTTTCAACAATATAATTCACATATGTTGAATGTTATGCAGGGACTGATAACAATAGAAGAGAATTCCATCGTAATTAAAAACAAATAATGGATTATCTAAATGATCATGAATTGGCCCTTAGCTCATCTAGAGTGGTGTTGGAATTGAATGGAAAGGGAAAATTTTGTTTTTATAAAAGTATGAGGGATATAGTGGAAAGAACATATAGGTGTACTTTCCACTTATAGTACAAAAAAAGACATATGAGTCCAAGATAGGTTGCATTTAAACTACATGAGGCATTTCTAGAGCGACGGTCAATGCGACCTGTTAGACTTGCAATAGAAAAAACATATAACGGAAAAAGAAACATTCAAAAAGTATTATTCCTAAATATGTTTTTATAGAATATGTACTTAATACTACAAAGAATTCCTTTAATTATATTAATTCTGCTATATTTAGTTTTCATTAGCATAAAAATGATTTAATGTCATTTTACATTTTCAGGAGGTTTATACAAATGCAAAGGATGAATGAGGTGATATTTGAAATATGCCAATAGAGATTTCCAAAAACATGTACAAGGATATGGACATAATTCCATCGTAGGAGGATCCATCTCGACAACAATGTGCTTCAAATGTATGAAATCATTGAAATTTTCTATTATGCACATCTAATGAATTAATTTAGCATTAAATATTAATTTTCATTAGTTTTGTTGCATAAAATAAAACAAAATGCAACCCAGTTAGCACAGAAGACAA
>LPNX010351709.1:0-20184 GCA_001517045.1 Pseudotsuga menziesii | reverse complement strand
TATGTATGTATGTATGTATGTATGTATGTATGTATGTATGTATGTATGTATGTATGTATGTATGTATGTATGTATGTATGTATGTATGTATGTATGTTGTATTTTACACCGACCATCCTTGGATGTCTTCGAACAAGTGTTAGCATACAAATAAGAGCCATCAAAAGAATTGATTGACATTGGGTTAAGTATGGGTTATGAGTATATGTTGGTGTATCACAAATTAATTGTGGAATTTGTAATCATCTTTATTGTTTTACTTCTCTCAGTTTATAAGTGATAGAAAAACATTTTTTTTATATATTAAATCTATGATTTCTTATGGGGTATAAAAACTACATGAAACAAAGTATGGAGTGGAGCCAACATAAGAGTCGTTGGAAGAAGGCACGAGACATGGTTTTGAATGAATGTGTATCATTCATGGCTCAATTATTTCTATGGTACATTACTTTTAAATTTACATTCATGTATACTATTAATTTAAATTTTCATTATTCCCACCAATGTAGATACACTTATACAATTTATTTTATGTTTGTATATGGAAGCTGGGGAAGAGGAAAATAATAAAAGATATCGAAAAACCATTCGACCAAATAACCCAAGTCATGCAAGTGGATTGAGCACTGACAATAGTTCCAACAAATAATGATGATCCATATATTTGGGATGTTAATGAAATCTACTGTATATTTTGGAATAATTGTTTGTGAACATAAGACATTTTGTATAATGTAATAGAAATAGTGTCTCGGTTAAAAGACAAGAGGTTACCAATAAGTGTAACAATTACATGCATGCTGTCATTTTGATTATTGTGGAGTTTATGTTGTCCCATTTTGTATGACAAAGGGCCTCTTGTTGATATATAATATTATAAAGTTTTTTTTTATGTTGCATTCTCTAGTGTCATTGTGAAATGTTACATCACTAATAAAATACATGGATGATTAAATATTACAGCATATGCAAAATTTTATGATAAAAAAAATTATTCCAAACATCATATCGAAACATAATAATTAAATTCAAATGAATACTACTATAAAAAATATTTCAATTTCTGAGAAAAATGGAATTAACGAAAATAAAAATAAAATATAGATATTGTAATGTGAGGTCAATAGTCATTGTTCACCAAACATAAAATAATATCCACTTCTTTCAATCGTTCCAATCACACTAGTGCATTTAATATGAGGTTGCATTGGTGTGCTTTAAGCAATATAGCACCAACATATAGAAAGCAACATGGGCATGTTGTAACATAATAGTTATTGCATGCCCCAATTCGTTTTGTGATGGCATGCCCCACTACGCTATGGTATATTAACAACACAATTAATTTTTCATTATATAGCGATAACCAATGTCTTAGTCAACTTTAACAGTGTGTTTATCTTCGATGTTCACACTGGTGCTTTGTAATAGTTAGGCTGCACCAGTGTATTTTAAAAGTAGTAAGTATCAATTCTATTTTATGTATACAAAGCTGAGGGATTTTAAAACTACTTTAGAACTAGTGCTAGTGATGGTAAAATACACCACTGCATATAGTTTTATAAAGCACAAGTTCTTGTAATAATTTTGGTGTGCATCGGTGCATATAATGGTTTCATGTGCATCAGTGTTGAATGTTTCTTTTAAATGCATAGGTGTGTTTTGATTTTGCTTGCATAAATGTGTTTGTTTGAATAAAGCACACTGCTCAAAAGACCTTGCAAAGCTTCCACTCGCCCAATTTTTTAAAGTTATAATATTTATTTGTAAAAACCTCTGTTAAAACATCTAGTACCATTTGTGGAGGTTGTAGCAAAGGAATTTTTGAGAAATTTTCCCAATCTTGTAACACTAAAAACCTCCTCTATAGCCTCCACTATAGGCCCTTTTCCTTCTAGTGTCTCCATGTTGGGACTCTAATGAACTCATTTGCATGAAAAGTCCTCCCAGAAGGGAATTCAATTTTCTGGCACCAATAAACCAAGGTTAAAACATCTACAACTCTGTAAGCTACATTGTTCTGAGATACATATCTCATATCACATATAGGATGATGGGTCCATGATGGAAGAATAATAATTTAATGAAATAATTATCAAAATATTGTATGCAGCTTGTTGAGAACTATCCAAGTGGAACACATCACACATACATGGGAAGTTCACTTATCCTCTCCTAATCCTGAGCTTAGGATAATTAACTCAAAGTGATGGGTAATGCAATTTAATAAAGAGGTTTCATAAATACTTAAGAAAAAAGAATAATAAGGATAATGAATTAATCTTATATGCCATTAGGGTCAGATTCCCCCTTTAACCAGCTTCTCAATTTCCCCTCTTGTGGATTCATATCCCCGCATCTCATTGTTGTCATTCTTAGTTTGAAATAGTCATGGTTTTTATATTAAACATAAAATGTACATAATTGCATCATCTTTGTGTTGATGTATTTGTAACTTCGGAATGTATTCACTTGTGTATTATACCCCAATGTCCCTATTGGGAGTATCAATGATGTAATTGTTTCATGTCATACCCCGATGATCCTATCAGGAGAATCAATAAAGTAAACAAGTCATGTAAATTCATTGAGGGTAACCCTGCTTATTGTTCAAGGGTTAAAGTCCCCATAGTTGCGGGTAACTAGGGTTATTAGACTCTCCTAGAGAAGTCGGCCCTGGTGATTTAATGTCAAGTCAAGAATTAGTATAAATAGAGAGTGAGACTCTCTATTTACCACACAGTCACACACACACACAGTTGTAGCGCATAATTGAGAGAGAGAAGAAGTTGGGACAAGAGAGAGAGAGACTACTGTTGTCGAGAGATCATCTTTGTATCTTTGGGTTTTACTTTTGGTGTTGATTCTATCTCTGAGGAAGTTGCAGGGTTTTCTCCTTTTTGGGTTCCCCAAGGAAAATATTTGTGTTCATTGTCTCTTGTTATTGATTGATGTGCTTGTTATTATCTCAGATAAGATCCTAAGTTCATATAGCTTAAATGATAAAAATCTAACATGGTATCAGAGTTAACCTGAGAAGAAGACAATGTGCAGCTGCTAAAGCTAGGGATTCCTACTTTTTGGATATCTATCCACATATTTTCAGCAAAAGGAGGCTAGGCTCACTCTCCTCTCTAGGGCGCATCTTTCTATCGAAGTAGAATCTGATTCTGAGCATTTTCAATTTTTGACCTGACACTACTGCGGGAAATTAGGGATTTCCATAGAAGTGGAATTTTTTATTGAGCCCAGGCATGGATTGATCTCCTCTCCAAAGTCAAAGTTTAGAGATCAAGATAAAAAAATTTGGTTGGGTAGAACTTTAGGAAAGTCAAACCCTAAATCTATTCCTGAACCAAAAAACAAGCTCTGCAGAAATTCAGCTTCAGATCGAGTTCTGACATCTTAACCTGGTAAGATCTTAATATTTTGTATTTCCATTTGAGGTTCTCTGTTGAAATGTCTCATCATACCAAGCTTGTTGAAAATATTGAGGGATATGATAACTTCCGAGCCTGGAAGTATAGGATCTCCCTGGTCCTGGAAGAAAATGAATTGGACTCCTACATAAGTGGAGAAGTTCTAGTTCCAGAGGGAGATGAGGATAAGGCCTTACACAAAAAGAAATTGGTCATGGATAAGAGTATTATTGCCGATTCAATCAAGGATCATCTCATACCTTAGGTTTCCTCCCTAAATACACCTAAAGATATTTTTGATTCCTTGACCAAGTTATTTGAAGGGAAGAGCATAAATTGGAAGATGACTATGAGAAACCAATTGAAGAATGTAAAGATCCAGAATGCGGAGACCATATAGTCTTACTTTACAAGGGTCTCTCAAATCAAGGAACATCTTGAAGCTATATATGAAGAAGTAGAGAATGTAGAAATTGTGATGGCCACCTTGAATGGTCTCCCTATCACATGGGACTCTTTCATTCAAGGGATCTGTGCCAGAAAGAAGCTAGTCAAGTTTAGAAGATCGTGGGAGGAGTGCTCATAAGAAGTAGATCAAATACTAGCTCAAGAAGAAAAGATGGGAAGTTAAGATCAATATCTCATAGTACAATCCAAGAAAAGCAGAATAGACCATCACAAAGGTAAGCACTCTCACAAGAAGAATAACACTAGAAAATCTAACAAATATTTGTCTAAGTTCATTTTCTATACATGTGATGAAAGAGGAAACCTTGCAAGAGATTGTCCTAGAAACAAATATAGATCTCACAAGAGGAAGGGAAACAAGAAAATACATCATGCTCATGCTACAGAAGATGATGAGCCTTCCAAGAAGAGAATCAAACAAGACAGTGATGTTTCTTCAAGTGATGAAGAATATGTGTTGATCTCTGCCCTCACAGGAACTATCACACATGGAAGCCATGATTAGTTTATTTACAGTGGGGATTCCAAACACATGACAATATTTAAGGAATCCTTTATGAAACTATCAAAACATGAATCACCCCACAAGGTGAAACTTGGGGATGACCACCAATATCCAATAAAAGGTAGTGGAGAATCCTCCTACAAATTAGACTCTGGAAATTCTATGAAAATGAAGGATGTCCTATTTGTATCAGGACTAAAGAATAACATTCTCTCCATCTCTACATTAGATGCAAAATCCATAAGAGTTGCATTTATAGATGGCCAAGTCCTCATGTGGCCAAAAGGAAAGACTATTGACGATGTAGTAGTAATTGGAGAAAAAGGGAGAGGACTATACAAATTAAAGGGCCAACCAAAACAAGCTTTGGTTCATGAATCAATAGAAGCAAATGAACTTTGGCATAGAAGGCTTGCACATGTGCACTATAGGGCACTACCACTTGCAAGAAAAGTTGTTGACTGTCTTCTAGAAATGTAGGAAAAACATGAAGGAGTATGCAAGGGATGTGCGAAAGGAAAGAACACAAAGAAGAAATTTCCAACTAGCGAAAGCAAGGATAAAGGAATATTGGAAATCATTCACTCCAATGTATGCGGTCCGATGTCATCCAGTTCATTAAGCAGGTATGTATACTATGTTTCTTTCATTGATGATTTTTCTAGGAAGACATGGATATACTTCATGAAGAACAAAGATGAAGTATTCAGCGAGTTCAAGGAATTCAAAGCCTTGATCGAAAACCACACAGAGAATAAGATCAATATTTTTCAATCAAACAATGGTGGAGAATTCACATTAACTGAATTCAAGGAATTATGCAGAGATTCAGAGATTAAGAGGGAGTTGAACACTCCATATAATACGCAACAGAATGGGGTTGAAAAAAGGAAGAATAGAACAATAATGGAAGTAGCAAAGGCAATGCTCCATGATCAAGATCTTCCTATGCATATATGGGTAGAAGCTGCCAGGACAGCTGTGTATGTACAAAATCATACTCCACATAGAGTACTCGAGAAAAAGACACCTGAAGAAGTGTTTTTTAGCAAGAAACCAGAAGTCAATCATCTCAGAATATTTGGTTGTCTAGTGTACATACACATTCCAAAATAAAAGAGGACAAAGTTAGATCCTTTAGGAAATAAGGGTATATTTGTGGGATACTCTGAAAGCTCGAAGGCTTACAAAATATACTTTCGAGGATTCAAGAAGATCAACATCAGGAGAGATGTAACTTTTGATTAAGACAGAACTTACAATAAATCCTGGAAGAGACTAGTTGAATATCCTGAAGAAACTGAAATACCCAGGATCCTAGATATGACCATGGATGAATCAATTCTAGAAGAAGATAAAGAAATAGAAGAACCTCAAGAACCTGTAGATCCACCTCAAGAGAAGAATCCTCACAAGAGGAAACCTGCATGGATATGAGAGGCTATCCAAGGTGTAGAGAGATATGGGGCTCTAGAAGAAATGCACAGAGAAAGGAAGAGAACTAGGTCCTACTCTGGATATGTAGCCCTATTACGTGACATCATCGATAAAGAACCTTCGAACTATGAAGAAGTGGTGGAAAAGAAATAATATAAGGATGCTATGATCGAGGAGTATCAGTCAATCATGAAGAATGATGTTTGGGATGTTGTCCCAAGACTAGAGGGAAAGGTCTATTGTGACTTCCAAATGGATCTATAAGAAGCATGTTGTATATGGTAGCATAGAGAAATATAAAGCAAGATTTGTGGCTCGTGGCTTCTCCCATAAAGAAGGGATAAATTATGAAGATACTTTTGTACCTGTTGTTGAAAAAATTCTCAGAAGTCTTCCCCCAAGATTTGAAAATTTGGTTGTGACCTTAGAGGAACACACAAACATGTCAACATTTACCATTGATGAGCTGCAAGCTTCACTCATCAATCATGAACACAGAATCAGCAGATCACAGACATCACTGGAAGGTGCATTTGCAGCATAGTCATCCATAAGCCGTGGTAGAGGCAGGGGGAGAAACAACTTCAGAGGCAGAGGAAGAAGTTCTTCAAGAGGAGGACAAGGCAGAAGTCCTGTAAATGTCGGTGGCAGAGGAGATAATCAGAACCCAAGTCAGCCAAGAGGTCAGAGGTTTGATAAATAAAAAATTCAATGTCATTACTGTAAGAAGTTTGGTCATTATGCATATGAATGCAGGAAGAAACAATATGATCAAGGAAGTCAAAGTCCAAGTCAATCAACTAGCACCAACACTTCGACAGGTGTAATGTTAATAGCCTCGACATCTCCACTTGAATGCAATGATGTTCAAGAAAGTCCACATGACATATGGTACTTAGACTCAGGATGTAGCAACCACATGACTGGTGATTTAAATCTATTTTCCAGTCTAGATACTTCAATTAAAATTGATGTTACACTTGGAAACAATGCCCAAATTATTGTCTTAGGAAAAGGCACTGTTGATATTCTAACCAAATAGGGGGAGAGTAAGTATATCCCTGATATATATCATGTCGAAGGTCTGAAACATAATCTGTTAAGCGTTGGATAGTTGTTACAAAAGGGCTATAGAGTCTACATGGAAGATGAACACTGTGTGATCAAAGACAAGCGTCCAAGCGACCAGCTGATAGCAAAAGTGCCAATGACAAGCAACCGCTTGTTTCCATTAAGGATAGATCCCAACATAAAAGGGAAGACAAAGACAGGAGCTGCATTCAAGGCAGAAAGTGAAGAAATAGTCGAGCTCCTCAACAAGAGAGAAAATTGCAGCGCTGATTTGCAAGCTGCATTTCAGACAGAAGTTTAGGATGAATCCTGGTTGTGGCATTTCAGATTTGGACATCTGAATTTTGGTGGGCTGAAGCTACTACACACAAAAAATATGGTGAAGGGATTACCATTGATCGACAGACCAGAGAGGGTTTGTGAAGGCTGCATTTTTGGCAAGCAGCACAGAGAGACATTTCCAGTTGGAAAGTCTTATAGAGCACACACACCACTTGAAATTGTGCACTCTGATATTTGTGGTCCAATGCAGACATCATCCATTGGTGACTGCAAGTATTTTCTAACCTTTATTGATGATTACTCAAGAAATACATGGGTATATTTCTTGAAACATAAATATGATGCATTTAGTTATTTTCAGCAGTTCAAGGCACTCGCGGAGAACCAGAGTGGTCATCGCATCAAGATCTTAAGGACCGACAGAGGAGGTGAATATGTTTTAATTGAATTTCTGAAATTTTGCAAGACCCATGGCATACAGAAACAATTCACTGCACGGTATACACCTCAGCAGAACGGTATAGCTGAAAGAAAGAACAGAACCATCATGGAGATGGCACGCAGCATGTTGGCAGCCAAGCATTTGCCAAATGAGTATTGGGGTGAAGCAGTCGCAACTGCAGTATACATTATGAACTGATGTCCGACAAAGAGTGTGAAGAACAAAGTTCCCCAAGAAGCATGGACAGGTATGAATCATAGTGTTTCACATTTAAAAGTTTTTGGTTGTGTTGCATATGCTCATATTCCAGATGAGCTGAGAAGGAAGATAGACAAGAAGGGACAGAAATGTATTTTTGTCGGCTATTCAGAAGATACAAAAGCATACAAGTTGTATGACCCCGTCACAAGGAAAGTGATAATCGGTTGGGATGTTCAATTTTTTGAGAATGAATCATGGGATGGAACCGTCGACACAAATGTCAAGATTGTGTCAAACATCGACAATGATGATATGGAAGAGGAAGTGGCTCAAATACCACATGTAATTCAACCGGTAGCAGCACCGTCGACTCCCATGACACCAAGACATGGTTCAGCACAAGGACCATCGACATAAGTAGCAGCTCAAGCTACACTGACAAGTACACCAAGAGGACAGCAGACTCCATCAAGCATTTCGTCGAGGTCAACATCGATAGAACCGATGAAGACAAGAAGTTTGAGAGAGATATATGAAGCTGGTACACCTAATTCATTCTCTCTGTTTGCATTATTTTCCCCTATATATGATCCACTAACATTTGAAGAAGCTGTTGAAGAAGAAGTATGGGCACAAGCCATGGATGAGGAAATAGAATGCATTGAGAAAAACCAGACATGGGAACTGGTTGATGTACCAAAAGACAAGGATGTAATCAGTGTCTAATGGATTTATAAGACAAAGCAATATGCTGATGGGAATGTGCAAAATCACAAGGAAAGAATGGTAGCAAGAGAGTTCACACAACAACCCGGCATCGACTTCAATGAAACGTTTGCACCTGTTGCACACATGGATACAGTCCGAACAGTTTTGGCCATTGCTGCACAAAACCAATGGCATGTTCATCAAATGGATGTCAAGTCAGCATTCTTAAATGGCTATCTAGAAGAGGAAGTATATGTGGAACAGCCACAAGGGTATGAAGTTCCAGGTCAAGAGCACAAAGTGTACAGGCTGAAAAATGCATTATATGGTTTGAAGCAAGCTCCTAGAGCTTGGTACAGTTGTATTGATTCCTATCTCATTGAAAATGGATTTCACAGAAGTGAAAGTGAACCGAATTTGTACACCAAAGTCAATGAGCAAGGCAAGATGTTAATTGTCTGCCTGTATGTAGATGATTTAATATTTACTGGTGATTATGGCATAGCAGATTTTAAAACAGTCATGGAAAGTGAATTTGAAATGACTGATCTGGGGCTTATGAAATTTTTTCTGGGCATTGAAGTTCAGTAGTCTGAAAGTGGTATCTTTATATCACAGTCTAAGTATGCAAGTGAAGTTTTAAAAAGGTTTAACATGTCTAACTACAAGACATCCCCAACACCAGTGATAAGAGATTTAAAATTGAGCAAGGATGATGAAGGATCCACTGTAGCTCCTACGCTGTTCAAAAGGCTTGTTGGCAGGCTTATGTATTTGACAGCAACAAGACCAGACATTATGTATGGAGTAATTCTGATCTCAAGGTTCATGGAGTCACCAAAAGACTCACATTGGCAAGTAGGTAAAAGAATTCTGAGGTATGTAAGTGGCACAAAAGACCTTGGTGTTATGTACTCAACTTCAGAAAATTTTAAACTCATTGGTTACAATGACAGTGACAATGGAGGCAGCATAGATGACAGGAAAAGCAAATATGGATACACATTTCATTTTGGTACAGGTGTTGTTTCATGGGCTTCAAATAAACAGTCCATAGTAACTCTATCTTCAGCTGAAGCAGAGTATGTTGCAGCAACAAGTGTTGCATGTCAAGCTGTCTGGATGAGGAGAGTCTTAAAAGACTTGTCACAGAACCATCAAGAACCTACAACAATCTTCTGTGACAACAATTCAGCCATAGAATTATCAAAGAATCACGTGTTTCACAAGAGAACCAAGCACATCGACACAAGGTTTCATTTTATAAGAGAGTTGGTAAATGACAAGGAAATTTGTTTGGAATTTTGCAGGTTTGAAGACCAACTTGCTGACATCTTCACAAAACCATTGGCAAAGGACACATTCCAGTATCTACGCAGTTATCTTGGAATGAGAAGTTCTCTACAATGAACTCTGTCATAAACAGAGCATGTCTAAGCTGTGTCACATTTTGTAAATTTTGTTTTAAAAACTCCATCTGCTTATAATTAAGGGGGAGTGTTGGAAAAATGTAATTACTCGCAGATCTCTATTTGGCTTCCAACCGACTCTATCAGAGTCTGTATAAGCTAAGATCTTGTCTGTCAGTCTGACAAGAAGGAAAAGTCCACAAGTAGGCAACTTAATTCAATCGAATTTATTTCAGAAGCTAAGTTGTTAGGTAGATAGTTATTGCAGTGTTTAATGGAAAGTAAGTCGGCAAGTAAGTCGGCCTATGCTGAAGCAATTTTCAGATTGCCTATAAATAGAAGATGCACATTGTAAATCAGTTAGACACATATGCACAGGAACACAGACACAAGACATACATTAGACAGCAAAGGAACTCAGGGTGAGAAAGTGAAGTCGAAGCTCAAGCTTCTGTGCATGTGATTTAGTCGAAGAGCTGAAGCTCTGTAGATTGATGAGTTTGTAACAAACAAGTTTGTATTACTTTGTAATTCCGCATAGTCAATATATGAAATAGTTTGTTGTTGAATTCATGATTATTTGGCCGCACATATTTCCAGATTTACTTCTGTAAATGTCTTTTACAATTACTGATAAGTAAAAGAACAAGAACCCATAAAAATCTCACCGCGTGAAAGTTCAAGTTTTACGGCACTTTGGTCTACTCAAATCTTCCTACATATTCGGGCATATGTATTTCATAAGTTATTTGGATTTGTAAAAGTGGGTAGTTTACTTCATCTTACTCACAGGTAAAATAATTTGTAATTTCTTGAGTCTTTAGGCTAAGAAACATATTCTGCACAAACTTGGTCGAAGCTCCCAACCTGGTCGCAGGTCGAAGCTACCAAATTTGTGTCGAAGCTACCAACTTGGTCGAAGCTACCAACTTGGTTGCAGCTATTGATTTGTGTCGAAGATCCCCAAACTTGGTCGAAGGTTGAAGCTCCCAAATTTGGTCGAAGTAAAAAGGTGGTCGCAGTAAAAATCCCGTCGGAGTGAAAAGTGAAATTATTTTTAAATATTGACTGAGCCCTAAACCCAAGTTTAGTCGTCTCAGTTTTGGCTATCATTTTTATTTTGTTTAAAGGTCATTCCAGGCCAAAGGGATACCCCGCTGGTCTTATATTTTCCTTCGCATATGGATTCGAAGGCTTTTCCCTTAAAAGAAAGTTATATCCAGGTGGCACGACTTAGTCCTTGGTCTTATGATGAGATCTGCGTGGGTGAAGCATCTGCGTGGGTTTTTTTTTTTAATTGCTAACGTGACCTGGGTCGTTTTTGTGATAGTTGGAGAATGGATGGTGGTATTTTCCTTTTAGAAAGACCAGATTCATGGGTCTTTGATTCCCTTCATGTTCTATTTTGATTCGAATAACAAATTTATGACAGGGATTTTGGGAATATCGCGTACCCAAAAGGTATGCCTGCATTTTGCGCTGATGGTTGAGCACTCGTGAACCTGTTATTTTGTGTCTGCGTGGATGATCTTTATTTATTTTGATATGGTGATCTATGTTTTCTGTCTAGCGAACTTGCCGAAGTGAAGAAATTTATGACTGTGTGTTGATTAGGGTTTGGATTGTGGTCTACACCTTTCATGTTTCAAAAAGAATATTGTGTACCCAAATGTATGCCTGCTATATTCTTATTTTGGAGAGATGATCCTTGCATTCGAATTTCATACTAACCCGTGTATTGTTCTGCATGTACGAAAGAGTTGTGCTCCTTGCTGCACTTTTGTAAATGACCTGAGCTGCCACCTTTAAAACCGAAGAATGTAACATGGATTTGATTTCCTTACATTTTCTAGGAGAAGGAAGGCCTCCTGGGGTTTCCTGCGATATGTATAGGTATCACATACCTGCGATTGAGCGGATTTTTGTTCTTACTTTGGGAGCTAGATAGTTAATAAGTTTTGCCTATCTTTTATGCATTTAGAATTATCTACCTTATGAGTAGACAGTGTGGTGATTATTTGATATATATATATACATGTATTTAATTATGTGCAGGCGTGTATTTTCCCATATAAGTAAGTCTAGAATGAATGAATGTGGATTCCTAGCTTGTACTAAAATGCTCCTTTGATAGGAAATACCTTGTGAGTGGGAGTCTTGAAATGTACAAAGGAAGATAAACAGGAAGATAAGGAAAACAGAGTGGTTGCCAATTGTAATCAGCTTTTTGGAAAAATATTATATGATGCCGCAGTTTGGTGGACGTAACCCCGGGTTTGGGGTGAACCACGTATATCCGTGTACTATGTGTTTGGATGTGTGTTATTGTATTATGTGTCTTGATGTGTACTTTTTTTTTATGTCCCTAGATGTTCTTGGTTGATCCCTTTATCTGTTATGATGATGTAATGGTTGAATGACTTTATATGAATGTTTTAAATGCAAAAGAAAAATTATAGTTTTCACAATGGTTAATCTGTATGTACGGCTTCATGTGGTGAAAAGGCAAAAAGTTCTGATCCAAGGCCCTCACCCATAGTGTATCATGCAATAACATAAATGGTAGAAAGGAACAAATGGTTGTTTTTATTTAGTATTAACTAATGCTGATATATAACCAAAATACTTTCAGAAAACGATGTTTGTTGCACGGTTAATAGCGTCGGGCATACTTCCCTATAATGCCATGGAAACAAAAAAATATATATATGCCACTAACAGCGTTGATTCATCTTGTAGCAATAGCAAATGAAAAACAATTTTCCCCTTTTTCACACATAATGGGATCTAGGTACAAGAGGTACACTACAAATCACCACCTTGTTGAATAGTGTGGTGTCATCATACTATGTTTCCTTATTTTTTAAGGCAAATATGGTTTAGTCTTAATGGATTTATGTAAAGGTTGTACAATGACATTTTTATATAAGATGTAATAAATACAATATATGTTGAAATATATATATATGCTTTAGGCAACATAAAACACACTATAATAATTATTGTTCCATTACAATAGGAATTACTTTTAAATATGTAAATTTTAAAACATGGAAGATTGGATTATGAATGGTGGAACATTTAATGAGTTTGCAAGGTGTATATATACTATCTAATGTGACTGTCTTACAGTTGACCATTTATATATTATATTCTACCAAAACATTAAATACTCCCAACTAAGTACTTATTGTTTGAAATAGGTTATGGATTATAAAATATTTTTTAAAATAAAGAAATTTAAAAATAAGGATTTCATGAATTCTAGAAAATGGATAAAAAATTAATATGGATGTAAGACCCTTTTTAGTTATTTCAAATTTCTAGTGTTATTTGTAGGGGAGTGCTTTGACCTATATGACATTAAATGAGTTTCTTGAGTGAGAAGCAACCGCGTTAACATAAAAAAATGTCAGCCAAAAACTGGTTTATTGCATGTTATGCGTATAAATTTGTCCATGATTTTCATCTCTATTGGCTGAGTATTATATTATAGTTTTTTATTTTATGTGTTTTTGGTTATTTTTTTGTTCAAAGCAATCTAATAATAATTAGGGTTTTTGGTTTCAGTTAATATCAATATGTTTTATGTGTTTTTGTTGAATGGTTTTTGGTAATTTCAGTGTTTCAGCACACTCTTTTTGGAACTCCTACTTCTATTATGTTTTATATGTTTTTGTTGAATGGTTTCTTTTTTGGTAATTTTAGCGTTTCCAGCACTCTTTTTTGAACTCATACTACTATCTTAGCTAGGGCAAGTTATTAAATTAATTCACATTCTGATCCATGAGAACCATTCCGAATTAACAAACTTTATAGCTGGGGAATGTACTTATCGCCCTTACCAAACCTAGATCATTTTTGCTTGATAATTTTTCTTGGAAGGGCTCCTTGCTTGGCTTGTAGTCCTGTGTGTTGCTTGAGATAACTTTCAATCTAGGCACTAAGGGTAGGCTTTTAAAACAGAAGGTCCAATCACTTCTTTTGTCTCTAGTTTCATTCCTGTGTATGCATTTATGATTGTCTATATATCCATCTGTTTTATTAGAAAAATTGTAATATCACACTAATTTTTATGGCAAGCTTAGGTTTTGCAGGTTTCATTTATTGAACTGATTTGCAGAGATGACGAGAGCCCCTTGCTGTAATAAGGATAAAATGCACAAGGGGCAGTGGACTCATGAAGAGGACACCAAACTGAAGTATGTTGTTGAGAAGAATCATAATTGAGTAAGGTGGAGGTCTATACCACATGAAGCTGGTATGTAGAATTCATTCAAGAATCATATAGATCGGTTTTACTTGTTTAATATTCCAAGGTCATAATAAAACTCCCTGAAATTCTGTATCTCTATACTTTTGTGTAATGAAATACTTTGAACTAGTTTTAAGGACGATGTATTGTGTTTAGAATCACTTATTTATGTTTATCGGAATGCATGGCCATAGTTGTAGAGTCCATCAAAGACCAGGCCATTAAATGAATTAGTTGTTATCATTTCACTATTAAAATATCAGTGCTCTGGAGAGCTTATTACATGTTGAATCCTTTCTTTCTGGAAAGAGTATGAAGATGAAAATTTGCTTATTTTTTAATTCCTCACCTATTAGTGTTAGTGTTTGTTTTCCCCTAGAAAGAGTATGAAGATGAAATTTTGTTGACTTTTTAAACCTACTGGTTTTAGTGTTTGTTTTTCCTGAGAAATGTTTTTTTAGAAAGAATATCAAGGTGAAATTTTGCTTTGCTTCCTGACCAAACCGCAAAATACATTCCAATATATCTATCAATATTGCTTTTGATTAGACTTTGATCACACAGCAAAACAACTTGTTATGAAATTATGTTTCAAATAAGATAGAAGGTTTTTATGAGAATAAAAAAAATAATGATTCGTATCCGTAGATGGAAAATAATGGTTTATAGATCTAGGGTAATATAGTTCAAAACTATAAAATTGTTATTCCTAAAATCAAATGATACAGATATTAATTATTTTTCAATCTTTTTTCAACATGTGTGAAAATAACATCAATGTGATTGATAATGACATTGAAGTAAATCAAAACAAACATTAGATATATTTATTATTTTTCTTTTTTTTAAGAATATGTGAATAAAACTTTGATGTGACTTGCAATGACATTTGAGGATTTTTTAAGAGTATGCGAATGAAAACATTGATGTGACTTGCAATGACATTCTAGTCATATAAGATAAAAAAAAAAATAGTAAATATTCATCTTCCTTTATTTAGCTCAAAACAACAACAAAACAATAAAATTTAGAGGTTCACCTTCTTTTATTTAGCTCAAAAGATATTTACTCATTTTACTCATTTAATGTAAATTTCAGTGTGAAAGTTAAATTGATATATTCCATAAATGTTTATAATGTTAATGGTTTACATTGTTAAGATTAATGATTAAGATTTATTTACAAGGACATTTTAAGATGGACTTGTTTCAGCTTATCCTATTTTATAAATATAATTACTATTATTATATGGTTGGGTTTTTATTTTTTTCTTATAAAGTATGAGGTACATATTTGCTATTTTATATGGTAAAGTAAGAAATGTAAGGTATATAATTATTTAAAATAAGCTATTTTTTGAGTTTTTGTTTGTATTAATGGTGTTAATAAACCTTTAATACTAAAAATGAAAAAATGAAAATGAGAAAAGAAATTTAAATAACTGCATTAATTAATAATTTATGTAGTAAAATGTTAAGTGTATGCATATTTATTTTAAAGAGATAAAGATTGTTCTTATAATTAGAGTATGCATTATAGACATAACTAATAAGCTTTTTTTCAAAAGCTTTAAATATTTTTTAAAAGAGGGTATAAAAAACAAATATACATGCATACATATATACACACAAAAACAAAGTTGATAACCAGAAATAATATGTAATGGTAATGATAATTAATGAATGATTTTATGATAACTTATGGTGAAAATGACAAACATTATATTTTAGATGTATCATTTATATATGAAAGATTTATTTAAGAATAGAAAAGATTGAAGACAATTTATAGTTCTATATTTAAGCAAAACACTACATGTTTTATTGATAGGGAAGTCACATCACCAATAATATTTGAACCTTGAATTTAAAAAAAAATGAATAAATAATAAAAATTAACATTAGCATTATTATGAAACCTAGACATCAATTAAATTTCCAAATACAAAATAATGAAAATATTTAAAGGGGAGAAGTCATATCACCTGATCATTTACATTAAAATACTCTTATAATGTAAGTAGATGATCATACAAACATGGAGACATGTGTTAGATTTCATTTTTTATTATTTAACTATGAGTTATAAAAGTTACAATGAAAATATTAAAAATAATTAGGTGTATTTTGGAAAAACAACTATAATGTATGTTGTATAGTATATTTAAAAAAAACCAATTTATATCTTAGAATTACACAACAAAACAAGTGTAAAGGTTAGAGTTTCTCCACGGATAGAGAAAAGAGAACATGCTATTAATTATGTAACAAAATCAAAATAATAAATTAACAATTTGACCACTCAAAATAAGTTATCATTTAAAAAAAATCCATCCTACTAAAAGTAATCATGAATTACCTAGATATGAATTTTATTTTCAATTTTCTAGACTCTCTAAAAATTATAAATAAATATAAAGTTGATATCATATTAAAACTATCCCTTAAGGATATGAAGTTATGTGATTGGTTTATAAATTCTTTTAAGTAGGAATGAATACATTAGTATTTTATTAAAGTACAACAAATATTTGAGTAAGATATTTTAAATATGAATACTTATTACTATATTTAAAGTAATAGACACTTATATTGTAGCATTTTAACATTACATATATATATCTTACAGGCTATTATTATACTTATAATTTAGTATTTTAATTGTATGTCAACTAAGATAATACATCATATATGATTATGTATAGTTGTAATATAAAATGATATTTATAAAATAAGGTTATAGATTTATTTGTCTTATCATAATATTTTTTCACTATGAATCGATCACATTTGTACATATGAAGTAATGATTTGCTTAAAAGAGGAATAATTTAAAAAAAAAGAACGGATGCATCAATAAGAAAACTTAGACTATGCATATTGTATCTAATAAAAGTATAGTATAATATTATGTATGCAAAACATACTATATGTATAAGAGGAATGTCTATGATGAAGTGTTGAGAATTGTATATATGAATGCACAAGAGGTGTATATATGAAAGCACAAGAGGTGTATATATGAATGCATGTTGAGAAGTTATTATCTTTTGAGATCATAAAAGAGAATATATTTAGGGTGTGCTCTCTTAACACATCATAATTCACAAAGTGAAGGTCATGGTAATATATAAGAATTATGTTGAGAATATGCACCACAAGAAATGATACCCTAAACATTGTCGTGATAGTAGTATGATTGAGATGACATATGAAATATGATTCCCATATGAGTACATAATTCAAGCTAGCTTGTACTATTAGAAAACCACACATCACTAGACTTTCCAATGAATATCCTTAGTTGAGGAAATCTCAATAATTGCACCACTACTCAATAGTTTTCGAGGCATGTTATATCCATGATCTTGCATATTATGACTAGGAAAGAATTGATCAATGGAGCGTAATAGAAAAATGAATGATTTAACTTAAGTAAGACAATAGTTAAATGGAAGGAGTTTAAATAGGAGTGTAATAGAAAAATGAATGATTTAACTTAAGTAAGACAATAGTTAAATGGAAGGAGTTTAAATATTGAGATGAGTGATGAAGATAATGAAGATAAAAGTGGTTGTTTCATGTTAGTTTATCTCTATAGTGTTGTGGTACTGAATGATAGGATGCATCATGTGATGGTTAATCATATGAACTTTTAATTTGGTATGATATAATTTAAATGAAATTGGGTTTCAAAAAATATTTTCCATGACAAATTATAGATATAATGACCTTCTTTTGTTGAAAACATCCATGAACTTGTAGGAAATTCTGAAAAGAAAATAAACCCCAAGTGCTCTCTTTATCCTTCCTAGCATGAGACCACTAGTCTAAAAATGTATTTTCATATTATTCATCTAAGAGTTTCAGCATATTCTCATTGTGAGTGAATGCAATTGTACGAATACATTATTCCTTAGATATAAGAGTATACAATGTCTCCATGTGATTATATTTCCTTCCATAAAACTATATGAATTATTCAATACTAAGGTCGTCAATGTCTCCTATCAAATACATCCTTATTATAGGAAAAAACACTACCAAAACTAGAGATTTAAATATTTAAATTACTTTTCAGTTGAATTCTTTTATACAGCTAGGATTTTAACGCGAAAAAATTGAAATAACCATAACTCCCTCATTATTTAGTGGAATATTATGATCATGATTATGAAATGCCATGGCCACTCTCCATCTACATTAATTGATCTTGTGGAATTCTAATAAATATGCCAAAATATATATCATTTGTAATACCTTAAATAAAGTTGCATTTGGAACAATAAAACAATAAATCAACGAGTTATTCACTTCTCGAACTCTAATTTGAACGATTTTTGTTTAAGATTGGGATTGTTTAGAGAAAATTGTCTACAATTGGTTTATTTAGATTATGTATAGAAATATACGACAACGGATCTAAGTGTCATATCCCTTTTTTCCCTCCAAAAATCTGCAAAACTATCAACAAATTAAACACATAAATAAAATTCCACTTTTTTCCCAAGAAAGAGGTCTAGTAGCACTTATGGTGAATGTTGGTAAATAAAATTTAAACTCTTAACTTCATATTAGTAAAATGCATCCACAACCTAATAAAATATAGAATCCTTAGGGTATGGTAACACCATCAACTGCTCTTTCTGGAAGAAATCACTTGATAATCCATGCTTGCCACAAGGTGTGTGCAAGCTCGTGAGGATCTCTTTTGACGCGTTAGATGCAGTAAAAACCTGAAAAAAAATGCATCCATCAACTTGCATGGATATTTTGAGACACTTACACAATGAATATTGCGATGAGTAAAAAATAAGAAATTTAGGAAATTGAATGGCGTTTACAAATATATAATTTTTTCTATTGAAAATGTTGTTAACTATCTAAAATTAGATATTTTTTAAACGAGCATTTTTTATTTTGGGACAAATTATAAGGTATATGCTTTTTTGCGTGCATCCTCTGAGTGACTATATGATGGAATAAACTTACGAAAACCGGTATACATATAGAGAACATATAGTACTAGTGCACGACTATTTTTCCAATAATAAAATTATATTTTTTATTTTTTATAATTACCTAAGAGATCAAACCTCGAAAACAGTACATCAATTGTGGGTGCAGCGTTTGAATGTATTAATGAAATTATTTGGAAATGGGTTTTTTATAGCATGTAGAGGTCGGTTTTCTTTAGTGGACCATACAATTTTTTTTAAATGGTTGAGAAACGAAAGAGATATGGAAAAAACACTAACAGAGTGTTTTTTGAGTTGAGGAGTGATGACAAAAAAAAAATAAGAAAAAAATAGAAAAAATTATGTATTCTTGTTAAAATTTACATATTTGGAATCTGCAAAAAAAACCATATCTCTTTCTAAAATCTCATAAAAAATGGAGGTGTGCAGCATACTCAGACAGATGGCTAAACATGATCATATTGAAAATTTGGTTATAATGGTTAATTAGTCATGGTTTATCATACTCGAGGGCATAGGCATGTTGAATCCGAAGCAAAGTCCAAAGCAGACACATAGGCGTAAGAATTCCATGCAAGAATGGGTGGAGGCTCAGCCTTATCATTTGGAGAGAATACATTTTTGAATTTAAACAAATCATGTGCTCGTTATTATGAACAATAATGCGTGCGCATTAATAAAAATGGGAACTCATTTTTATGAATCACAAAACATGCCCGTTTTTAATTACTACAATGAGTTTGGTTTTGTAAGTTATACCAATACTAAAATTATTTCATGTCCCCGTCACTCCCCTCTTCCCCCTAAATCTTGCTAACCCCCGCTGCCCTCTTCCCCCTAACTCTTACTAACCCCTCCTCCTCCTTTCCCTACCTCTAAGCCCCTCTCATCATGTCCTACCTTTAACTCCCCCCTCTCTCTCCCTAACACCCCACCACCCCATTCATTCTTGCTCTCTCTCACATGCCTAAGTTCCCCCTTTTACCACTAGCACCTGTATGTCCCT
>LPNX010351692.1:23508-57597 GCA_001517045.1 Pseudotsuga menziesii | reverse complement strand
GTTTTGACATCATGTGATACATTTTAATTCCTAATAAAGTGATTTTCCTAAGGGCGCCTATCAAGTGTCACCCTTTCTTGTGTTTAGTTTTTTTTCCTTAAGTAGAAATATAAAGGGGCATAAAAGATGTAAATGAAAAAACGGATACATGCAATATATAGGGAAAATAGGGGTTTTTTAAAATCGGCAAGGCATATTGGGAGGGGGTTAAAAAAATGATTTTGGGAGGTATTTTCCAATATTTTTTGAAAATAGGGGTATTGTTTCATATGCCACGAACGAACGTGCTATGGCATGGTTTCACTAAGTGAAGACCCCGTGAAGTCTCCTTCTTGCAACTTTAATGAGTTCCTCTTTTCCTGTCAAGAACAGGTCATCGACATATAACAAGAGAATCACTAGTCTTCCGCCTTCAACCTTGGAGCAAAGGTTGGAATCTTATTTAATCTCAGTAAATCCTAGATCCATTAGTAATCTATCCATCCTGTTGTATCATGTCCAACCTTGGGATCTTCTGCAGTCACTCCCTCTGAAGCGAAGTGTTATCTCCCAAAATAAATTTATTCTGATAAGTATGAAGAATTGGATTCATGTAATGAAAGACCTGAGTATGACTGACAAATTGAAAGTCTCTATTTTTTATATGGTTGAAAAATTTGAAAGTTATAGCTTTCGGTGGCTTAGGTGCATATTTTAATAGCTCATTAGCCACTGAAAAGCTATGTTTCCACAGCTAAATGTTGAACGAGGGATAAAGGTAAACCACTAAAAGCGGCTCAAGCAAGTAGAATAAAATCAATACTTTCGGTGGCTTAGGCGAGATTTTAAATGATTCATTAGCCACCAAAAAGCATTGCTTTCAGTGTCTTAGGGAGGAGATCAGGATGCATGTTAACCACAGAAAGAGAGCAACAAGTGATATTAGTAAAGTTGGTTTCGATGGCTTAGGCGAGACTTGGGACAGCTCATTAGCCACCAAAAAGAGATGCTTTCAGCAGCTTATCAAACAATCCAACGCAGATTTCAACCACTAAAAGTAGGAAGATAAGCGTCGGGGAAGGAGTGCTTTTGGTGGCTTAGGAGAAAGCTCAGGAATTTCATTAGCCACCGAAAGGAGGGGGTTTCGGTAGTTAAATGGGTTTTGGCAAGGACGTTATCCATCGAAAGCAGGATTTCACCGCAACGATGGGACGAAGGTTTCAACGGCTTAGGAGAAAAATGTATCACTTCATTAGCCACCGAAAGCCATCTTTTCGGCATCTAGCTAACAAACTCCCGAAGGCTATTAGCCACCGAAAAGGCAAAGTGAAGAAACAGTTAGAAAACAATCAAATCGAACCCTGTCAACAAAAGGAACAATTAGTGGGGGGACTGATAAACCACCAAAAAGACTTGGGCAGGCATAAACCGCGTGTGTAAATGATTTAAAAAAGTAGTTATGAAACTAGCAAAGGACTGATATAACTAGAAAACCTCAGTCTCCCTCTACTTGTCCAAAAGAACATCAAAAATCCCACCGAATACCCTAGCTGATGTATGATATGATTGCTTGGGAAAGGAGATCGAGAGGATCAGCTGTTGCCATCACTTTATGATCTCAGCATCCATCATGACAACACAAACCATCATAATCAGTGCCAAGAGACTCCAGCAAATTTCAATCTCGAGCGTGTCATTCTTCTCCACCAGGAAAACCAACTCTGAAGAAGCAGCCTGCTAGAACACTGTATATAGAACTGAGAATTGTTTTGCAGGTATCCAGGAGAGGCACTCATCAAGATGAAGTAGGGAGGACCTGCTCTCAGGAAAGAGTTGGGTGATATTAGTTATTTGGAAGCACATCTAGAGGTCTGTAAGATCTTCCAAGAGGTTGGTTGTTATAAGTTCTGTGAAAAGAGACAAGGCTCCCATCTACAGGTAGTTGAGGTGTTTTCCCTATCATTTGATGGTTCAAAAGCAGTTATAGGTAAGGAGGAATTTCACATAGATGAAACCCTAGTATTTGAAGTAACTGAACTCCCTTGCACAGGAGAAAAAATGGTTCAAGACCACCATACCAAAATATGTAGAATTTAGGTCTTACCTAAAGCCTGAACATAGAGGAATGGTATGGAAGAAGAGTGTGCCATCATCCTGGTTGGAGGAGAGATGGCAACAACTGTTGAAGGCCATTGTGGTTTACCTAACCTGTGAAGGAAGATATAACAGAGCCATGATATATCATTTCAAGATAATGAACCACTTCACAGGTAAAAACCCACTCAATTTTCCCTTTTACTTACACAGAAGTTTGGGAAAGATGGCACACCAAGTGAAAGCCCAGCCAACCAAGATTACTGGTAGACTACCTCACCATGGCCTCATCCAGTTGTTGATTCAAGAGTTGCTGAAAAGAAGGAATATGGCATGGCCCTATTTTTTTGTTTTGGAATGGATTTGAGACAAGCCTTCAGCCAGAAGATAAAGGGAAATCTCCTGCCAAGAAGTCCAGCACACCAAGGAGTGGGAGAAGAAGGAGGAGGGCCATTTCCCCAGCAGTAGCAGCATAACAACCTCCCTCTTCTTCCAAGACCAAGAAGGTAAAAAGGAACTTGGACTTCAGTGAGAAATGCTAGGAGGTTGAAACACACAAAGATACTATTCTAAATCTACCCTACTTAGATTCTGAAGAGGAACAAGAACAAGGTGCAGACCTAGCTCTGCAAATTGTACCATTGGTTGAAGAGCTACCATCCCCACACCAAAGGAGCAAGAGGAACCAACAAAGAGGGATTCCTCCAATAAGCTTAAAACTCAAAAGATCAATCAATTACTAAGACAAATTTATGAGATGGAGGTTTTGGAAAGAGAAATAAAGAAGAATAATGCTGCATTGACCAGCAGAAACAAGCTGCTACATAAGTCTTACCTGGAGCAGAGAGAAAGATATATTTTCTTAAAGAGGTTGAATACAAGGTACCTAAAGGACAATACTAGATTATATAGGATGATTAGACTCCAAATACTACAACTGAAGGAAGCTAAAGAAAACCCTAGCAACCAACCCACCTTGGAAACCCTAGTTGAGGCTGTTGTTAGCCTTCAGCCTCCAGAGACCAGCTAGGCTGCTGTTAACCCTCCTAGCACAAAGCCTGTTGAAGAAGAAAGCTAAGCAAACAGGCTTATAGTGACATTTTTTAGGAAAACCTAATCATTTTTGCAAAACAGGGCTTTCGGTGGCTTAGGCGGACGCTGGGGCAGTCCATTAGCCATCGAAAGTGCCACTTTCGGCAACTAACGGTTCCGATAGACTGGCCTCTTACCCACCGAAAGCAGACAGAGGATTAAAATCAAATTTTGGCATGCAGGGCCGATTTTTGGCAAATATATATGGCTCAGAGGCATTGGCTGAAGATGAAGGGTGAGGAAAAAAGCATCAAGGAAAGGTTTGTTTTAGTCCTACTATGACATAACAGCACAAAAGGCCACCAACACCTAGATTTCAAGAGAAATCAGTGGTTTAACTAGTAGAGGGCCAGTATCGGTAATCATTAGTAGTTACCTCAATTATCTGAAGGTTCATTTAGTGAACTGATTCTTCAAATAGCTAGACAAGTATTCAATTACGGTTTTTTAACCTAATTTGCAAAAAACTATTATTTTTGTAAAAACAGATCCAAGTTTTTAGGATCTGTACATTTTGTAAAGGCTACAAAGCCTAAGACTGATTTTATGAAAAAAGTTCGACTTCAGGGATTTATAGACCTATACTATTGTCAGCTTCTCATTTTGGTCATGATTGAATATAATCTCTTTTGTTATAATTTGTTTAGCCTTCATTTCTGTCTTTACTGTGCTTATGCCTGAATGTGTATTTAGGTTAAATTCAAGTTAATTAATGACTGATATTTGTCATCCTATTGGCATGTTAATGTGATTTGAATTATAAGTACCATCCTTATCATGATTTTGCTATTTATATGCATCTATTTGTGTGTAAATCTGCCATCCTGATGAGTTCTCCATCCCAGCACCTTATTGTCAACTTCTGAGCAGTTGTAACTAAAAGCCTTGTAATTGAGTGAGTTTCATGCATGTATTGAGAGTGGAAGGTCATATAAGTCACCTGACTTGATCCATATTAAAAAACCCTAAAAAATATTGTAAGTTACCAGGCATCCTCGAGCTACAACCTAGAGGATTTTCCTAGAGTGATAACACAGAGCATAATTCTCCCTCTTCCTTTCATACTCTATGTATTAAAACATTATGTACTGGAGTGACAAGTAGCTTCCTCTGCTACTAATATTCTATGTATCCGTATAGGATCACTGGATACCAAGATCCTCTATCTTGAACCTTTTCAAAATTTCTTCTCGCAACCATTTGTGAGCTTGTCATCCTCTATAGACTTTCATCTTAAACCTTGTAGCAAAGGTTAAGATATTCATCACTCTAGGTAATATTCAAGCTCCTCATATATGCATTATCCCATGGGTGCCTTCTGAGCTAGTACAAGTCCTTCTTTAATTTGCAAACGTGAGTCTTCATGTCATGTGTCTCAACTTCCAGTGGCTGTAAATGTATCTTCGTAGTCTATGCCTTCTTTCTGTGAGAGGCCTAGTGCTACGAATCTTGCCTTGTATCCCATGATGTTATCGTCTACTGCATGTCATATCTTGCAGATCCATATGAAAGATACTACGAACTTCCCTTCAGGTCTTTGACATTGCATTCTAGTCATCATTCTTCATTTTAGATTATTAAGTGAATCTTGAACTGTCGTCACTTGTTCTTCGAAACAAGTTTCATCCTTCTTTTTTTGTAGGCGATTGTACGTGATCTTTCCTACAAGTCAAATGCACCAATTTTATGGTTAGAAACATTTGATAATGCATATTTATAATGGAAAATTCTTATGCATAAATATATAATCATGCAACTATTTTAGCTAATACAACATTCATCCATATCTCATGAAAACATTCTAGATGCCTTCCATCTCTACCATGACATCATTGAGATTGTGAACTAATCCAATATGTCAGCAAAGAGGTTTTATTCTAGATAAGTAGCAATGGAGAGGTGTATAGCACCATGAGCTACTTACCCATCACATGCATATTATTAGTATACTGTCATTAATGCAAACATTCTATCATGCATAACACATCAACTGAATATAAACAAATGCATAACCAAACAATATCACGAAAATGACAATTGAATACTTATCTCTATTTGTTTCATGGGTAGACTCCTTTTTTAGCCTTCAGCTTCATCATCTTCTTCATTCATAACAACATCATTTCTTATCCAAATGCTAAGATGGATAAGAGTTTCTTCAAGAATTGAGTTCTTCATATTCCTCGTCGCTTGAGGGATCTTCTTTGAATTGTGAGCGCTTGTTGTTCAATTACTCCCATCTTCTCTTCTATTATTATGAGTCGAGCTTCTTCTTGTGTGCATACTTCCCACAGTCTACTGAAGGTAATAACTTCCTTCTAGCACACATTCCATGAATGAATGAATCCCATGATCTTGGGAGGCCATTCAAGGTGGTTATAACAATATCTTATTATTCTTCGATTACTTCATCATAGCATCGAACACTTCCTTATGGTTTCTTTAGGGAATACACTTGTGGTATAAGGTGATCCTTCATAGAATCAACAATAATCCTCTTGGGCTTGACCAAGTTCTTCTTGTGTAAGGCTTTAGCCTCATCTCCCTCTGGAACTTGAACCTCTCCACTTATGTGGGTGTCCAATTCATTTTCTTTAAGAACCATTGAAATCCTATGCTTCCATGCTCGAAATTTTTCAGCTTCACCAAGCTTAACATCAAGCTGGTGTGATAGGCCATTTTGAAATGAGAACCTCAAATGTAAATAGCAAAAGATTATATCTTACCTTTTTGAGGTGTCTATCCTGGTTCCGGATCTAACTGATCTAGGGTTTGTCAGAGAAACCCTATTTTTCAAAACTTGGAATTTCAAACTTCTGATTGGATAGAAAGATAGGCCTATTCAAGGAGAGTTGTCCAATGTACTCTTTTTTTCTGAAAATAGTGGAGAGAAGCTCCCAGAACAGGAAGCCCTAGTTTTCCAATTTCTTCTGTAGAAATTCTTGATATTGTTTCTGTATTATCTCTAGAATTGCTACTCCTCTGTGTTTGAAACCTCTCCCTGAGGTAGACTTGTTTGTCCTATTTCCAACACCGCAGGTTTGAGCAGAATTGGTTTCACCAATTGGGACTATTGAGAGATTTCCCAAGGTGACTTATTTCAGGACTGTTTAGCATAACGAACTTGTACATACTTGCACGTGTCACTATTTGACCTTAGGGGTTTGGAACTTTTACTAAATAAATAACAGTTTGTTCCCTATCTGGAACATCTTGCTAAATTGCAGTTGGATCTTCATATCCCGAGATATAGCAATTTTCCCTACGTGTATTGTTTAGGGATGAATCCAGGGAGAGGCTGGAACCGTAAATTGGAGGAATCATATCTTTTTGAATATAGTGAATCTGAGGCTAAAATTTTTACACATGGTACATCCAAAATTTATATTGATCATTTAAAAATTTTGGCTCCTGATCCTTCTCCAATCACGATATATAGCGAATGTACCAAAACTACTAGTTTTAGTATTTTAGGGTTTTTCAAGCCCTAGGTCAAATTAGGGTTTGACATTCCCATAGTTTTACCCAACCAAATTTTTTGATCTTGGTCTCTAAATTTCGATTTTCAGGAGGGTAGAAATCCTATGATGGGCTCACTCCAAAATTACTCTTCTATGAAAATCCCTAATTTCCCGCAGCAATGACAGGTTAAAAACTGAAAATGCCCATAATCAAATTCTGCTTCGACAGAATGAAGCACCCTTCAATGGAGAGTTAGCCCAGCCTCCTTTTGCTGATGATATGTGGAGAGAGACCCAAAAAGTAAGAATCCCTATCTTCTGCAGCTGCACAGTGTCTTCTTCTCAGCTTGGCTCTGGTACCATGTTATATTTTTATCTTTTAGTCAATATGATCTTAGGATCTTATCTGAGAGAATAGCATGCACAATAATAATCAAAAGAGATAAGAGACACAAATAGTTTTCCTAGGGGAAACCATAAAGGATAAAACCCCGGAACTTCCTCAAAGATAGAATGAGCACCAATGGAAAAAGTAAAACCCAAAAACACAAAGATGATCTCCAACAGCTAATCTCTCGCTCACTTGTGCGAGCTCCTTCTCTCTCACTCATGCACTATAGTTGAATGAGTGTGTTTCTCAAATAGAGAGGCTCACTCTCTATTTATACTAGTTTTCGACTTGACAATTACTTACTAGGGTTGACTTCTCTAGGAGAGTCTAATAACCCTAGTACCCCAAAACTGTTGGGACTATTGCCCCAACTTACAAAGGAGGGTTAACCTCTATGAATTTACATGACTAGATTACATTAATAATTTTCCCAATAGGAACATCAGGGTACAAAGAAATACAACATATAAAATATACAAGTGAATACATTCCGAAGTTACAAATACATCAACACTTGTGAGGTGACTCATGCTCAGATATATTGACGAATGACACTTTGTATCCCATCATGTTCTTGGATGCTCCACTATCTACAACGCAATAATTGCTTTCATGTGTGATAGTGTTTGTGAGTGCTGAGATTAAGGCATATTCTTCATCACTTGAATAATCAACCCTTTCTTCTATGATTCTTCTCTTTGTTGGTTCATCATCTTCAACGGTGTGAGCATGATGTTTTTTCTTGTTGGATAAGCCTTTATTTCTGGGACAATCTCTAGAGTATTGTCCCTTCTCATCACATGTGTAAAATCTAACACTAGATAGATCTCTTATGGGTTTCATTTGTCTTCTGTGATGATGGTACTCCCTCTTGTTGTGATGATGGTAATGCCTCTTGTTGTGATTTATTCTGGTGTGGATTGTGGGAGCTTGATCATCAATTGCTCCCATCTTCTCTTCTCTTGTTATGATTCGAGCTTCTTCTTGGGTGCATTCTTCCCAAAGTATGCCGAGTGGGTACATCATCATCACGTTTTTTAGGTATTTATTGTTTTCCAGGTAGCGGGGTCTATCAAAAGTATGCCGAGTTGGTACTCATTGGATGCGGAATTTAATTCCGCATCCAACGAGCTCTCCTGATCAAAATTTGGGTAAAAACACGGGGAGATATGTCGAAAATACAAACAAACAAAAAGTAGTTTTTTTTTATGATACCTATTCCCAAATTTATATTAAAAAGGTGTTTAAGACCTATACGGTATTTCAAATTTAAAGAAATTTCATTGGCTAACACATGATGACATGGAATTTGAGTTAAAGTTAAAAGGCCCATTTTGAGTTGAAATTTCCTCTAATCAATAGAATCTGCAATAATTATATTGTCCTTCACCAAGTTCTTATTATGGATAGCCTTAGCTTCATCTCCCTCTTGAGCTGCACTTCCTCATTAATATACTTGTCCAAGTCATTTTCTTCAAGGACAAGGGAGATCCTATACTTCCATGCTCGGAACTTGTCAGCTCCCCCAAGCTTATCATGAAGTTGGGTGTGATGAGTCATTTTGAAATGATAACCTCAATTGGAAATAGCATATATTTAAATCTTACCAATTTGAGATTCCCAACCTTGTTCTAGAGATGGTTGTCCTAGGGTTTGTCAAAGAAACCTTAATTTTCCAAAGTAGGAATTTGAAACTTTTGTTTGGACGGGAAGATGTGCCTCTCCCAGAAGAGTTGTCTAATGTACTCCTTTCTCCAATTTGATGGAGGAAAACCCCAAAATCTTGATGCCCTAGTTTTCTCCTAGCACTAGTGTCTAGGTCAAAAATGAAACTTCTTCAAAGTTGATTCTTCTTCCTCCAAAATATGTGCCCTCCTAGGGTGAGTTATCCTAGCCCTATTTTTCTGATGATCTATGGAGAGAATACCTTGAACTAGGAATCCCTAATTTCTCGTTGTTGCATAATGCCTTCTTTTAGAGTAGCTATGACACCATTCAATTTTATACTTTAATTCAATTTGATTAAGATATTTAACTGAAATAATAAAAAGCACAACAAGATACAAAAGACACAAAGATTTTTCTCGGGGAAACCATAAAGGAGAAAACCCTGCAAACTTCCTAAGAGATAGATTCGTCGCTAATACAATATCACAAGATATAAAACCCAAGAATAAGAAGTCTTATGCAAGTCTCTCTCTTTCTCCTCTAGTGAGATTGTCTTATCTCTCTCCTCATGCAAACTTGGGTGAGTGACTGTGTGTATAAATGAGGTAGGGTTCCTCCCTATTTATACCCTTCAAGAGACATTACCTAAAACCTAACTAGGTCGACCTCTTGACCTAGCAGGGCCAAATTCTCTTAGCGATACTGAAAAAATACATTTTACATTATTCTTATGGGTATTGTTTCCCCGACTTAAAACAGAGGTCTTACCTCAATGACCAAACATAATAATTACATCCCAAATGAATGAAAAACATCTCCGACAGGGGCACAATAAAATACAATTATAATATACAACAGAATGTCTTCTAAAGTTACATTTACAACAACAATTTGTACATACATTGGCATGCCCTCCTGTATATATTCAAATATACCCATTCTGGATTACCACAATGTTACCCAACCAACACAAGCAGTATATTCTTTCGCTTTCATATTTCCTAATGCAGTACAAGAAATAGAAAAGATCAAAGAATTGTTTCACGTTGCATCCAATGCTCCACCTACTATACCTTATTGGTATAATATTGGCTCATCACAATTCAATGAGCATAGCACATATGGTTTATTCGAAGTGGAATTCCCAACTCTTTTCCCAAATGGGGATGCACTACCTCGCCAACAACGTATCAAGAACATTCCACTTGATAGCTTATTACATTTAATGAAATACCATGACAATAGATTTGATATTCATCCCCACTTCAGATACTACTTGCAGAATTTGATTATGCGCCACAAAATTCAAACAACTATCAATTTCTTTGTGAAGCAGAGTCAAGAGCATAAGACACCAACCATAATTGAGGAGTTTCGCACACATCTACAAGAAATCCATGCAGACAAACTCCTAGAACATGTCATGCGCTTTGGAGCACACATGCGTGGGACCAGAGCATTCTAGACACTGCGCAAGAATGAGTTGAAAGATATGATCACACATTTGCAATGCCCTACATTTTTCTTCACTCTCAGAGTAGCAGACACAAGATGGATAGACCTACATGCACTTATGCAAGAGGGTCGCCCTTTTAAACCAAAATCCCGTTAACAATGTTGCAACTCTAACATCATTGATAGGCCACACACTACGAATGCATACATGCATAAAAGGTTTTCAATCTTCCATGAGGGGATGCTTAAAAAAACATGCACACACTATATTACTAGAATGGGTACACATTATATCCTACCTTCACGTGTCTCTGCAAAACCTTTACATATCTGTCACTTGTTCTAATCCTCTGACATTATTTTTGTAGGTATTAATTGCAACATAGTGTATCTACACATATACATGGTTTCTTGTAACTTGATGGAGCGCCTAACATGGAACCATTAAATTGACACTAGAATGGTTTCTATTTGTTGCTTATTAGTACTTTCACTAGAATTTTTGTTTAAATGCCAGACTACTATGCCCTCCATAGATTCACTGGACTTGTTTTAATCACATAAACTCATAATATCTACATATACGGAACTTTCTCTCATTTTTTAAACATATCAAAAGTTTCTTCGGTGTTTCATCTCCCCCACTTCGCGAGTATGCTAGTATATGTAGTGGTGATTCAAAATGGCTCCCATTCATTTGTTTAATTAATTAGTGTACATCAAAGTTCATTGTTCTATGCATGATTGCAAATTACCTTGAAAGTGATTTTCAATCCATTTGTATTTCATTCTTGAATGTCCAAATTGAAAATGAATATTACTTGTTTATATGTATATTTCATTTTTTTAATATGATTTTCAATTATTTTGTATCAAAGTTAAATACGAAATTGGCATATGGCATTTTTTGGTTTTGGGAAAAATGATCCCTTTCGTATAGTGATTTGATTATGTAGTTTATGGATATGTTTATACCTTAATTTCCATTCATACTTCAACATGTAACTTTAAAGGAGGAAATAGATGGGCTTAAACATTAGGTCTACTCACATAATACATCGAAAATTTGTAATACATTGTTCCCATGCACATTCCACACTCAATAATACCAATTGCAATCCAACATGGATCAAAGCATTTTCCCTAAAATAAGTATTAATTGTTCTAGATAAATAAGTGTAAAATGAATCAAATGAAAAATCATGACTTCAAAACACTGAGTTAGATGAAAAACAAAAAAAAATGTTTCAAAAAAGAGAGATTCAATTTAACCTATTAATTTAAGTCATTGACAAGTATAAGAATCCAAAATAAATTAGTTATATGATTTAACACAAATGAAACAAAGATTGACCAACCTATAAACACTTGAATATATCGTTGTGTTTAAGGAAAAGTTATCCCTTCAAACATATGTAATTTCAATTATGAACTATTTTGTGAGTCAAGGTTAAGTGAGAATCATCTCCATGCACATGCATACATAATTTTATTTTCCAAGGAAAACCTCTCCTTTTTATCAGAATATCCAAAAGGAGTGGAACTCAACTAGAAACCATACTAGTGGCTAGTAACCCTAAGGAACTCAATCAAATTTGAGACTATGGCATATGGCCTCCCCATAAGCAGCATGCTTTGAGAAGATGGTTCACCTTTGAGCTAACCTTTGGGTTGTGTGTGTGTGGATAAATCCATGAAGATGTATTTGACATTTTACATATTTTTCAAATAAAAAAACTCGAATCTCATATATTCCTTGTGAAGTTTGAAATACAGTAAAAAAAAATCTTTAGGGAATTCTGAACTAGCTTTCTAACAATATGTTTTGCAAAAATTATTAATGTCACTTTAATATGTCAAATTTGCATTTAATTATATATTTTTCTGTGCAATTTCCAAAAAACTTAACAAGTGACTTTTTTCCTAACAACTAAATCAATGTTCAATGTATCTCTCTCTCTCTCTGACACACACACACAGACAATCTACACAAATATGGTGTAAGATACTTTATTTGAGAGAGAGAGAGAGAGAGAGAGAGAGAGAGAGAGAGAAGTTGGCAACTTAATATTTGAATCACATTTTATATGCCTTTGTGTTTCCAACATTTTTTTACATGTTTACATAAAATTCAAAACCAAAAATACCCTTTTGAAGAGGAAACATCTATGCACAACCCACATATTTTTTATATTTTCTGTGTCATTTTTATGATGTTGGTTTTCTTTTGGCATCTTCGTCATTGTGAAAAAAAATAAAGTATATGTTTTAGAAGAAAATAAATTAAAAATATCATACATGAAATAAAAAAATTGAAAACAATACACCATTGGATAGAAGATCCAATGGTGAATCCACTAGTATCATGTCCACCACTTGAAATTGAATACTTTGATTAGTTTCACCCAATGGAAGTTGCAGCTATAGAAAATCATTTGGAATGTGAACATAAGTTATGATTTTTAAACACTTGATCAAAATATCTCAATAAAGGGTTTATAAAATCCTTCGTCAAGGGATTATGATAGGATTTAAAGAAACCTCAATCAATGGTTTATTGAATTCTCGATCAAGGTCTCCTTGGTATTCTTAAGTTAATGAAATACCTCGACTGAGGTATGACCTTGATTAAGGACAGTAGAACAATTGAGGTATTCTCTTCATCTGAGATATTGTTGTAATCAACAAACCAAAAGAATAAAAAAATCCGCATAAAACAAAATAAAATTAAAACACATGTGAGAAAACTCACACCTACTTGTACCCTTGTCATTGTGAAAAGACAAAAAAACAAGAAAATTGTTTGAAATCTGCATTAATCAACAATCAAAATGGGGAATATGAAAAAGAACAAAAGGAAATAGATTATTGACATGTTGATGAAGATGAAGATGAAGTGCAAGATAAGTCTACAAACAAGATGAGATAAAGACAAGCATAATTGAAAGAATTAAAGAGAAAAATGTGGGTCAACCTATTTCCCAACCTTCAATGCATCCAATTGAGGTTAATATTGGTAATTATACTCATAGTTCTCATTTATATTCCAATGAGTATAACTCACTAAAAACATAATTTTTTCACACATGGTTTATATGTAACACATACATACAATATTGATAGGAATATAGAAGGATATAATGTAACCAGTAGTTGTAGGACCCTGTTCCCTCTCGAGATCCGAGAATAGCTAGAAGGTGTGGTAGTTTTCAAAGGGATGGCAATTTTTTAAAATGTTTGGACGCAAACACAAGAGAAGAATCTCGAGACTCGAATATTGATCGAAGAGTTAAAGAACATGTTGGTAACATATTTAACTCACTTTTTAAGAAAAAAATAAATCATTTCAAAAGCTCCAATCCTACATGGCTAATAAAACACATAAAATTAAAACAAACAACAAAATTGTTGGGTTTTCAATATGATAAACATGCAAGGCACTTGAGAATGTATCAAAAAATGCATAAAACCCATTCTCTTCATCTAGAAAATCAAGAAAACCCAATATTTGAGCTTCTCATGGAGTAATTACAATTGATGTTGTTGTACCAATGACTTCAAGAAGTTGAATGGGGATATCAATGGAAAAATTGTTGTATTTCAAGAAAATCATTGCAAAGGCATACTAATTTAAGGGTTAGTATAGATGAAAAGGATGATGTTGTTTATTGGGCTTTTACTTTGTAGGTAACTCTACTAAAATAGGGTTTAAGAACATGGTTTTTTCACGTTGCCACTAGGGTTATCTGCTAAGGCTTGTGTCGTCTCCCTCCCTGCCATGGAACTACCAGATCCAGTGCCGAATGATCGGCGTGTCGGCCTTGATGAAGGATTCAGAAGAATCGCATCTTCCTAGCCTCATGTCAATCCTCCTCCTGGAGACTCTTGTTAAGTGTCAGATGTTAAATTACCCTCCCTCGCGTCCGAGTACAAAGTTGTAGCACTCTGTGAAAGAGGTCTGGTAGGTCATTTCACCGATCTCTGTCCTTCCCCCCGTTTAATAGAAATGTGGTTAAATAAAAACTGGCAACCTCTGATACAGGGAGAAGTTCAACAAAATTTTGGTGGGAGAGGTTTCTTTGTCTTTCTCTTTGAAAAAAAAGAAGATAGAGATTTAATCTTCGAGAATGTCCCATATTTCATGGGACATATATGCATGTACCTCAATAAGTGGGATTTATCCTTTGATCCAAAAAAGGATATCCCCTCTTTAGTTTAGATCAGGGTAAATTTGTCGCACCTTCTGCTTCACTTCTAGAATAACGAAGATCTCAAAGCCATGGGGAACCTGCTAGGGAAATATGTAGACAAATCCGAGCCAAAACCCCCAATGTTCTCCTGTGCAATAATTTGTGTAGAAGTAGATCTATAAAAAGGCCTTCAAGAAGCAATCAACCTTTCCATGGAAGGATGGAGTCACCTCCCAACGGTCGACTATGTGCAAATCCCCTTCAAGTGCAAGGTATGCCATGAATACGAGAACTTCGCAAAATATTGCCAAAAGAAAGCTCAGCTAGAAGAAGGAGAGATCCTAAGAGAAGAATGGAATGAGGTCAGTCAGAGGAAAGGTAACAAAACAAGCACTATTCAAGCAAACTCTCCAACAAAAAAGAAGAAAGGCCCAGAAAACAGATTTCAAGCCTTGGCCTCAGAAGGTTCGGAGCCAGCTAAAACAACAATAGCAGAAAAGGAAGAAATCCAATAGGAGAATAATGAAGTGGAACTAGTATTAAAAATAATAGGGAAATAAGAAAGCTATGAGCATACACTCCCACCGCAACCCTATGTCGAAGTAAGGCTAGATTCATCTCAAAAATCAGGAGGATCAGTAAAGAGATCTAGAGCAAAGGCACAGATGGAAGACACATCATAAAGAAAAGAAGAAGAAGCATAGCCCTTAATCAAAAAAGGAAGAAAACCCAACAAATTTCTCAGAGATCAAGAAACAGCCAGATAAAAGGCACCAGGGAAGAAATCGAATCTAGATCATCTGGTTAAGTCCTATCTTTCAGAAAAACAAGAAGGAGATTAGATGGAAGGAAAAAAGGATAGAGTAGTACCATCAATAATAAGGAAATAATGAACCTTGTCTCCTCGAATTGCAGAGGCCTAGAAGGAAGTAAAAATATAGAAGCCATTAAAAGATTCAAGTACTCAGAAAAAATCCCCATCCTCACAATCTAGGAGACAAAAATGTAAGAGGAATACAGCTTGGTCGTCATCAAGAAGTTTTGGAAGAATGTTGAAGGTAAAGCAGTAAATTCCCAAGGAGAATCAAGAGGCATGTTAACCTAGTGGGATAAAAATATTTTTAAATCCAAATTAGTAATAGAGAATCGTCACTTGATGTTTGTTGAGCTCGAGTTGTTGATGTATTTGTAACTTCGGAATGTATTCACTTGTATATTTCTTATTGTATTTCATTGTACCCTGATGAATATGTTTGTTCCTTCGATCGGGAGAGACATTAATATAATAAAGTCATGTAAAGTCATTGAGGTTAACCCTCCATTGTAAGTCAGGGCAATAGACCCCACAGTTGAGTCATATTAGGGTTATTAGACTCTCCTAGTGAAGTCAGCCCTGTAGAGTAAATGTCAAGTGGAAAACAATTTTAAATAGAGAGTGAGAATATCTATTTGAAACACACACTCACTCAACAGTAGCGCATGAGTAAGAGAGGAGTAGCTCACACAAGTGAGAGATAGAATATATGTCAGAGATCATGTTTGTATCTTTGGGTTTTACTTTTGCTATTGGTGCTCATTCTATCTCTAAGGAAGTTGTAGGGTTTTCTCCTTTATTGTTTCCTCGAGGAAAAATATTTGTGTCTCTTGTCTCTTGTGATTATTGTTGTGCATGTTATTCTCTTAAGATAAGATCCAGATCATATTGATTAAACAATAAAAATCTAACATGGTATCAGAGCTAACCTGAGAAGAATACACTGTGAAGCTGCAGAATCTAGGGCTTCTTACTTTTTGGGTTTCTCTCCATAGATCATCAGCAAAAGGAGGCTAGGCTAACTCTCCATTGAAGGGCGCATATTTCTATAAAAGCAGAACCTGATTCCGAGCATTTTTCAGTTTTTGGCCTGTCACTACTACGGGAAATTAGGGATTTTCATAGAAGTGTAATTTTTCAATGAGCCCAGCATAGGATTTCTCTCCTCCTCAAAATTGAAATTTAGAGACCAAGATCAAAGTTTTTAGTTGGTTAGAACTCTGGAAAATTCAAACCCTAATTTGACCCTAGACCAGAAAATCAGCACTGCAAAAGATCAGCTCCAGATCCAGTTCCAGCATCTCAAATTGGTAAGATCTAAATATTTTGTATTTCCATTTGATTTTCTCATTAAAGATGTCTCATCACACCAAGCTTGATGAAAAGATTGAAGGAGCTGATAAATTCCGAGCATGGAAGTATAGGATTTCACTTGTTCTTGAAGAGAATGAATTGGACACCTACATAAGTGGAGAGGTTCCAGTTCCAAAGGGAGATGAGGCTAAAGCCATACACAAGAAGAACTTGGTCAAGCCCAAGAGGATTATTGTTGATTCTATCAAGGATCACCATATACCACATGTGTATTCCCTAAAGACACCTAAAGAGATTTTTGATTCCTTGTCCAAGTTATTTGAAGGGAAGAATATAAATCAGAAGATGACTTTGAGAAATCAATTGAAGAATGTGAAGATCCAGAATGCAGATACCATACATTCATACTTTAGAAGGGTCTCTCAAATCAAAGAACAACTTGAAGCTGTGGAAGAAGAAGTAGAGAATGGAGAAATTGTGATGCTTATCTTGAATGGTCTCCCTAGGTCATGGGACTCCTTTATTCAAGGGATTTTTGCTAGAAGAAAGTTAATCACTTTCAGTTGGTTGTGGGAGGAATGCTCACAAGAATAAGCTCGAACAATAGCACAAGAAGAAAATATGGTAAATGAATATCAAGCTCTCACAACACACACCAAGAAAATAAGAAGGGACCATGATCATCTCAAAGGTAAGCATTCTCACCAGAATCAGAAAGATAACCCTACAAGATCTAGTATATATCTATCTAAATTCAGATGCTATACATGTGATGAGAAGGGACACTTTGCCAAAGATTGTAAAAGAAATAAAGGTGCTTCTCACAAGAAGAAGGAAAACAAAAGAAGACATCATGCTCACACTGCAAAGGATGATGAAACTCCCAGGAAGAGAGTCAAAGAAGAAAGTGAATATTCTTCAAGCGATGAAGAGTATGTTTTGATTTATGCCCTCACGAGAACTGTTACACATGGAATCAATGATTGGATTATAGATAGTGGGGCTTCCAAGCATATGACAAGATTCAAAGAATCCTTTGTGAAACTATCCAAACATGAGTCACCCCACAAAGTGAAACTTGGGGATGACTACGAGTATCCCATTAAAGGTAGTGGTGAAGCTTCCTATAAGCTAGACTCTGGAAAGTCTATGAAGATGAAGGATGCCTTGTTTGTACCAGGACTAAAGAAGAATCTCCTCTCCATATCTACATTGGATGAAAAAGGTATGAGGGTTGTATTTGTAGATGGCCAAGTCCTTATGTGGCCAAAGGGAAAGACTATAGATGATGTAGTAGTGATTGGAGAGAAAGAGGGAGGATTATACAAATTAAAGGACCAACCAGAACAAGCTTTGGTCCATGACTCAGTAGAGCCAAGTGAACTTTGGCATAGAATGCTTGCAAGAAAAGTTGTTGAAGGTCTTCCAGCAATCCATGCAAAGCATGAAGGCATTTGCAAAGGATGTGCAAAAGGAAAGAACACAAAGAAGACATTTCCAAGTACTGAGAGCAAGGAAAAAGGAATATTGGAAATTATTCACTCTGATGTATGCGGTCTAATGTCATCTAGTTCATTAAGTGGGTATGTATATTATGTTTCTTTCATTGATTATTTTTCTAGGAAGACATGGATATATTTCTTGAAAAGCAAGGATGAAGTATTCAATAAGTTCAAGGAATTCAAAGCCTTGATCGAGAACCACATAGAGAACAAAATCAATACCTTTCGATCAGACAATGGTGGAGAATTCACATCAGAGGAATTCAAGGAATTATGCGGAGAGTAAGGGATTAAGAGGGAGTTCACCACTCCCTATAATCCACAATAGAATGGGGTTGCTGAAAGGAAGAATAGAACGATTATGGAAGCAGCAAGGCCAATGCTTCATGATCAAGATCTTTGTAACAAAAACCAAATTTGATTATTAATCTAGGTTAATTAATGTAAATTAACTAAGAGGTGACTTGAAAAGTCACCTCTCTTCCCCATTTATGATATAAATTACCAAGGCACCTATTATGTAATTCATCTTCTACATTTATTAAATATACATTTCCTACATTACGTTTGTCTTTCCATCTTCCTTACTCTTCCATTGGTATCAGATCCTTTTCGGCTCTCAGCACCGCCCACCACCCTTCATCACTCCGTCACTTCCCCCATTGCTCCACGCTGCCGCCATTGCTCCTCTCCCTCTGCTGCACCTACTTTTTCCCACTTGTTTCTACTTCATCCACCCCCATTATCACCCTGGCACCACCGCCACCTTCCCGTTCTGCCCTCCCCTCTACTCGTGCCCATCCTCCACCCCCGTTTCCGCTCCTTCCTCCATCCTTCCTGCTCTATCCTCCACCCCCACCTCTGCTCCAACCTCCTCCCCTCCACGCTCTCCATCTGCTAGCTCCCTTCCATCCGCCTTCCACCCCTCTCCGCCAGCTCCTTCCCCCACCTTCCTCTCGCCCTCCTACCATCCACTCGCCCTTCCTTTCATCCCCAACACCACCACCTCCATTCCCCTCCTTGCCACTTGGCCACCTGCGCACTCCCACTTCACCCCGCTTCCACTTCACCTGCCATTCTCCCTTCCACGCGCCATTTCTCCACCATCCGCCCTCCTTCACGCGCGCCTACTCCCTCCACTCTCTCCATCTGCCTCCCTTCTGCCCACCTCCATGATATCCTGCTCCCTTCCACTAGCTCCTTCTCCCGCCTTACTCCCTCTCCGCCCACCCCCTTCTTCCACACCCCCAACCTACATCACTTTCATTATCATCTCCATTCTGCCTCTATCGCCACCTCCAGCATCCACGTTCATCCATAGTGGGATGATATTTAATAAATATTATTTAAATATACCTTGTTTATTATTTAATAGAGTTTAATATTAATATTATTGTTTATTAATATTACCATTATTTTAAAAAAAAACAAAAAACTATATTATAATAAATTCTTATTATAATTATTAAAAAAAAAATCGTGGCGGGTTGGCATTATACAGCAAATAAAAATAAATCCACGTTCAGTACTGGGAAGATTCCAGCAATCACCATATTAATGGATGCATGGTTCGATCAAATCAATGAGAAATTTAACAAGAATTACGAGGAACTCCACGTAAAAATCAAACAAACCAATGATGATTTGACATCAAAGTGGACACAATTTACGTCACGAATAGAGAATAGCTTCCTCGCTCTACAATAAGACCAAAAGAAAAATCAAGCAATTTTAACCACCATCTTGGACAGATTACAAATCTCGAATGACCTGCAACCAAACTCTCCAAGAACTCTAGAGCAGCCAGATCCTCTATTCAACATGTCGTCCTCTAACGCATATACACAAGGACGCCAAATACGGGTGAAAGTCGAGTTACCCAAATATGATGGGGACGAACGACAATGCATAGCATGGATTAACAAAGCTGAGGAATACCTAGACATCCACAACATCCATTATGACGGCAAGAAAATTAAATACGCCTCCATGCATCTAGAAGGCAGTGCTTACAACTGGTACTTATGGTGGAAGAATACTGCAAGAATATGTTCTTACAACTAGGTTAGCTTCAAGAACAACCTCATCAAAATATTCCAAGGCGTTGAAGAAAAAGACTTCTTTGCAAAAATCACAAGGTTACAACAAAAACATAGTGTCGATGAGTTCACCTGTGAATGGGAAGCGTTGTCAACTCGAGTCCCAGAGTTATCCGATGACCAACGACTATAGACCTACATACATGGTCTAAAACAACACATCTATGATGAACTAGAGTTACACAACATCTCTACCATGCAAGAAGCATGACGTAAAGCCAGGATTATTGAAAGCAAATCAGTTCATACAAATGTCGACCGAGACGACTCCAAAAAGAACCCCCTGCAATCAGGATACACAGGAAATACAAGGTATACACTGCCTCAACTTAGGGAAGGAACAAAGCCCAGTTTAGAGGCCCAGAGAATAAAAGAAGTAAAATGTAAGTTATGTGGAGACAAATGGGATCCTAAGCACAAATGCTTACAAAAGAAATTATATGCTTGTGAAGTAGAGCTAGAAGTCAATGAACCAATTAAGAATGAATAGCCAACAAGACAACCACCTAGGAATTGAGGACGACTCCCCACAAATCTCAATAGACGCTATTACCGGAATTTCCCGACCACAAAAATTGAAGATTAAAGGACATATAAAAAAAATCAACGTCACGGTTCTCATCAACTCTGGTAGCACCCATAACTTTGTTAATGTCAACCTTGCTAAAGTATTTAACCTATTTATTCGTCCAGTACCTAACATGAAGGTTATGGTAGCAAATGGCAAGAAGATTGACAATGTGGGGAAATGTCACAAGGTTAAGTTACAAATGCAAGAATATAACTTAGAGTCGTATTTCCTTGCGGTACCACTGGGAGGAATCAGCGTAGTATTAGGAATACATTGGTTACAAACCTTGGGTACATACTCTGCAAATCACCAAGATAATTTTATTGAATTCCATGCGTTAGGGAAAACACACAAATTATATGGGTACCAACCACCTCCAACACAATTGGTTACAGCACATCAGATGGAAAAGATACGTTGGAAAGATACACCAACGTACTTACCTCAATGTCAAGAAATGGAGATTCTAACAAGTGAAGGAGATATGGACAAACAATTAGAGACACAAGAGCTAATTCGAACAACACCGCAAGGAGTTTCAAGAGTTACCTATGACACTCCCAACAACACAAAAACTGAACACATAGTCGAAATAGAACCAGGGACAAAACCTGTCAGTAACAACCCATACAGATATCCACATCAAAGACGTTGCGATAGTTCACGTAGTCATTGTCGTCAAATAACATTTGATGACAAAGCTTCCTTAAGGGAAAGGCAATGTAACAAAAACCAAATGTAATTATTAATCTAGGTTAATTAATGTAAATTAACTAAGAGGTGACTTGAAAAGTCACCTCTCTTCCCCATTTACGGTATAAATTACCGTGGCACCTATTATGTAATTCATCTTCTACATTTATTAAATATACATTTCCTACATTACGTTTGTCTTTCCATCTTCCTTACTCTTCAAATCTTCCTATGCATCTATGGGCAAAAGATGGTAGGACAGTTGTGTATGTACAGAATCGTACTCCACATAGAGTACTTGAGAAAAAGACACCAGAAGAAGTCTTCTCTGGAAAGAAACCAGAATTCAGCCATCTCTGAATATTTGGTTTCCCGGTGTACATACACATTCCGAAAGAAAAGAGGATGAAGTTAGATCCTTTAGGAAAGAAAGGTATATTTGTGGGATATAGTGAAATCTCGAAGGCTTACAGAATATATTTCCTAGGATTCAAGAAGATCGACATCAGCAGGGACATGACATTTGACGAAGACTCAGCTTACAACAAATCCAGAAAGAGACCTGTTGAAGACCTTGAAGAAACAGAAGTACCCAAGATCCGAGATACATCTATGAATGAAGCAATTCCAGAAGAAGATCGAGAAATGGAAGAACCTCAGGAACCTGTAGATCCACACCGTGAGAATAATTCTTACAAGAGGAAACCAGCATGGGTACATGAGGATATCCAAGGTGCAGAGAGATATGGCACTCTAGAAGAAATGAACAGAGAAAGGAAAAGAACTAGGTCCTACTCTAGTTATGTAGCCCTACGATGTGAAATCATTGATAGAGAACCTTCCAACTATGAAGAAGTGGAAGAAAAGAAAGAATGGAAGAATGCTATGATCGAGGAGTACCAGTCAATCATGAAGAATGATGTCTGGGATGTGGTCCCGAGACCAGAAGGGAAGTATGTTGTGACTTCCAAGTGGATCTATAAGATCAATCATGCTGCAGATGGAAGCATAGAGAAATATAAAGCGATATGTGTGGCACGTGGCTTCTCCTAGAAGGAAGGGATAGATTATGAAGAAACTTGTGCACCTGTATCCAGATACACTTCCATCAAATCAGTACTTGCTCTGGCTGCAATGATGAAATGGAAGATACACTAGATGGATGTCAAGACTGCGTTCTTGAATGGTGTAGTGGAAGAGGAATTGTATGTGGAGCAACCACTCGGATTTGAGACACGTGATAGGGAGACTTGTGTGTGCAAATTGAATAAGGCCCTGTACGGTTTGAAAAAAGCACCCAGGACATGGTACAACAGGATTGACAACTTCCTGACTAGCTTGGGATTTACCCAAAGTAAAGCGGATTCCAACCTTTACTACAAGGTTGAGGAAGGGAACCCAGTGATACTCCTACTGTATGTAGATGACTTGTTTGTGACAGGTGAGGATGGGTTGATTTTTCACAAAAAGAGGAAGCTCGTTGTCGAGTTCGAGATGAAGGACTTGGGTATGATGCATTACTTTCTAGGCATGGAGGTGTGGCAGAATGCGGATGGAATTTCCCTTGGACAAGGGAAGTATGTAGTGGAGATCCTGAAGAGGTTCGGGATGATAGACTACAAGGCCATGGCCACACCTATGGCATCGAACCTGAACTTATTAAGTGATGCTTCATCAGAGTCGGTCGATGCCACAATGTATCGTAAAATTATTGGGTCCTTGATGTACCTAATGAATACGAGACCATATAATTTCTTTGATGTGAACACATTGAGACAGTTCCTGATGGATCCGAGACATGTTCACCTGATTGTTGCAAAGCATATTCTGAGCTACCTGGATGGTATAGTTGACCATGGGCTCAAGTATGAGGCGAATCAGAAGATTAACCTAGAAGGTTCTGAGGATTCTGATTGGGCAGGCATTTCCATTGATAGGAAGAGCACTTCATGGTGCTACTTCAATATGGGATCAAGTGTGATCTATTGGTTTAGAAGGAAGCAGTCATGCGTGGCACTGAGTACAGCTGAACCAGAGTATGTCGCAGCTTGTTCGGTTAGTTGTGAGATAGTATGGCTAAGGAAGCTACTATATGACCTGTTTGATCTACATTTGGATGCTACTTGTTTATATTGTGACAACCAGAGCTGTGTGAAGTTGTCGGAGAACCCGGTATTCCATGACAAGTCAAAGCATATCAAGATCAAGTATCATTATATCAGGGATATGGTGCAGAAAGGAACGGTGAAGCTCCAGTATGTTGCGACGGATGAGCAGATAGCTAATGTGTTGACCAAGTCGTTATCCTGAGTGAAGTTTGAGTACTTCAGAGAGAAGTTTGGTGTTCATCATATCGAGGTTCCTTCCAAAGGGAAGTGATGAGTCCAGAATATGCAGACCCTTTCTGACATGGTGGCAGGCTGGGCCTCCCATGGTCAAATGTAAGTGCTGAGCCTTTCTGACATGGTGGCAGGTTGGGCCTCCCATGGTCAGATGTAATTGCTGAGCCTTTCTGACATGGTGGCAGGCTAGGCCTCCCATGGTCAGATGTAAGTGTTGAGCCTTTACGAAATGGTGGCAGATTGGACCTCCCATGGTTGGATATAAGTGTTGAGCCTTTCTGACATGGTGGCAGGTTGGTCCTCCCATGGTCAGATGTAAGTGCTGATCCTTTCTGACATGGTGGAAGGATGGGCCTCCCATGGTCAGATGTAAGTGTTGATACTTTATGACATGGTGGCAAGTTGGGCCTCCCATGGTCAAATGTAAGTGTTGAGCCTTTCCGACATGGTGGCAGGATGGGCCTCCCATGGTCGGATGTAAGTGCTAAGCCTTTCCGACATGGTGGCAGCGTCGACCTCCCATTGTCGGATATAAGTGCTGAGACCTACATCTAGCATGAAAAAGGGTTGGAACTGTAGATAAAGACCTATATGGAGGCTAGGCCTACATCTAGCATGAAAAAGGGTTGGCTCTGTAGAACTTCCTATGACGATTAAATTTGAGAGATAGCACCATTTGTTCGAGATAGTGACAGTAGTGATGATGATGATCCAGCTTTGATGATGATCCAACTTTGATGATGATCAAGTGATGAAGACTTGTGCTGATGAACTGTGTCAAGAGAATACCTTCCTAGCTAAGAGGGAGTGTTGATGTATTTGTAACTTCGGAATGTATTCACTTGTATATTTCTTATTGTATTTCATTGTACCTCGATGGAAATGTTTGTTCCTTCGATCGGGAGAGTCATTAATATAATAAAGTCATGTAAATTCATTGAGGTTAACCCTCCATTTAAGTCAGGGCAATAGACCCCACAATTGAGTCATTATAGGGTTATTAGATTCTCATAGTGAATTCGGCCTTGTAGAGTAAATGTCAAGTGGAAAACAAGTATAAATAGAGAGTGAGACTCTCTATTTGAAAGACACACTCACTCAACAGTAGCACATGAGAGAGAGAGGAGTAGCTTGCACAAGTGAAAGAGAGAACAGTTGTCAGAGATCATATTTGTATCTTTGGGTTTTACTTTTTCTATTGGTGCTCATTCTATGTCTGAGAAAGTTGGGGGTTTTCTCTTTTATGGTTTCCATGAGGAAAAATATTTGTGTCTCTTGTCCCTGGTGATTATTGTTGTGCTTGTTATTCTCTCAGATAAGATCCTAGATCATATTGATTAAACAATAAAAATATAATACAAGTGTCTCAAAACCCATAAGATATTCTGGATTGGGAACGTTTATGGGCCTACAACTCATGGAGACAAAGAAGAGTTTTGGACCCGGCTAGAGAAGAAAAGGAAATGCAAGATGCACCTTCCATGCATCATAGCTGGGGATTTTAACGCCACTATTTCCATTGAGGAAAAAAAGGAGGTTCAAAAGTGAGAGACCCCTTCGGGGATATATTAAAAGATATATTGACTATCTGGTGACTTGTTGACATCAAACCTAAGAGAGGAAAATACACATGGAGCAATAAACGCATCAGACCGGGACACATCGTTGCGCTATTGGACATAATTTTGGTAAGCTTGTCTTTCCTAGACAAGCCCTTCATGTCAGTTACTAGACTCTTAGCCCCTGTTGCATCTGATCATAGCCCCATTTTGTTTTCCCTCTAGCCAATTGGAAATATGGGCCTCTTCCCTTCAAGTTTTCACCGGCTTGGACTTCAAAACTTGGATTTTCTGCTACTGTCTCTCAAGCTTGGCAGAAGTTTTATCAGGGTTCCCCTAGCTTCATCTTGGAAAAAAAGCTAAAAAATGTTAAAAGAGAGCTCAAAGCTTGGTTGTAAATGCGTAATCAAATTCTCGGGCAGGAAAAAATCTCCTTAATCAAATCCTTAAAAGAAATACAAGAGAAAATGGAATAGAATGAAGTTACCAAATAAGTGCTAATGAAAGAAAAAGAAGTGGACAAAAAAATCCTTTCCATTCAACGAAAGGAAGAAGTCGAACTTCGTCTAAAATACAGATGCTTATGGATAAAAGCTGGAGATCAGAATTCCAAGTTCTTCCACTACCAATGCAAAGAGAGCAATAGAAAAAATACAATAAAGGAGATCACAATGAAAATGGAGAAAAAATAAATGATCCTGAGAAAATAAGAAGGGAGATAAAAGAGCATTTCGAAGAACTGTATTCCAGAGAGGATGTTGTCTCCCAGGAGGAAATACTCACTCTTAGCAATGAAATCCCCATTTTGATAAGGGAAGATCTAGACTATCTAGCTCAGCATATCTCCTTCGAAGAGGTCTGCAATGCAGTTTGGTCCCTGCACCCAGATAAGGCCCCAAGGGTGGATGGTTTTTCCATAAGTTTTTACAGAAGCTGCTGGAATATAATCAAAAAATATCTTGTAAAAATGATAATATGGACTCAATCTAAATATAAGATTGGAGGTGCCACAAAATCCACTTTCCTTTCTCTTATTCCCAGAGAGAAGAATCCGGCCACCATCAAAAGATTCAGACCTATCTCTCTCTGCAACTCCTCTTACAAAATCCTCTCCAAAGTCATCGCCAATAGAATCAAGAAGGTTATCCCGCTTCTAATTTCTGAAAACCAAGGGGGCTTCATAGCAGGGAGGCAGATTTACGACAACATCTTGTTGGTACTGGAAGCTATTCATTCAATCCAGATTTGCAAAGAAGCAGGTATGGAAATTAAACTAGATCTTGCAAATGCTTTTGAGAGAATAAGACATTATTATATCTTTCAAGTTATGGAAAACTATGCCTTCCGTACTAATTTTATAAGATGGGTTAAATCCTGTATAAGCAAACCCTAGATTGCTCCCCTTATCAATGGTCGGACAACCTCCATCTTCCAAGCTCAAAGAGGAATCCAGCAATGATTCCCAATGTCTCCTTTTCTCTATATCCTTATAGCAGACTCGCTCAGCAAAAGACTCAATAGGCTGAAGATTGAAGGAAATCTCCCAGGAATTAGTTTTGTCAAAGGCATTCAACCCATCAACCACGCCCAATTTGTTGATGATACTATCATTTTGGGTAGTGCTTCGACCCAAATTCCTAGGCGTTTCAAAGTTACACTGGATCTCTTTCTTAAAGTCTCCGACAGCCAAATCAATCCCAATAAGTCTTAGTTGTATGGTTGGAACAACAATCCCAACACTCTCCGAGATATAGCTGATATTATGGGAATAAAGGTCAATATCCAATGGACTTCCTTTATATCTGTGGGGGTATCTATAGTCAATAGAAAGTGCACTACCTCGGTTTGCAGTCCTCTGATTCAGAAACTGAAAAATAAAATCCAGGCTTGGAATATTATCTGACTTAATTTAGCATGCAAAGTAGTCCTCATAAAATCTATCTTATCCTCTTATCCCATTTTTTCCTACGTGATCTTCGTGGTGCCTAAATCCATAATGAACATCCTAAGCATAGAGATAAGGAAGTTTTTGTGGCAATGTGGCAAGACACAAGGGAAAAAATTCAATTTGGTAAATTGGGACACAGTCATTGAGGACAAGTGCAACGGAGGGCTGGGGATCAGGTATCCTCGAATAATGAACAGTGCTCTGGGAGAAAAATTGGTATGGATGATGGTTACTGGAGAAAATGAAAGGTGGAAGGAGGTTATAAGGAAAACATACATAAAAAAAAGAGATCTAATTATCTAGATCACCCTGGACAGGTAAAGGGACTTCCATATGGAGTCTTTATAAAAATTATGCTGGCCTAATTAAAGACAACATGTATTGGATTTCTGGGAATGGAAACAAAATTGATATCAGGTCATATCACATCCTAGGACAGCCTCCCTTAGAGTCTAATGCTAATATCCTCAATCTTCAAAGGTGGATGCAAAATCAAGGAATTAAAAAACTAAAAGAGCTAGTTGTATGGGGTTCTAGGGATGAATGGACCAGTTTGAAAAACTTGCATCCACCTCCCCACCTTCGCAGGGACTATAAATTTTTTGCTTCCCTTGTCAACAGCTTCACCCCTCTCAACTCTAGAGCCTGAGACATTAGAGGATGGGCCAAATCAGGGCTCTACACAGACAAAGAAGGTTATCAGGCTTTGAAGCACCATGAAGAAAGAAACCAGCAAAGAATCTGGGGGAAGGTCTGTAACTTAGTCAGTATCCCCAAGATTAATATTTTCTTCTGATTTTGGTAAAAAATAAGCTCCTAACTACAGAAAACTTAAGAAAACACGAAATTCATGGACCTTCTAGATGTATTCTTTGTATAGAACAGGAGGAAACCTCTCACCATATTTTTCTAGATTGCCCCTTTACCACCAGAGTTTGGAAGCTCCCCCTAGGCTCTATAGGTAGGAACTTTTCTCTTCCAGTAAATATCATTAATTTGATATCAAATTGGAAAAGATGTTATCCGGGGAGAATTGATAAGAAGAAGGCTCTTCTCATATTTTGGAACATCGTCCCAAAAAAATGTTTAATGGAAAATTTGTCTTTCCAGAAATAGGCTTATTTTTTACAGCAAAAAGGCAAACCCTTAGCGTGCTTCCTTCAACGCTATGAATATTATAACGAAAAAAAAGAATACAAAACAGGTCCTTGTCCCCCACTCTGAGGATCTTAGCCCAGAAGAACTCAATTGGTGACAAGATATTTTGACCCAGAACTCTCTTCAAACCAGAGCTACTCCTGAGCTTCACTCTTGGGAAATCAAGAAAAATTCAAAAGAACTCCTTCTTTGGTGGTTGAGGAAAAAAACAACCACTCTCTTCTTGAACGGTGCCTCGAAAGGCAATCCTAGGGAGGCAGTTGCAGGTGCAATCATTTTTCGATCCCAAAGGAAATATAGTTTTGGATTATGCTTGCGGTCTTGGACAAAAAACCAATAATGAAGCTGAGTGGCTCGCGCTTCTCTTTGGATTGGATCTGGTCAAGAAAAACAAGATCACCAAAGTTACAGTCATGGTAGATTATAGACAAGTCATACACAAAATGGTCTATGGATACAACAAAGGAGTAGTCAAATTCGAAGGATGTACGAGCGAATCTGAAAAACTTCTGTAAATGTTCAAACCTCTTTTTATCACATCCTCAGAAGCAATAATATTGAAGTAGACAACTGAGCAAATCAAGGATCTAAGCTAAAAGTCGTAATTTCCAAGGTTAATGGTAATTTAAAAACTTTAAGTTATGTCCCCTAGGAACATAAGCAATGTTTGGTGGTCTCAAGGGTGGCTCAAGGGTGGCATAATTTATGCCCCTAGCCCCCCAACTTCCAATTTTTTCACTAACCAAGGCACTTGGGTGGAATCTTCCCTCCTAGGTGATCCAACATCCGGCAGCATGCATGCTTTCAAACGTCCATCTACCTCCCATTTTATATTGGCGTCGCAACCCATTTGAAGGGATTTAATGCTAAGCCCGGCTTTCTCAAGTTGATTAGAGACCAGGCATGAGCCATGGAAGGTGCATTCAACAAGTCCCCCCCCAGCTCTGTTTGTTGGCCATTATGTACACAATGCAGTGAATGTTTCTCCATCTACAGAGTCTTTGCATATGTTATCTCTTGGCTTCCTCGGCATAGAAGATAAGGAAAGGTCGCTTAGCATCTAGGCGACGCAGTCAATTTTCTCTAAGCACATATGATTGGCTTCATGGGAGTCCAAGTATTATGATTTGTTTTATGTTATGCATTGAGTATGTTAAATTATTTTATTGGATTATTTCACATGTTGGTCTCTGTTTGTGTAGAGATGGGAAATATGCTTGCCAATCAACCTACACATGAATGATGACATTTTATAAAAGGTGTACATGGTTCCATTACAAGAGGGGAAGCAGTGTTCATTATTTTTCCTGCTAGCGCTCTCTTCCTGTGAACAAGTTGAAAAGTATACATTACTTATATCCAAATATTTCATAATGTCATGGGTTGGGCCATGGATTCAATCACTCATGAATACCATATGATGGGAAAGTAATAATGTGTTACCCTTTTTCCTCGGTAACCATTAGTTTGTCAACAAAATGGTAAGTATCATTCCTTTAGCTAGGAAATATAATACTTGAAGATTATGATGAAATAAGGCACCCTTAGTATTAAACATGACAATTGGACATATTTGAGAAAATAGTATGCATGATGTAAGAAGTAATACATAGTTTATGCTTATGGAGTGTAGTTATTTTATAATAATAAATAAACATAAATTAGAAGTTGAGCATGAAATAGGTAGAAAAACACTTAAATAAATAAAAATTGGAAATTTAAGTGCACCTGCATGAGAAACCTAGGAAACACCGAGGACTGGATAAAGGGGGATAATTGGAAGTGGGTGATTTAAATTGAAGAAAGGTAATTTTATTTAAATTAGAAATTTCACATACACCAACTTTAATCACCTAATGAACTTTCTTCTCCTACTTTTACTCTTGAATGATCCCTTGATTTGTCCATCTTTACTCTTTTGTTGCATGGGAAGAACCACCTTATTACCAAGGGATGGAAGTTAATGTCCCATGTAGAGGGGCCAGATATCATAACCTTTGGTTTACAAAATTAAAGCGGTGATAGATCGACAATAATGTCAAGTTCTTTTTACAACATGAGGCAGTTAGACAACAAATGGTGAATATACAAAGGTTGGAAGTTTCGACATCATTATTTTCAACTAAAAAGGAAATATTGTGCTTGTATTGATACATGGGTGGGTTAAATTATGTAATTAGGTAAATAAAAATGGTAATTTGTAGGAATGAAATAAGTCAATTGAACCACAAATCATGTAAAAGGAAATCTTAAGAAAGAGGAAAGGGACTACTTACCCTTAATGTTACATGATTATCCTGATACTATATTGATTTAGTAGTGATTATTGAGGATTTGATTTTGTACATGCTACTTGTTGGAAGTGGGAAAACTTCGCAATTGATATAAGATGCTTGTTATGCCCATTGAAAATTGGTAGGGTGGTCAACTGGTAGCTCATCAATGAATCTTGATATTTGGTTAAGAATGTTTTAAAATTACCATGATAAATTTTTTAACAACTCTCTTAATATTTGATTAAGAATTTCATAAAATTACCATGATAAAAAAAGTAACTGAAAAAACTATATGTGGATTATATTTGGATTTGATCATTTTTTTTGTTTGCTAGGATCTCCCTAACTTGCGAGAATGGCATTTTTTCTAATAAACCATGAACAAAGGGAATTCAAGCCATCAAAATCATTCGAGGATCGCACCCGACCTAGGCCACACCAACCCTCAACTAGTTGGATTTTGGGTGTCTCCTCTCAACTAGCTCACCACTAAGGGGAATTGAACCCAGGTCTCCATGTTGACGAGACCAACACCTTAACCGAATGGGCTAGCGGGAATTGACTAAACTTTTGGATGATTATAGTGGAGTTGGGATAGTATCATGCTTGTGTGACACGAGGCCAAATCTCATCCACAACCACTATAACCTTCCAGTGAACCCACAGAGCCCCCAACCATGCACCACAGGTAAGCTGAAGTTTGAACCTATGACCTTTGTAGTCTTTACAACTTGCAGTTTCCAATTGGTCTACACCCGGGGGGATTTGGATTTTATTATGTCACATAAGTAAATTTTATTTATTTTATTATCGTTGAAAATTATATTTATTGGAAAATATCCATTTTCATGAGTTGTATAGGTAGAAACAATATTGTACAATTATTTTAATCAATCTATATATTGTTCCTTTAAATCAATGGTTCTAAACTATAGAATATTTACATGGATATGTATTTCTAGAACGAAGTAGTATATTAATTCTATATTTTGGACTTTCCATATGGTTTTAGTCGAAAACATTAATTTTTGGGGGTAAATCCAGATTTGGAAGTGTTCAAATTGTGTTTTTGAATCCATAGATAGATTCAACACCTTCAAATACCCCACGGCACCCAGATTATGCAATTTCCATAAATAACATATGTGATTCTAACATTTTTTACATATTTCCAACCAAACGAACAAAACAAGACAAAAAATATACTCGAAAAAAGTTGAAAACGTAGAATATTTAGACTACACCTTTCTAGAATTATTTTTTTAATGATTCATTATTTATATAACTAGTCTTTTATCGATTCATTTAAGTATATGTAAACACACTTGTGTTGGTTAACTAATTAAAGAGCCTTGCACTTTTAGGTATAAATTAAGTATTGTGAGATTAATATCGAGAAGAACTATTATTTTATCAATTCATTATTTCTACCTATTATTTTATCGATTCATTTAGGCATATATAAACACACATGTTGGTTAACTAATTAAGGAGCACTTTTAGGTATAAATTAAGTATTGTGAGGTTAATATCGAGAAGAGAGTTACAAATTTCAACAAAAAATTCTCTAATCTATTTATACATTAACTTGGTCTTAGTATCCAACATATGTCATTAAGTAATAGTTTAATTATAATCAGATCCTCAATTATCATTCTCCCTGTGCAAATTATGACATTCTTGGGATAAGAGCTACCCTAATTCATGTATCATTATAACTACCCACTATTTTGGGATATTGTATAACCCTAGTCTTTGCAATTATCATTGGGATACTTGCACTTTCACAAACTAAAGGGTTTTAGATTACTTAAAGATATTTACTTGCACTTTAGGGTCTTAAATGACTTAGAGATATTTACTTGCACTTTAGGGTCTTAAATGATTTAAAGATATTTACTTGCACTTTAGGGTCTTAGATTACTTATATGTTATGGCATCCACTTATTTTCCATTGTTTCAAGTTCCTTCTTAACACAACCATAGCATTATTCCACATGGGCGATAGCTTATGGATGTTGTGCACAAATCCCCATATATTTTGTTCATCAATTGGACAAGCCACAAGCTTGATCCATGACCAACCAAAATAGTATAAACATAATTGAATTGTACCCATTGTGGAGTAAAAACCTTATAGCTTCGAGGCACATGGACAGCAAAAACAATCATCAACACAACCCAAACATACTCCATATGGAGCAATTAGATGTGAAATCAACCTCATCTAGATCCATTAGAACTCTAAAACACTAATCTCATATCTAGGTCCCCTTTAGCTCCAATGTATAGGTCCATTTCCAATCCATTTGCAAAGTCCAAAATGATTATCAGTTTCATTCATATCTTACTAGTTGTGTTCATGTTTTACTTTTACAATCATAAACAACATGAAAAGGATGTGAGCATTCTTTTATTATACTTATCTGAATTTGTAGGCTAAAATTGCATACAAACTAAGGAGATTCTAGATGCACTATAATCCTCGATATTTAACTATGTCTACCTTTACATTATATGTTTCATTTATTATGCACTCATCCATATTAATTGTTTCCTTGATTGTGCATAAATTATGTGTTTTATTCATTGTGCACTCATTACGTGTTTCATTTATTGTAAACTTATCCTAATTCTGATTTGAACGTGTATGTTCATGCTTAACCTTAACAAGTTCGAATCAACCTTGGAATTGAGTCTTAATTTCAAGTTTTATTGGTTGTCTTTTACTAATAGTTGACTTGTATCTATAGTTTTCTATATTTGTACATGTCTTATATAGATAGACATGCACAGGTGAATGTTAATGGTAAAGGAATCACTCCATAATAATGTAAATTGATTAAGGATTGATATTTTTATGTTAGTTATGATTGTGAGCATCATGCACTATTTTTCAACATTTAATCAATGAATCATTAAAATCAATGGATTTGGTCTAATGGGTGTGGGGGGTAGTTCAAATCAACACTCTTTTTATGTTGAGTCGTGTCCATAAGGAGAAGGTTTTGACATACTTAAGAAAACATTTTAACAAGCCATGGAAAGGATGAACACGGTGGTGTGGGTCTTGTATGAAATGATCACTTAGGAGGTACCAAATGAGTCATGATGCAGCCTGACTCAAATCATACACCAAAGTAGTTAACCAATGCAAATTGCATTTAGACCATGAACGTCACTAACAAGCGAGTCTCATGCATAGGTAAGAAAATATGGTGTGCAAATTCAAGCTCAAATCTAACCTAAGTTGTCAAACACAAGCTCGGTAGAAAATTTAAATTTGATTTTTATGATGTAGATTCTTTTGGAATGTTCTGCTCATCAATGTGAATAAATCCATACTTAGATGGAGGGTACATATACCATATTGCGGACATGGTTTTAATGGGTCAATTTTTTTAAATACAGCTAAAGTGAAATGTGAAATTTGAATGATGACGTTAATCCAATTATGGCGTAAGCTTTTTCTCAAAAGAAAAC
>LPNX010351692.1:0-20210 GCA_001517045.1 Pseudotsuga menziesii | reverse complement strand
TCGAAATACAAAAGCATGTATAGTATTATTGTATTGTGATACAAAAGCATGTATAGCATTACTGACTCAAATAGTAGAGAACAACATATATATGTTGATGCAATTGAAAACTATTGAACCTATAGAGAGGGTAGAAAGTGATGCTCCAATTTAGTGCACTAATAAACTATTGACTATATCAATACATGGAGAAGAGAACTTTGATCCTTCATTTTGGTGAAATAACATAGATTTGAACTTTTGACTGCGCCGATAATCAGTTTTTTTGTTATGTAATAAATAAATGTTGTAAAACTTCAACTGGTATTATAGTAGCAAGTGATAAAGTAATGGGAATTTGTAGATTTTGCACACAAGGAATAGCCTTTATTTCAGAAGTTTGCAATATATTTATAAGAGGCATGTTAAATCTAACCAAATTGTTTAAATTAGTTTGCAATGTCATGTTTGTAGTTTTAGTTGTTTTTAATGTCATGTTTGTAGTTTTAGTTGTCTCGAGAGTAGCGAGGTGTTATCAACTTAATATGGGAGAGATGTTATTGAGTAGCGAGGTGCTATCAACCTAATATGGGAGAGATGTTATCGAGTAGCGAGGTGTTATCAACCTAATATGGGAGAGATGTTATCTTGTTACGTTTCCAAAAATAAAAATAAGTAATAATTAAATAAAATAAAATAGAAAAACACACCTTAAAATAAAATTACACTTCAAAAAATTGGATGATTATTATTGCTTAATAGAACCCCTTCTAAAATGACTCTATACTTACTACTAAATATTCTTCATAAATCGAACAAATCCAACAAAGTCTTTAGATTGATATTTGGAAACAACGAAAGGAACGGTAGGTGGGCGACATGATCAGAAGAAAAGTAGCAGGCTGCATTGAATGGAGAAGCTGCCAGGTTCCTTCAGTGGCAAACAACGGGCATTCATCTTCTTTGCACCTATTTTTAAATAAGATTCGGCTAGCCGTGGCGTTGCTTCTTTAAAACCATAACGTAACAAACAAAGGATATCAAAATATGGAAGATTAAAAAAAGACAAATCAATCAAATCACTTGGTTCCAAGAAGAAATGTAGTTGTTATCAAATAGGTTTGCACAAAACCAGTTATTCATGTTGAATGCTACATTAGGAGGTTGTTACCTTAATGAATTGAAATTGTAAAGGGGCATAGGGCACTAAGCGGATTCCACGATGACAAGAAGAGTAGGTGGTCAAGCATGAAACCACTTACACAATTAAAAGGCAAAGGCAGTTTACTCACAACGAAAGCAGAGGCAAAGGAATTTATCGCCCATCCGACAAAGGGCCCCCACCAAACAAGTAAACGATGATAGTTGATGCAGCTGATTTGTGCACTATATAAGGTGCAGCGACAAGAAAAGAAGTTCAATTTGAAACAACACCAACATGCATCATTATAGATAGAAAAGCTAGAATCAGCAGCATGAGTGGATCCAGATTTCAACATATCCAGCACCAGCAACATCACACATAGCAAATTCAGTACCAATAGAGCCAGTTGTTTTAGTTGTTTACTATGTTTAAGCATTATCAATTGCACTCTTTAAAGATCAACAAAGTCGGCTACAAAGATTGGTTTTCAATATGCTCTTAGTAGCAGTGCATTTAATGCTGCAGCTGCAAGGATTTGGACCATTGGATTTGATCCAATGGTCAATCCTCACAACAACATTAAATACATTACTACTTGGTGCATATTGAACACCAAAAAATCCTTTGACCTTAGTCCTTTCCAAACCAATGTTTGATCCAATGGTCCAAATCCTTGCAACAGCATTAAATACATTACTACTTGGTGCATATTGAACACCAAAAAATCCTTTGACCTTAGTCCTTTCCAAACCAATGAACCCATAACCATTAGCACTACCAAGAACTCATTGGGGTTTCACTAATGTAGATACTAACAAGAACATATAACTATACCTATAAAAGTTTTAGTGGAATCATATCTTACCAAGTCTTTAGTTGATAATGTAGTCTTTAGTTGATAATGTAGTGTTTCTTGAATAATATCGGCCCATTCTATTGGCTCCCCTCCTATGTAAATTCTGGAAATGATATGTAAACCGTAGTGGATATTCTGCAAGACAACTCCTCACGATAGATCTTAAAACGTAATATATCAATCCAGGCAAGGAGTTTAGTTCATCCGGTGCCCTAGGTATTTTTTCACCGTCACTGCAAGGTGGGTAAATTTGAAGTTTGAAGTTAACTAACTGCCCTCAACTATATCTATTCAAAATCCAATGTCTAAGAGCGTTATTTATCACACCCACCTCTTTATTTAAAGTTTCAACCTTAGAAAAAAACTAAAGATCATAACCGAAGTTGCTATAGAAAGAGAGAGACTTGCTTGGGCATCGAAAACAAACTGAAAAGGTACACACCTATTAAGTAAGGTAGTTCCAGCTAATAATGTATTTTCTTAAACCCTCTCTCCTATTTTATAGGAATGAACATTGCCTACCCTGCCCAATTCAATACTATCAAAAAGATATTCGCTCACTACCCTCCTCCTCCCAATGCTATTGGAAAAAGGAAACTTGTTGAATCTCGCATTGCGATCCTCTTCTTTATTCCCTTACATTGCTATTGCAACGTAACTTATCAGTACCTTTGGTCACTGAACCAACCAATGGTCGGGCACTATTAATAAGTTAAAATTGAACTTGGAACTAATCAAAGTGGTATAACACCACTATTTACATATATAGATAGTTATTCCACTTACTGAGGAAACAACCAAGTCATTTAGATTGTTGTTTGGCAATAACGAAGAGGAAACGCAGTATTGAGCATGATCAAAAGAAAAGCAGTAGACGGCGTTGAATGAAAGCGTTCACCTTCCTTTCAATATGATCAACCATTCTCAAATCTAGAACTTATTTTCATTATTCCCTTCTTTTCCTAAATATTCATGTTACAACAGGTTTAATTTATACAAATGATGAGGGAAATGACTCAAACTTGAAATATAGGTTTGTATCCTCATTATTAGAGAAAATGTAAACAAAATCTAACTGCATCGATATGCATTTTAATACATTTTAAACCTAGGGTTTGGATATGCAATTTTAAGATTTATAATTAAAGATTAGACTATAAAAACAGTAGCAAGAACACTGGATTTTGTCCTTGGCGATCATGAAAATTTGTCCCCTTTTGCTTCAAAATAGGAAATGAATAAAGTAAATAAATAGAGATTTACTTTAATCAACATAAACTTAATAAATAGAGATTTACCTCAATTCCTTATGAATTCTTCAAAAAACTCTGCAAAATCTCCTACGAAGATCCACAAGTAGAAATTGAATAACCAAGACAACTAAAGTGCTAGAGAAAAAATGAGTACATTTTCTTCCATTGCTAAGGCTAATACCTTTCCTTTTATAGCACAAAGAGGGAACCTTAAGCTTTTGAAGAGTCAAAAGCAATAACATAAAAGAATTTCCAAATTTGATGATCTCTAAAAGATCTAGCTCTCAAGGGATTAGATCTATTCTCAAATTACAAAAATATCAAAATATTTATGAAACATTCACTCATTAAAGAGAAAAAACAATAAAAAAATTCAAATAAGATGGGTCCATGCCAAATTTCAAGGGCTAGAACAAATACCAAGGGTAAAAGGCCAAAACGTTTTTCAAATATCGTGGGTTTTATTGTTTTAGCTCTTTTACCAAGTCATTTTTCCTCAAAAGGATTTTGATCCATGTGTTTTAGTTTTTTAATCAACGGATGGGACTTAATCTTCTGTTGACATTTTAATCTCAACCCTTGATTTAATTTTTTCTTGTGTTATTGAGATAAAATAATATATTTTTGCCTCCACATATGTGCCATGCTCATTTTTAATTAAAATTGCTTAGGAAATTTTTTTTTGGCAAACTCTCCCTCACTTGTGAGAGTAGCCTAATTTTCCCAAATAATTAAAAAATGGAATTAGAAGCTCTAGTGTATTTTTTTAATTTTTATTAATTAATTAAGTGAGACTTAGGAAGTTTTTTATTTAAAACCATAGTCTTAGCCATAATTAATCCAAATTGAGTAGAAATAGGCATGTTTTAATCCTCCATGCTTGGAAAACTGTGTAGGATGCCAATGCCCACCCATCTAATGTTGGATATGTGTAATAGGATCCAAGATTATCCAAATGATGCCAAAATGTTGTCAAAATGCCAACTGAAATCTTTCCATGCACATACATGAAATTTTACAGGCTAGCCACTAACGGGGTGCAATTTTTTATCCAGATCTTGCCCTATTGGTGAGGGTGTCTTGACATGTAAGTAACTAGGATGAATGTCTTCTCCAAGAGGATTTCAAAACCTCTCAAATCGTAAAAATGCTGATTTTTGGTCCATAAAGTATGTTCATGAAAAATTGTAGTACAGTCACTAACAAAAACCCCACCACCTTTTTCACATTGATTGATATGTGGCAGCAATCAATTATCGGATGACACATATTTAGATAAACGGCCAAATGGGTATCCAAAATGTCCTCGAAATAGAAACATACCAAGTACAACTCAAGCTATTGCATACCACCCATTTAACCACCATGAAGCACTAAAAAATGACACTGAAGAAGTGTAATCTAGTTGATAACCTCTAATATAAGGGTTGGATGATGCGTACATGTCTCATATGTTCGTGATGGACTAGTAGCAAAGAGTGTCCATGTGGAAATATACAAAAGTACAAATAAACGTCAATAGTTGACTCATTATAGCAAGTCATGCCCTACATTATGATATACCAACCACATATATCTTCAAACAAGTTCATGGGATGAATAAGTTATCCATTAACCAGTACCAAAATAATACCAAGGCATTAAAAAAATAACTTTTCTCCTATAGGGGTGGAGTTAACGTTAGGGATGTGTCTCAAAAAGGGAGTCAAAATGATCCGTCGGACCTCAACTTGTGTGCATTAAAATTTTGTTGTAAAATAATGCGTTCAACAAGTTAATTAATGGAACATCATTAACAGAAATTAAATGCTCAGAATGGAAAACAACACTGATAAACAGATGCAAAGAAGAAACACAGAAACAAAGAGTCACAAACAGAAGTTGATAACGGAGTTCACTCCCTCCACTGGGCTACGTCTCCGGGTCCCTCTCCAATGGGTACCGGTCCAATTAATCCCTTTGAAATGGTACAAAAAATGGTTCTAGAAACAACTTCAGCAACTGTAAACAGAATGCCGTACAAAGCCTTTAAGACCTCTCTTCTGGAAATTACAATTAGCATTCAAAGACAAAGAAAGCTAAAATGTAACAAAGAATATCGACTTCTATAGCACAGCGTCTGGACACTTCACAGCAAAATCTCTCTAAGCTTCTCATAACAGAGAAACAATGCTCTGCGCTCTAAAACAATCTGCGTCTCTCCACTCTGTCTCCCCCTCTCCCCACTCTACTGTGGCCAATATCCTCTATTTAAGCATTTTGCGAGAGGATCGTAACGGACCACAGCTGTTATCTTTTATTTATCGTTACAACCATATGCTAAACTGAATCATGCCATCCCGCCAAGTCACGGCCCAAGCGTTATGTTACCACGACGTTCTAGATCCCCAAAACGTTGCAACCAACTCCACGCACATGTGCCGACTCACAACACGTTGCAATGACTTGCAACTGGGCTATGCCACGTAACGTAACCGTTTTATGTCACCGTCAACTTCGTAGCATAAAAATGTCGCGGCATATAAGGACTTTGCCATATACCCAATCCGCTGTCGCAGCCTATAAATGTCGCGATATATAAGGACTTCGCCATATACCCGATCCGCTATCGCAGCCTATAAATGTCGCGGTATATAAGGACTTCGTCGAACCATTCGATATTCAACTTGACGGTTCGCAAGCTGCGCGGCCCATACATAACTGCGCGCCCATGTGATAAGTTGCGCACCATGCGATAGCTGCACGCCCCTGCGATAAGCTGCGCACCATGCGATAACTGCGCGGCGTGCGATAACTGCGCGGCTCATGCGACAACTGCGCGTTGCCACAAATGTCAAGGGATTTTAGCATATGAGTTAAAACCATCGATTAATGAACCTTGTACCATATTGGATCAGTGTAATTTGAAGATGAATAATACACCGGATCATTCCTCCCCATTGGAGAGCTTTTGGACCACCAAAAGCCTGAAATACTCGACAAGTAAGTGAGGGTACAACTCCCTCACTTTTCCAATCTCCATCCATCTTGCTTTGCTAGGATGCATGCCTTTAAGCCCCACTCAAAGGTACTCAGCATTCCCCCTCCGTGAAGTTCGTACATTTCTGATAGGCTTAAGCTTTTTACCTTCACCTTTCATTCTTTCTTTGGTGATATGTAACCAAACCCTGTCACCAACCTAAAATTGATGATCAACTCGATGCTTGTCATGCCTGGCCTTGTACTTTGCCTGGCTCTTCTCCAACTGTTCTTGAACTGCCTGCTGCACTGCTTGGATCCTCTGAATGAACCTTAGAGCTTTATCTGCATCATGATGTCCATCCACTGCATCTTTGCCAAAAGAGAAATCCATCGGTGTTTTTGGCAGATAACCAAAAAAAGTTTCAAAAGGAGATTTTTTTGTGGAAGAATGAACTGCATGATTGTAAGCATGCTATATGTACTGCAACTGCTCATCCCAAAGTTTAGGATGTTTACTACAATATCCTCTGAGCAGCTGAACCACTGTCTTGTTCACTACCTCTGTTTGCCCATCGGTCTGTGGATGAAAAGCTGTACTTTTCTTAAGTTTAGTATCCATAAGCTCCCATAAAGTTGACCAGAATTCTCCCAAGAACTGGGAATCTCAATCAGATATAATAGACATGGGTAGCCCAAAATGTACCCAAATATTCTGAAAGAATATATGATCTGTTTGTTCAGCAATGATCTGTTTGTTACATGGCATTAAGATACACATTTTGCTTAATCTATCCACAACAACATATAGGTAATCATGTCCTTTCCTAGACATAGGTAGTCCTCCTACAAAGTCCATAGAAATGCTTTCCCAAGGACGAGAAGAAACTGGAAGAGGTGTGTACAACCCCAATTTCCTATTGCTAGGCTTACTTGTCACACACATAACACAACCTCTTATATATTTAGCTACAGTTTCTTGCATTTGAGGCCAATAACAATGATTCTGCAATACAGACAATGTTTTACTTACACCAAAATGTCCTGCAATCAATGAACTATGTGCTTCTCGAATCACATGCACTCTTTCTTTCTCTGGAATACAGAGTTTACCAAGATGATACAAAAGTTGATTATGCACATAATAGTTCTCTTCCTGTTTACCATGTATTAGTGATGCATATACTTTCTTAAAGTCTTTATCTTCTGCATACTGTTCAATATAACTTTCATGTGTTAATGAACTGTTTTGAAGAATGATTGAAGCATTTGTAGGAGGCCTTGATAACATGTCTGCTACCTTATTATGAATTCCCTTTTTGTACTTAATTACGAGATGAAACTGTTGTAAGAATCCCATCCATCTTAAATGCCTACTTTGTTGTATTTTAGTCTGAGATTGTAAATATTGAAGTGGCTGATGATCAGTATGTATGAATGTTTCTTTTCCCATGATGTAATGTTTCCACTTCTTCACACTCTATACTAAAGCATACAACTCTTTGTCATAGGTCGGATAGTTACTTACCGCAGTAGAGAATGTTTCTGAATGGTAACAAACTGGCTTTCTCCCTTGCATCAAAACGGCTCCCATGGCAAACCCACTGGCATCGGTTTCGATCTCAAATGACTGCTGCAAATCTGGCAATGTCAGAACTAGTGCAGTGCTAATCCTTTCCTTCAAAGTGTCGAAGGCTCTCTGATGCTTTCCTCCCCACTGGAAATTTTCTTTAATGCTTGTCAACGCATGTAATGGAGCAGCAATGGAAGAAAACCCAGAAATGAATTTCCTCCAATACTGAACCGCACCTAGAAAACTTCTGATTTCAGTAACGGTGTTAGCCCGTGGCTTGTTTACAATGACAGCAACCTTGGCTGGGTCCACTCGCAGGTGGCCTCCACCAATAATATGGCCCAGATATACTAAAGAAGTTTTAGCAAATTCACATTTGGACATCTTTACATAAAGCTTCTCCTTTCTTAGTACATCTAAAAATGTCTTCATATGTACAATGTGTTCTTCCCAAGTTTTGCTAAACACAAGGATATCATCTAGATATACAATTACAAAATCATCAATGAATGAACGAAAGACATCATTCATGACCCGCATGAAAGTAGCAGGTGCGTTACAGAGCCCAAAAGGCATCACAAGCCATTCATACAAACCCTGTTTCGTTTTAAAAGTTGTTTTCCAAGCATCATTTTCAGAAACACGGATTTGATGATACCCACTATGCAGATCCAATTTTGTAAAGTAAGTTGCATGTTTCAACTGATCAAGCAAATCATCAATGCGAGGAAGAGGATACCTGTTTTTAATGGTGATTTTGTTAAGGGCCCTATAGTCGATGCACATCCTCCAAGACCCATCCTTCTTTGGAACCAAGACTATAAGAGAGCCACAAGGAGAAGTGCTTGGCCGGATGACCCCCTTCTCAATCAGCTCCTGAACCTGCTTCTTGATTTCCTCATTCTACATCACAGACATCTGGTACATGGCTATGTTCGGGAGTGGCACATCCTGCTGCAAATGTATCTCATGTTGAATCTCTCTTTTTGGTGGTAACCCCTTCGGATCTTGAAACAAATCATCATACTCAGAAATGATTTCAATTAGTTCATATTTATGCTTAGGGTCACACCCTTCAAAAGATTTAGAGACCTCATCATTTTTCACCTTAACCATCATCAACACAAAATTCTTGCTAGCATTTACCAACCTCTTCATTTGTCCTATAGAGACTATGGCTAGATTGGTCTTTATCTTATGTACTCCTACAATATATTCTACACCATCTTTAAAAAGATGATACTTATTCTTCTCTCTATAAAAGACTGCTTTCCGGTCATACAAATATGGACTCCCAAGTACAATTCCACAAATGTCAAGTGGTACTACATCTAGTTCTACCTCATCCATGAACTTTTCAGTAATGGCAAACTTCAATACACATTTCTTTGTAACTTGAAATCGTGTATCATTAGTAACCCAACCTAGAGGATAGGTCTTTTCATGAGGCATAGTAACTAAATGCAATTTCTTAACCACTTCTTCTGATATCAGATTTACTTGTGAACCACTATCAAACAATGTATCAATCTTTGTGTGATTTGCAATGACACGAACATGAAACAGTGCACTTATCTCTTTATCATTTAGCTTAGAAGTAGATGGCAGATTTGTACTTGCACTAGAACTTGATTTTTCATCAATGGGAAGTGAGATACTTTTATTCTTACCCTGGATTCCGACAACTGTAACCTTTGTTTCATCACCTGAGTCAGATCCCAAGTCCTGAATAACTGCTGTAGTATCTTTTGCTTTGTCGTTATCTTTGTTTCCTCCGTACTTCTTTGGCCTTAACTCCGGATGAAGTTTCCAACACTTAGAGACATCATGTCCCTTCTGACAATGCGAACATGTAGGCTTTTCACCCTCTTTCTTAACAGTAGCCGTCTTCTTTTTCCTCGTATCTTTACCTTTCGATTTGCTGTCAAATTTAAAGGATTTCTTCACAAAAGTATCATTAGCATGCTTACCCCTGGCTTCTAAACGTGTAGCTTGAACACATACATCATCCAAGGTACTGGGGTTAAACATCAACAAGGTATGTCGCAGATAAGAATGCATGCCACCAATGTACTTAAGAAGAGTTTCCTGGGTATCTAATGCAACATTCAATGCAATATCCCTCTTCCTAAATTCATGAGTATATTCCTGAATGCTTTGTCCTTTAGCTTGTCTAAAAGTTCGCCAGTTCATTATTAATTGCTGCATATGACCTAAAGGATAAAATTGCTTCCTTAATACTTCAATGAATTCATTCCAAACTGAAATAATTTTACCATTCTTTCGAAGATCTTGCTGAATCTTGCTCTCCCACCAAGTAAGAGCCATTCCACTCATTCTCAAAGTGGCCAACTGAATCCTGGAAGGGTCATCAGTAATGCCCTGCACCGTGCAATATACTTCAAGCTGCTTGATCCAATTGTCTAACTTTTCAGCATCTAAATCTCCATTATAAATTGGCAATTCAAATTTCACATCCAATTTGAAATAAGGCATATTAGGACTTGCATTATTCGAATGAGAAGTATGAGAAGAAGAGAAAGTTTGATTAGTTTCAGGAGGATTACCATCACCTCCTTCTCCTTTACCCTTTTCTTCCTTCTTCACTTCTGTATCTTTGGATGAAGATCCTTCTTCTTTCTTCTTCCTTTCTGCTCGCTCATCGAGCAGAATTTCCATCATGGCTTTCATGCTCATAAAAGCCTCCAAAAACTCAGTTTTTGAAATAACAGGTTTTCCCGTTCTGTATGTCCTTCTTCTTCCCCTCGTGGAGAAGACATGGTTCTTGAGAATGTTCTCCTGGAGCCAATCTCAGGGTCTCCTTCAATTAATTCTCCTTCACCACGCTTTAACCTGAACCTAGTAAGAATTCACAAACTTGCACAAGCAGTCAACCAGCTCTGATACCATAACATGATCCGTCGGACCTCAACCTGTGTGCATTAATAGTTTGTTGTAAAAGAATGCGTTCAACAAGTTAATTAATGGAACAACATTAACAGAAATTAAATGCTCAGAATGGAAAACAACACTGATAAACAGATGCAAAGAAGAAACACAGAAACATAGAGTCACAAACAGAAGTTGATAACGGAGTTCACCCCCTCCACTGGGCTACGTCTCCGGGTCCCTCTCCAATGGGTACCGATCCAATTAATCCCTTTGAAATGGTACAAAAAATGGTTCTAGAAACAACTTCAGCAACTGTAAACAAAATGTCGTACAAAGTCTTTAAGACCTCTCTTCTGGAAATTACAATTAGCATTCAAAGCCAAAGAAATCTAAAATGTAACAGAGAATATCGACTTCTACAGCACAGCTTCTGGACACTTCGCAGCAAAAGCTCTCTAAGCTTCTCATAACAGAGAAACGATGCTCTGCGCTCTAAAACAATCTGTGTCTCTCCACTCTGTCTCCCCCTCTCCCCACTCTACTGTGGCCAATATCCTCTATTTAAGCATTTTGCGAGAGGATCGTAACGGACCATAGCTGTTATATTTTATTTATCGTTACAACCATATGCTAAACTGAATCATGCCATCCCGCCAAGTCACAGCCCAAGCGTTATGTTACCACAACGTTCCAGATCCCCGAAACGTTGCAACCAACTCCACGCACATGTGTCGACTCACAACACGTTGCAATGACTTGCAACTGGGCTATGCCACGTAATGTAACAGTTTGATGTCACCATCAACTTCGTAACATAAAAATGTCGCAGCATATAAGGACTTCGCCATATACCCGATCCGCTGTCGCAGCCTATAAATGTCGCGGTATATAAGGACTTCGCCATATACCCAATCCGCTGTCGCAGCCTATAAATGTCACGGTATATAAGGACTTCACCGAACCATTTGATATTCAACTTGACGGTTCGCAAGCTACACGGCCCATACATAACCGCGCGCCCATGCGATAGCTGCGCGCCCCTGCGATAAGCTGCGCACCATGCGATAACTGCGCGCGTGCGATAACTATGCGGCTCATGCGACAACTGCGCGTTGCCACAAATGTCAAGGGATTTTAGCATATGAGTTAAAACCATCAATTAATGAACCTTGTACCATATTGGATCAGTGTAATTTGAAGATGAATAATCCACTGGATCACAAAAGTAGCAAGATATTCTCTATGTTGTTATTAATAAACCACTTTTTTAAAACTTCATGTGTTTCACTTTGTCATTTCCTTTTGATTTTGCGTCTACTTTGTTCAACCCAAAAAAAAATAGATGAATATGATTCCCAATTTTTATGGTTTGACTATTTATACCCAATTATAGTATTATTGTAGGTGGCGAGTCTCTTGTGGAGTAAAGGGCTATACAAAATCACTATGGGGATTGAGATAACTCTGTTTTGAAAAAGAAGTGGTATAATAGAATGGATCAAGCATATGGAGTGTTAGGTATATCTATTTATCTTGACCTATTATTCCACATTACATCTATAGCTACACCCAATGTAGTTTGGACTAAGCTAGAAGGACTCTTCGGGAAACATGATGTGATGAGAGGAGATTAGTTGCAGATTGAGCTCATCAATTCGAACATGAGAACCTTTGACACAATCCGAGATTTCAGCACAAAATTAAAATCACTTCTACTACAACTCGAATTATGTGGCATAGATATGAAACAACAAAATAGTGGCAAGAAAACCCAAGAACAGAAGGAACAGAATCCAAGATCTACACAGGAGACCTCCAACTCTAACGTTGGGAAAACTAAGAAGGATAAGATGATATGCACTTACTACAAGAAACCCAACCATAAATAACATACACGCGTGAGGAATTAGATGCATTAGATGATCCATATTCTTGAGCAGAACAGTCTGAAGGTACCTGACAATATCAAGAACACAATAGCTAAAAAATATGAAAGGCCACAAGATGACAAAGGAAGAGGCAAGAAAACATCGCATGCACTTGTTGTTCTCTTTCTCATTATCTTCATGGGTTCTTGATTCGGGAGCATCGAACCATATGGCCTCATCAAAGGAAATATTTGCTTCTTTGGAGCTATGTAACATCCCTACCATATTAATGGGAAATTATACACTAATACTTCAAGTATGTGGAAAATGAACAATTGATTTACGTCATGAGAATTTCAAAATGTATTGTGTGCACCTTCTTTGTCCATCAATAGCGTTTCCATATATTGATCACCCATTCAGGTATCGACAAGTGAGTGGAGTTCATACATGATTCAGTATTCAATTTATAAATAATTGATGGAGCAATAGTTATAGTTGGGCAAGTAGATCACTAGTCCAAGTCGTATATCTTTTACAATTTCATTCCAAAATATCATTTTATTTTACTTATAACACATTGTGATGAAGTAAGCATATAGTGGAATTAAATTTTTGGTCATCATAACTACCACTTTTTCCAATACCTCAACAAGCAGGGCATGGTGATAGGTCTACTAGAAATTTATTCTGATGATGTCTGTCAGTGATGCCTTCTTGGAAAGCATCCAGAAGAAAATTTTGATGAAGGAAAGGCATTGAGAACCTCATTGTCTATTGAGCTTGTTCACAATGATATCACAATTCCATTTCCTCACCCTTCCGAGAGCATGGCCAAGTATGCCTTGGATTTCATTGATGACTAGTCAAGGTACACCTGGGTATACTTCCTTGAGAATAAATAAAAGTTTTTGAGTGTTTTAGAGACTTCAAATCTCTTGCAAATAAGTAGTCAAGAAAGTGAATCAAGATCCTACATATAGACAATGTGGGGAGGGGGGTATGTGAACAAATATGTCATGCATTTGTGTGCATTGGTAGTTATTGAGCTACAGCATACAATTCCATACACTCCGCGATAGAATGAAGTTGTAGAAAGGGAGAACATATCCTTAAAGGAGATGGTTAATTGCATGTTGCAATCCAAGTCGCTTGCTCCAATGTTTTGGGAATAAGTTATCAACTGTGTTGCCTACATCTAGAACCAAGTCCCTCAAAAAGCATTGAAGGAAATCACTCCATTCGAATCTTTGAGTGGTCAAAAACTATAAGTCAAGCACTTTAAAGTGTTTGGATCTTGTGCATGAGCACACATTCCTTCGAAAAAGAGGAGGGCATTGGAAACCCAAATCCAAGAGTGCATCTTTGTGGGATATCATGATGGTGTTAAGGGGTGAAAACTTCTAAACCCTTTCACTAAAAATATTTTCATTGAAATGGGTGTCATATTTAAAGAGGGCCCCTTGCATGGCAACTAAGGAAGAACCTACTACAGATCTAACTCTTGTTGACATATCTCACTGATGCCTCTTCGATTTCGTCATAGGATATTTCATATACAAATAAAGAAGAAGTTGTTGAAATTTATGAATAAATTGTTGCATATCCAACATCCATACCACTTTGGGAACAACAAACTCTTCAAGTTGCAGGTGATCTAGTTGGAGATCCAATAGCACACAAAGGACTCACTCATACTCTCAAGGTGCTCCTCAAGCACTCATTGCTACAGAGCCCTTGATGCCAATCCATTATTACATGATTATTTCTACAGATCCTTGGTCATATACAGAAGTTGTATGAATTCCATATTTTGATGCTGGCATGGATGAGGAGTATCAGTCTAATGAGGAATCAAACATGGGATTTGGTTCCCCTACCCCTTGGTAGGAAACTTGTTCAGTGCAAGTGGATTTATCGAACAAATATAGTAGCAGATGGACTTGTAAGTAAGTACAAAGCACAAGTCATACAAAAAGGATTCTCAAAGGTACAAGTCATACACTACAATGAGACCTTTGCACTTGTTTCAAAGATGGATTCCGTTCAAATTGTGCTCACCATTGTTGCAGCTCAACCTTGGGAAGTTCATCATAGGATGTGAAGAGTGCATTTCTTCACAGAGATCTTGAAGAGAAAATCTACAAGGAACAACCACAATGGTATATCCAGGACCCATATCTTGTCTAATTACAAATACCTTTTCTTTAAATGGTCAAGCTTGAGGATGGTGGTTTCAAACCCTTAGTTGATAGTACACAGTACAGATAGGTGGTTGGGATCTTTCTCTATCACCCACACTAGACTCGACATCTCTTAGACTAGATTCATGCAGGAATTTCATGAACTGCATTAGAAGGTTGCATAGAGGATTCCCCATTATGTTCCATCTTGATCTACGATACATGATGCAACAAAGTTCCATCTTGATCAAGTTGAGTACACAAACTCTGATTGGGTTGGTGACGAGACAGGTAGCAAGTCGACTTCTAGTTATGTATTGAATTTTGGTTTAGGTCCTATTTATTGGTCGAATAAGAAGTAGTTATCTATTTCTTTCTCAACTACTAAGGTAGAGTATAGAGGTGCAGTGAATGCAGCAACACGTGACATTTGGTTGCAACGTATTTTAATTGAGTTTGGTATTCAATATCACCATCCTATTATCATATTTTGTTGACAATCTAAGTACTATCCAAATCTCTACGGAGTAAATTCGCCAACATAGGCGCAAGCACATTAAGATTCACATGCATTACATATGGGATTTTATTCATGATCGGGTCATTGATCTGCAATATCATCCATCCACAAAACATATTGCAGACATCTTCACCAAATCCTTCATAGAGTGGAAGTTCACAGAGTTACAAGTTCACATGGGACTGGAGGAGACTTACACAACAAAGCAGGTTGCTTAGTCTACTCAACACTATCCTCTTTGAGGGGAAGTTTCTTCCCACTGGGTTTTCCCTTAATTTTTTGTACTTGGATACCTAACATGGATTAATATTCTCGATACCCTATTTTGTGCATCATACTCACCTAAGTTAGGCTTAAGGGGATGTGTTGGTGTCCATGCATTATTTACTCGCCCACTTGACCTCATGTTCCTATTTTCTAAGGACAAAGGTGCACTTGCATGGTCAAAGGTGCTCTTACTTGGTAAAAGCACGGTTGTTTTCTTTTCTTTCTAATTTATAGGGATAAAAAAACTCCTACTCTTTATTTCTAGGAATAAAATCTCTCATACTTGCTTTTTCCCCTTTTTTAGGGACAAGTGCACCTTACTTTTCTTATGAGGATGCACTTGGCTATCTAGGAAATTTGTTGGCTTGAGTTACACAAGTTCTCATGCTAATGCATACAATTAACCCTAACTTAGTTGTTCTTTTGTATTTTTCTTTCATCTTTTGATGTAATAAATTTGGCTTGAGTTACACAAGCTCTCATGCTAATGCATACAATTAAACCCTAACTTAGTTGTTCTTTTGTATTTTTCTTTCATCTTGTGATGTAATAAATTCAAACAAGTTAAAGTGAATGGCATTGCTTGCATATCCTCTTCACTTGTCTGGATTTTGCATTCTAGTGCTTCTCAATTAGATTCTAAGTCCTCGTGTAGATTGATCCACAGAATCTCACATATACATTATCTTGCCAGTATAATCATTTGGCACTAGCAACTTTTATACAACTTTTAGAAATCAAAGTGGAGAGATGTGAACCAATGATATTGAAGGTGGAAAAAGCTAACCATGTCCATATTATGGAAACTCCATTCCTATAACAACACATTGGCTATATGAGTAAACTATGGGCCACTTTTGAGGTTAATGGTTGGTTCACTTATTTTTAAATGAGTAGACATAATTCAAGATTGCATTGTTTGATATGATAATCATTTGCAACATGTTTCAAATTTATTTTCCCCCTTGGTTGGATTACAATTTTACTTTTGTGTTTCATTTTTATTATATTATTGAAAAAAGTGTGTTTCTTTAAAGCATATTATATAATTTAAATGACATCAAAGTGGTGTAGAAAAAGCATAGTGTGCCCATAACCTATAGGCCTAGGTTCATATCCTAGCTCTAATGCATTTAACCACATAAATTCACTAAGAAATTACATACCACTATTTCCCCTACATAATCTCCCTCAAGTTGGATTTAGGGTGCAATTCCTCCAATAACTTGTTCATTAAGGTTCTCATAAGGGAAATTGAATGATTTTTGTGTCATTTTATGCCCGATTTGTCTCTAGTTAGTTTTAAGATCACCTTGTGTTATGTAACAAATCCTGAAGATGTACAACAAATGTAAACATGGATGACAACTCCAAGATAGAAAAGAGAGAAGAGTTACACAATAAATCCTTGAAGAATAGCAGGACCTCCTCCAAATACCCCGTTATATTCATATATCCAAATCATAGTTCTAAAGATCGCTCTGATCTGAATTGAAATCGACCAATAGACCGGTTTATTAGCTGACCGAGTCAAATTAGTTTCTAGTTTGGATCGGCCGACCGAATCGATACTGAACTGGTCGAACCAGCTAATTTACGTAAAAATCAGGTCGATTTTGCTAAAAAAAATTGCGGGAGGTATGAACTTGTTTAAATGTTTTAACGATGGTAAGTTGGGTTTTTACCTAGCCTAACCCTCTCTAACCCAAACCTAAGTCAACCTAACTAACCCACCCCCCTTTATTACATACCACTATTTCCCCTACATAGTCTCCCTCAAGTTGGAATTAGGGTCCAATAGTTTTAGGCTCACCTTGTGTTATGTAACAAACCTTGAAGATGTACAACAAATGTAAACATGAATCACAACTCCAAGATAGAAAACAGAGAAGAGTTACACAATAAATACTTGAAGAATAGGAGAACCTCCTCCAAATACCCTATTATATTCAAATATCCAAATCATAGTTTTAAAAATTGGTCTTATATGAATCGAAATCGACTGGTTGACCGCTTTATTAGCCGACTGAGTCAAATCAGTTTCTAGTTCAGATTGGTCGGTCGTTTCGATACCAAACCGGTCGAATCGATCAATTTACATAATAAAAAACTTGGGTCGGTTTTTCTGCGAATTTTTGCGGGACGTACGAACTTGTTTAAATGTTTTAACAATGGTAGGTTGGGTTTTTACCTAGCCTAACCCTCTCTAACCCAAACCTAAGTCAACCTAACTAACATGCCCCCCTTTATTTAATTATACAACATACAACATTTCACTTTCATGTTTAAACATTTTGATTTATCAAATGAACAGAGTCGTGAACGTGAAGTGTGAACACTGGTGGAGTGAACTTTGAAAGTTGCAGGCTATGGAGTGGATTATGCTCGTGAGACCAGTTGTGGGAGTGGTTGATTGTGCAAACTTGCAAAGTTGCAAACCGTGTGGAGTTGACTCGTGGAGCCTTCAACAGTCAGCAATGTGAGTGGACTGTGTGGACAAACTTGGAGTTATTGTAACTTGTAGCCTGTGCACATTGGAGTGTGGAGTTTGTGATTATGGATAGTGGACTGTGTGCTCTGTGGGCAGTGGAAATTTCAAACTTGGATTGTGTGCTACTTCTTTGGAATCATGGATTATGATCTTAAAAAGGTTGTTTTTTCTTTAAAATTTAATTATTTTATGTGTTTTTAGCAAATTGATTCATTAAATTCAAATCAAGCAATTTAGGACCAATTCGTTGTCGATTCCAATTCTGATTTGGAGTTAACCCTCGACTAATTCCGAGTCCGATTCTAATTTCTAAAACTATGATCCAAATCACATGTCCCTTTAGCAATGGCTACATGTTTTCTATATAAATTATATATGTATTCCAACCCATTGCACATATGGCCCCTTTTTAGGTTGAACCTACCAAATATACATTTGCATACATTTAACCCCAAATATTCCCCCCCTTGGGGTCGTATCATATATTTTTACTCCCATATGTGCCCCCTTGGATGATATCACATTACCCTCTTTCAAGAATCTTTGCCCTTAATTCTTAGTAGTTAAGAGTTGTATCATATACTTTTACTCCCATATGTGCCCCCTTGGATGATATCACATTACCCTCCTTCAAGAATCTTTGCCCTTAATTCTTAGTAGTTAAGGGTCATATCATATACTTTTACTCCCATATATGCCCCCCTTGGATAATATCATATTACCCTCCTTCAAAAATCTTTGCACTTAATTCCTTGTAGTTAAGGGATGTATATGTAATGAAATCAAGTAATAGGATTTTCTTATGTTCCCACTTTCTTTTCCATTGATGATTATACATCCATCTAAATTTTATTTTATTTGGTCTTAATCATTGATAGCTAGCTGTCACATTCCATGTGTTGTTGTTGTGGCTTCTCCAATTTGTTTTGGTTCTTTATCTTTGATAATATATTTTTGAGTAATGGAGTCATTAAGTCCAATTCCATGAATATGGTTGAATATTTCCTCTTCTTCCTTGCTAATGTCAGATGTCGATGTTCTTGTTTTTCTCAATAATGAGGGTGTCAATATGGTTTCGCCATTGCTGGTTTCCCTTCATTATTCACACTTGTATCATCAATCTTCTTTCTAGAGATAATGGGATCATCTATCCTATGTTTTATATTTTATTACTTTCTTTTGAGATAATACCATCATATTTCATATGTACATCCTTGAGTTGCAACGCATCTTCTTGTAGTATTTTATGGTGACCTAGAATATTTGCTTCCTTCTACTTTTTCAAGATACAATGTAATGTTATCCATCCAATTATTGTGTCCTTGTTCAATTTTAGATTGCATTTATTATTTTAGCTCACTCAACCTTCTCACAAATTTACTCTTCAAGACTTTTGGTTGTCTCTTCATCCACAATCCTTGTTTTTCCTTAATTTTGAGAATGCTAATTTTTTTGGTAGTCATTTCATTCACAATCCTTGTTTTTTCCTTAATTTTGAAAACACTTATTTTCTTCGTTCAATATCTTGACCCATCAAGTAATTTTTTTATTATGGTTATATGCATATGTCTTCATCCTTCTATTTCAATTATTTCATTCACTCCTTATTTTCCCACTTTCCTTTGGTATTATTTTCTTGCTTAAAATAATGAACAACTTTAATGGGTGCTTCATTAAGGGCATGCATCTCTTCTTGAGTTTTTTTTCTTCTTTCAATTCATCTTCAGTTTTATTCATCTCTTCTATTTTTGAGTCCTTGATCCATCTTTTTTTAGAAGAGCTCTTCAAATACCTCCCATGTGGTGATCCTAATCACCTACGAGAGTCACCATCAAAATAAACTTGTTAAATAAGATTTTTCAGCAGCATTGCCATTGATTCTTAATTTAGGCTTAACCAAAATCCTCAAATTATAGACTCGTTATCTTAAAAATAAAGATCCAAAAATATGTTGTTATATTTCCAATACATTCTCATATGTTTCATCTTCCCAACATCTTTTGAACCACCTCAATTAAACAACCCAATTAGAAGGCATGCTAAATCTAATTTGGAATATCTTTTAAAACCCTAATTTAGAGACTGCCTTGCTGGCTGAACTTCCACCTAGGGAATTCCAAAATTATGGCCAATAGTAGCCTAGTATGTATTTTCTATAATGCAATATGTTTAACAAAATTGTAAAACACAGAGAGAGATTTATAGTAACTTTCCCAAAACTTGTTA
>LPNX010351674.1:87084-107945 GCA_001517045.1 Pseudotsuga menziesii | reverse complement strand
TGGACGCAATCCACTCTGTTTCTTGAATAACAATAAACTGATGATCTGCACTATCTGTTTCTCAAGTTAGATGCAATGAAAATAATAGAGAGATCAAAGGAAAGGTGAATGATAAGAAACGCGAAGTAAAGGTGTATTTATAAGCGGTTCAAACGCATTACTTCGATGAATTGGTAGATTGCAAGTCCAACTATCCAACGTATGTGGTGCATAGTTATCCGCGCAATCCTTGCTTTGATTTCGATCAGTTTTGACTTGGTTGCATTCAACAAGAGACAATGTATTCGTGATCGACTTGATACGCTTTTTATTTTGACAAAATCAAATGGGTTGGTTTTGAAATTTTGTATTGGCAGCGATCTAGATGTTTTTATTTTTGGAAGAGATCAAAATGGTAGGTAAATATGGATAAGCATAACTCATTATTTAGTTTTGTGAAGATAATTGGATGTTAAATAAAGACTAAAATATATATAATTTTATATTCATTATAACTACAAAACAAATATTATTTAAAAAAACTTAATATGAAAAAATAAAAACAAATTGTTACTTGTTTTTATAACCACTCTTTAATTGAAATTTATTTAAATCTTAATCAAGATGCATTTAAGCATAACTAGCACACGCACAAGTTAAGTGGCCGGTGAATGTTGATAGGCACAACTAACCACTTAATTAGTTTTGTGAAGATATAGGAACAACCAACCACTTAGTTTTGTGAAGATGGCTCGTTGTTAAACAAAGGCTAAAATATATAATTTTATATCCATTATTCATACCATATTGTTAAAGTTAATATAAGCACAAAACAAATACTATTTAATAAACAAAAATAAATAAAGAAGGATATAGAAAAACAAAAAAAAATTGTACTTGTTACACATAGGCACAACCAACCACTTCGTTTTGTGAAGATATAGGAACAACCAACCACTTAGTTTTGTGAAAATAGCTGGTTGTTAAACAAAGGCTAAAATATATAAGTTTATATCCATTATTCATACCATATTGTTAAAGTTAATATAAGCACAAAACAAATACTATTTAATAAACAAAAATAAAATAAAAAGAGATATAGAAAAACAAAAACAAATTGCACTTGTTACATTTGGATTAATCTTATCCACTCAAACAAGTCCAAAATCTAAAATAATATCTAAATGCCTATTGCATAATTAAGTAGGGTAAACAACCGTATTCTTATAAGTTCTTTTATAGAATAAAATTATATAGTATAAAATTAATAAAAATTATAAATGAATTATACATAATACTATTAAAAATTAATAAACTTATCACATCACTGTAACAAACTCAAAAAAGCTAAAATATATAATTTTATATCCATTATTCATACCATATTGATAAAGTTAATATAAGCACAAAACAAATACTATTTAAAAAACAAAAATAAATAAAAAGGATATGGAAAAACAAAAACAAATTGCACTTGTTACACTTGGATTAATCGTATTAATGTGCTCAAACAAGTCCAAAATCTAAAATAATATATAAATGCCTATTGCATAATTAAGTAAGATAAACAACAATATTCTTATAAGTCTTTTTATAGAATTATTACATAGTATAAAATTAATAAAAATTCCCATTTTATATTTATTGAATTCACAAAATAAATAAATAAATTGTTATAAAATTAAATCACTCTATTTTAAATTAAATTATAAATTAATTATACATAATAATATTAAAAATTAATAAACTTATCACATGACTGTAACAAACTCCAAAAGGCTAAAATATATAATTTTATATCCATTATTCATACCATATGGTTAAAGTTAATATAAGCACAAAACAAATACTATTTAATAAACAAAAATAAATAAAAGGTGATACGAAAAAACAAAAACAATTGCACTTGTTACACTTTAAATTGCACTTGTTACACTTGGATTAAATAGCACTCTACCATCTTCAGCAACAACACTAGCAATCAATGAAGGACATGGTTTTTCAGGAGCTGGATTAACAAGTCTTTTCCCAAGAATCCACTAATTAGATGCCAGGAGGAGTCCCGAAGAGCCCACGAGACCATCTAGGGAAGGGACCACTGCCATGGTTCATGTTGCCAACACTGGGAAAACACAGGTGGAACTATACCAATGTGGAACAACCTGGGTGGGATTGGATACAACTTGCAATGAATACACAATATTGAAATGACTGCTATGTGGCTTGCTAGGATGGTGCTTATTAATTTACCATGTAGCTGTTTATACACGTTATTCCCACATTTCAACTCTTTAAATAGGGCTTTCTTGCTAGATTTGACCTCTTATTTGACCCATACTTCTGATAGGGTTGCACCCTTGTACAGTCGGCTGAGTGCAGGGAGAGGATAGGGAGGTATAAAGGGATGGCCTTTACTTGATGGAGTTACTTGATTTAGGAGCTGAATGCATGAGTCTTATGTCGAGAGTCTTATTCCCACCATGAGTCCCCAAGTGTTCAACCCATCGATCCCACTGATGCTATGAGTTAATTTGAGTCTTATGTTGAGAGTCTTATGCCCACCATGAGTCCCCAAGTGTTCAACCCATCGATCCCACTGATGCCATGAGTTAATTTCAAGAGACCACCTAGAGATACTGCTCATCTAGGGGAATACGAAGGGGTAACATTGCTTTCAATGCTCTACAACTAATAAATAACACAATCTATTATGTATGTTCACATGGAGATAAGACAAAAATAGTATAAACTACTGACTCAGAATCAACAGAAAACTATGATGTCTTAGTGGTTAAAGTGTAATCAACCTTATTCACAATAGGTACAACTTTAGAATAGGTAACAGCTTACGCTAGTTTATTCTTTTGACAAGAATGGAGATTGAATTAAGGCACTTATTTCTATGGACTCAACCAAGTGGGACTTATTACTCTTTCACTTTTACGTGTATTACTTATTTTTATTTCACCCCCTTTAGGGGCATTACTTTAGATTAGGGTACTTATTAGAGCATTGATATTGAATTTACCCTACTTGTCTTTCCTTACGTGCATGCTTTCTGTTCTACCAGAATTTCACTTACTGCCTGCACCCAACAACACTTACTTCAGCCAAGCATAGGAATCAGGGGTACAACAAGCACTAGGATATTTACCCTTGACCCCTACCTTACCCCTTATGAATTACTATGGGTGGTACCACTATGACCTTCTAGGTATATTACGTAGAAGCCTTGCCAATAAGATTTATAAATTAGACACCCAATCTTACTTATAACCTATTGTTGAAACCAGGAAGACTAAAGTAGGCATGGCATGCTATTAGCAACCCTTTCACCCCCTACCACTTTGTTTCCACACAAACGTAGAACGCTTATACCTAGGCCACTTCCTTAAGGAATATTAGGAGGTACCATTATTATTCCCCTCTTATTAGGACAGGATCAGACTACCTCCTTACCTTTCTCCCTTCACCCTAGTCGATGGAATTATGGCCAACCAATTCATTCAGCTAGCAAACGGGTGATGGTTCTAAAGAATCTAATAAATAATTTTCTAAATCTTGGCCTACCCGAAATGATGTTGTTCAGTCTCGGCAGGTGGGGGGGCAGGTTTCTTCTCTCTACAGATGATCCCAGGACTGGGTGTTCCTATGTCACTTGCATTCATTGTGTAGGCTTCAAAAGTGAATTTAGCAATGATCAAAGTGCCTACCCAAGTATGACCAATCACTAAGTGTAGTCAGTAAAGAAGATTGGCAAAAAGTCCAGGTTGATAGCATTAGGTCATTGCACAAACATAAATCGAGTAGGCTTTACTAGGTCCTCCTTCCATCCATGCAATAAGGAAGTGTTTAAGTTCGTGGATTCTAAAAGCACTGAACCTTCCTTCTATTAGGTCTTCCATAAATATTCTCTAGTTTTTATCTCGGCTCTCTTCGCCTGGTTTACTCTTCCTTCCTTGTATTTGTTTTCCCCATATTTTGCTCCAGCTCAACTCTCCCCTTCTGCTCATGGTTTACTTTCCTAGCATCTTTTCTCCATCTCCCCCTCCTTACCTCTCTAGCTCGACTCTATAAGTATTTCTCATGAGGAATGGAATAGGAATAATAGTAATCCCTTCTAGCTTATTCGCTTCTTCTCAACTAAGTAGTGCCTATTTCTAATGATGGAATAATCTCGTTTATAACTGAAACCTGTTAGCTGGGATGGGATGGCATGAAACAAAATTACCCTTACCTGGAATTATGGATGAAGGTACCCAGTCCAAAGGCGAAGGGAACATTACAATTGAGTTTACTATACCAAAATAGGAGAGTAATGTAACCCAGATGAATCATATGCCTCACTTGAATGCAAATATATAAATAGAGTGTAGTCGGCCCTGCTTATAAGTTATTGGTTCCCCTTCTATTAATTTACTAGGGAGAGCGGCTAGTTTCCTCGCCTCCACCTCCCCGATTGAATTACCTTTCCTTTAGTGGAGGGAATACGATCCACTCTTATAGGATTTCATTAGCCTACTTGATTGAGTCTATCAGAGATAATAGAGCTATCCACTATCGAGAGAATGAATAGGATTTCAATATAGATAGAAATTCTATTTCTTCTGTACTAATGTTAAGGTGAACTACAACTAGTTGGACTACAGCTTCAGATAGTTGGCATATTAATGGATTGAACTGATTCTACTATTATTGATAACTACAGAGAAGAAGAACTAATGATAGTTTCAGATCAATTGAAGGTAGGTATCAACACTACAGCTTTAGTGAATAACTACTACAACCTTATAAGAACTATATGAAAAGAGAGATAGAATAAATATAGATATTGAAGATTGAACAATAGGTACTCTATCTTTCACAAAGAATGGAGACCTTTCAGGAAGCACTCTCTCTTTCAGATTGAACGGAAGCTCATTAGAAAGAGAGAAAGAGAATGAACTGAGTAAGATTGAATTGAACTCAAGCTATTACTACTTCTTAGGGAAAAACCTAATGTAATAATCTCCTATATGATTGGGTTATATCTTCTTCTTTCTCAGAAGGGAATAGAATAGTATTTGAGAAAGAAATAGAGGTAGGCGCAATAGGGTATGAAGTCAAACGCCTCTTTCAAAGAAATTCTGATCCGGTGTTACTTGTGAGCTATGACAGCGAGCCATTTACTTCGCCATTGAATGTAGTAAGACATTGATGAGGATGACTTACCAGCTAACTAGCAGAACCTTTCCTGCAGATGAAGATGATGATGGAAGGGCCACTTATAGATAGTAGGGCTGATCCTAGGATAACTATTCTAGGGATGCATTAGCGATTAGATTATAATAGATTGGATTAATGTCTCCCTGGTATTGTCTTCAAAATATGGGTGACCCACTTGATCTGTGCGATTTTGAGAATTCCTTCATCTGGTTAAACTGTTTTTTCAAACTGTTTATCCGTGGCTACTTCGTGTTTCATTTAACTATTAATGGGGGTATGGGGTAAGGGCTTTCCTCGGATCAATATTTTCCGAAAGACTACCTCAAGCGGTGGACTGAATAACATAAAGTGAATTTTTACAGGAATAATAATGAGAATGAAAATAGAATAGCTACTTGCTGGCCGGGACGATGGAAACCACTATACTGAATGCTCAGAAATACTCTACAGCACCCTACCGATCCCGATACCTTATTGTGTGATACTTTGCCTTTTTTTCTGTCACAACCCCTCCAGCAGGGGTGTGTTGGTTGTGTTCTTGATAAATTAGTTTATTAACTTTTCTATGCCAGAGGTAGTTATTTTCCTGTTGGGATCCCTGCCAGCGGAGTGCGTGTAAGGGTGAACTATAAGTGCTTCGTCTTCTCCGATCTAGGCCACCAGAGGTTGGATCAGCAGGCTATACGTATGGATGGAGCTGCGCAAGTGTCCTGTCAAAACCCCAAATTTTCATAAAAATTTAAAATTTTGAAAATACATAAAATGCTAAGATTGCGGTCTGCTAATAGCTAACAATTATTTATAAAAGAATCAGTTACGAGATTAGTTAATACATAATCTTAATTAAGTAATCTTAGCATTCTAATTTTTTATACAAGGTTAGGTTTAACTTGTATAATAATTCCTCTTTCAGTTTGCTGATGAGTTTTAATTTGCGACAAAGGTGGATCTGTCTTTAGATTTCAGGGCTTACTTAGGATTTAAGCTAACACAGAAAGCTCACTTGTTCTTACAGGTTTTACAGGTATGAATGATCGAGTAACGCCTTTAATTCCATAAAGCATCTAGCTATATTCCTATTTACAAAAATAAAAATCTTGGTAAACAAGTTGTTACATATCATTCTACTTCTATGAGGTAAACAAGTAGTTTTGTTTCCTTCAAATATTTTTGTCAACGATATACATGCAGAAGATTTTCTTTCTTAAATGTAAATAGCAACAGTAATTACTTTTCCCTGGTTCACAACTTGTGATCTTTGTTGTAAGTTATTTTCACTTAGAGTGCATAACCTGTAATGCTATAATGATTGTTCTAACAGTAATATACATTATCAACTTATAATAATAGTATAACCAAATGCTTGTTATTCATCTTCTGTAATGAATATTGCTGCCTATAAGGATCTAAACATTACAGTGAAATATAAAGTCCTAAGGACTTAGAATCTCGTGGGATTGCTCCACTTCAGTTTCCTATTTTTTTTATAACACTTTTCTTGAATTAAGCTTCTAGTCACAACAATTAACTTAGGTCAAAGTCTTTATGAGAGATTGATTTATTACCTCTAGCAAGCACTAGATAGTTCTAAAAATTATGTTACTAATCGAAAACATGGTCAAACTAATAGTACTTCTCATGGTTGAGTAAATAACCAAAGGCTAGTAAACTTCGTTGATCTGAGCTATGTAAAAGATCTATAGCCAACATCCTAGTAATTGCCACCCACTGAAACTATATTCTTATATGATACTCACCAATACACACATAAACTATCTTGTTTATAATGCATCCATGTTTACCAGTAATTCGGGTTATAAACAAATAATATTTATAAAGTTAATGATCCTATTTAAAACTATGTTCTATAAAATTATCAAGTCACAACATAAACGTTGGTGACAACAAGATTAGCTATCCAACATGTATTGAGTCCACGCAAAAAACTTATGGATCGATGATACTTCCTTGACTCTTATTAATCTCTTTCATACAATGCATACAATCTTGACATTACAAACTCTTCCTATAATAGATTTTTATTTGACACGTAATATTGTTATTGAATTCTTTCTTTTGTCCATTTTATCAGGGAAAATGCTCAAATTCTCCTTTGAAAAGCGCTTTGACATAATTATGTGTGCATAGTATCAGTATCTTCCACACAACATTCTTGTTATGTTTATTTTGTCTATCTTATTCCTTTTCTTCCAACTCTTTTGTGGTCGCTAACTGTTAGGATTATTAATCCTCCCTTGTCCAAATTTGGTCATATGTCTAAATCGGGAGTCATGTCTAAATCAGGAGTCCATCCAGTATATTTATAGTCATTAGCACCATTGATTAAACTTAACCTAATTGGGGCACATGTTTCAGTTACCAAAGTGTGGGGAACACTAATTGAGGCTCACTGCCACTTATTGCACTTGATTTCATAAGTTTAGGAGTCTCCTAGATCAATCCCTAAAATTTAGGAAGCAACTGGGAGTGTCGAAACCAACCAAGGTCAGTTAACTTCAGTTGATGACTAGTCAAGCCAAGTTAGGAGTCAGTTACATTCAGTTCTAGCTCTCTACATTCAGTTAAATAATGGTTTAATTAATTTCACACATGTGGGGTGTTTTTCTCACCTACCACAGTCAGTTAACCATTATTTAATACTAAATGTAACAGTTAGTTGTGTTTTAGAACTCCAATTGTGATTTAGACAAGTCTTGGTTACCTACAGTCAAGTAGAGTCATCAATTCGAACTTCCTCATGTGGATTCGAATTGCTTGTGGCTATTAAAGCCATTTTACATCATTGTAATGATTATCTGGATTACCTTTTTTATTAATGAAAGCATTCACAGCTGCAAGCCTTTTGCACTGTTTCATTCTTCAATGGCTGAGTAAATTGTGAGATCTTCTTTGTGAGTTGTGTGTTTGTCTACAGATCTATATTCTCAAATTTAACATGGTATCAAAGCCTCGGCGGACAAGGCACTTCTCCTCCTCAGATCTCCTACTGGATCATTTTTTTGTTTTGCAGGTACAACTTCGAAATGATTTCATCTCTGATGAGACAAGGTCTAAAGGAACTCTGGACAAGATTGGACAGAACCTTTGGAATTGATAGCAGATGGAGCACATCCAGCACCATAAGCATCCTTGATCCAAAAATCTCAGCCTCCACTCTCTCTGATGAAGTTGTTCAAGATAATGAAGAAGCAGAAGCTTCTACACAGTCAATTCAAATTGAATACAGTCTCTATGCAGTGACTCCTTCTCCTGATGCTCCGGAAGTTCATGAGATATCTGATATATCATCTTCTCATATTGCTGAAACAGAAGAAGACATTCGAATCTTTTATATTGAAGAAAAATTCAGCTGCACTTCGATGCAAACATTCACCGGTGATTTTCCTTTAAATTCTGTGCAAAATTTACTAGTAATTGCTTCCGAAAGTGAAGAGAAATTTGGTTTTTCTCCCTCTAATGTTGCTGCTGGTGTGCAAATATGTGATACCTTGGATGTTTTGGAAGAAATATCATATTACCAGAGTGATCCATTCACACCCCATGATCTAGTTTTTCCAGCAAACTCCTGCAGGATTGCATGCACCAAAATTCAGAATTTTGAAGAAGAAAAAAGATGTGCATCGACCGTCACGGTTAACCATTTATTTGAATCTGATATTAACCTTATTGGATCTGATATGATCTTATTTAGATATGATCTGATATTTCTTGGTTTAATATATCAAATTCATAATCTTTCAGTACTGCTTGTAGCTTTTCTCATCAACGGTGTGAAGAAACAAGTATCGCAAGTCTCCTACAAAACTACTGCTGGGGATTTGATTCCATTTCACAGTTTTGGATCTGTTTTGAACCTGTTTATATCTGATTTACTTTCTGATCTGATATTATTTGGTTCATATTTTAAAATTCAAAAGCATTCAGTCATGCTTGTAGCTGCTCTCACCAATTCCGGTGTGAAAAATCAAGTACCGCACTTTCTCTTCAAAACTGCTGATGGGGATTTGGTGTTAGTTTCCTCATGTGAGGTTGCTGATATTTTATTATGTGATTAATTATATATTTCAGAAGCTATATCAGACTATGGAGCTCCAGCATTCGCTCTCAACAGTCCCAGTGCTTCTCTACCATTGATCACATGCTCATCTTCTCATAGAACTAGTAAAGAGGAAGATTTTCTGCATCCGCCTGGACACCTGCTCCGAACACTTGGGGCTATTCTTACCACTCATGGTTTTCTGTTCATGGCTGCAACATATCAGTTTCTTGAGTGTTCTTCACATTCTCTGAATTCTCAAAAACCGTTCCTCACTTTTCAGTTGACTTCAGTTGCTCTACATGGGTCCAGTCTTCATCCGGCAGGTGTCTATATTTCTGATTTAGTTGAGCATATCATTCTTCTTCCAAAGAGGAAGATTCCTCCAGACATAATGATGGAGAGGTTCACATGCCAGGCCCCGAGATACCTGTGCACAGAAGAACCATATTGATCCTGATTCTACCTGCTTAATTAGAAGGGGGGTTTTTTTTCCCATGTGGTTTTTCCCCAAGCACCTTATTTTTCAGCAGTTACTTTAATTTACTTGATGTAATGGGTGACCTATGGTCTTAGTTACCAGGGCCCATAGTTTGTCCAAGTTAGCATTCAATGGGGGTGTTAGGATTATTAATCCTCCCTTGTCCAAATTTGGTCATATGTCTAAATCAGGAGTCATGTCTAAATCGGGAGTCCATCCAGTCTATTTATAGTCATTAGCACCATTGGTTAAACTTAACCTAATTGGGACACATGTTTCAGTTACCAAAGTGTGGGGAACACTAATTGAGGCTCACTGCCACTTATTGCACTTGATTACATAAGTTTAGGAGTCTCCTAGATCAATCCCTACAATTTAGGAAGCAACTGGGAGTGCCGAAACCAACCAAGGTCAGTTAACTTCAGTTGATGACTAGTCAAGCCAAGTTAGGAGTCAGTTACATTCAGTTCTATCTCTCTACATTCAGTTAAATAATGGTTTAATTAATTGCACACATGTGGGGCGTTTTTCTCATCTACCACAGTCAGTTAACCATTATTTAATACTAAATGTAACAGTTGGTTGTGTTTTAGAACTCCGGTTATGATTTAGACAAGGACAGTTAACTACTGGGTCCTTAACTTCAGTTGATGACTAGTCAAGACAAGTTAGGAATCAATTACATTTAGTTAAATAATGGTTTAATTAATTGCACACATGTGGGGCGCTTTTCTCACCTACCACAGTCAGTTAACCATTATTTAATACTAAATGTAACAGTTAGTTGTGTTTTAGAACTCCAATTGTGATTCAGACAAGTCTTGGTTACCTACGGTCAAGTAGAGTCATCAATTCGAACTTCCTCATGTGGATTCGAATTGCTTGTGGCTATTAAAGCCATTTTACATCATTGTAATTATTATCTGGATTACTTTTTTTATTAATGAAAGCATTCACAGCTGCAAGCCTTTTGCACTGTTTCATTCTTCAATGGCTGAGTAAATTATGAGATCTTCTTTGTGAGTTGTGTGTTTGTCTACAGATCTATATGCTCAAATTTAACACTAACTTCATTTGCGGTTTCAACACGATACTTTCACTACATTCACTAAAATCGATGTTCTTTGAGAATGCAACCTCTTGAAAATGAGTATTCCAGTTCTTTCTCGTTTTTGGTTGTCATATTTATCGATGACTAAGCTTTTGAAAATCCTCACTGATCTCCTTCAACAAATAAATTTGTGTATAAGTTGCAGGAAACATTATTAAAGGAGAAAGTGTCCCATATCCTTCAAGTCATGTGTTTGGTTTCTTGAAAATTCTAAATTGTCCATGATAATTATCTGCAATATTTCTATGGCTTCCATGGTATGTGCACATGCTTTGGATTTGTTGATATTACCATGAATGGATTTGATGTTTCCATGTTGGAAATAGTGTTCGTAGTTATGTAAGGTTCTTTGAGGAATATTATATATCTTGTACTATGCTTTCTTATAAATAATATTTCCATTAAATATCATGTCCTTTACTTTCCTAACAACAGGAGGTAGTCCATGGACATAGTTGTTTGACATGATTTTGTTGGAAAGGAGTGAACTCAAGATTATTTCCCTAATACCATTTTTATTTATGAGTTTGATACCCCTTCTAGCGTTTGCAATGGATTTCCTATCCACGTGTTGAAGACAATCATTTTTGCAACAATCATCATCTTTCAACAAAGAAATTTCTTTCTCTTCATCTATCTTTGTTTGACAGTTTCGAAATTTTTAGGGTGTCTCTGATATCTGATACTATTTATCTTTTACTTGCACATCAAGAACATAGTCATAGCCATGCTCCCAATGGGAGAAAGTCCCACTGCAATTAGAAGAATAGGTTAGGGAATATTGTCTTAAATTTTTAGGTTATAAGTTATAAAGTGCTTATGGATTTCCTCAATCATTCTCTAATATTATCTAGAGATTCTACAACCCCAAGCTTTAGAACCATTCAGGATAACAGGTTTGATGAGAGTTTCAAAAAGGAATTATTTTTTATCCCATTACATTAGGTGTATATTAGGAGGTTGGAAACAATTTATAGTCAACAAGATAAAATACTATATATTAAGTGTAGGTTTAGGTTTATTGTTTTAACGATAAATTATAAATTAGAATAGCAACATAATTTTTATTTAATTAAAAATTAAGTTTTATCAAGGATTACATCATGAATAATTTATTTTGAAAGTAATTTCTTACATATTATTAACATTATTAAATGGAAGTAATAATCAATCTTTGTTACAATTAATATTAACTTGATTTTTTGTTATAATTCGATATTATACTAACTATTGTGTCTAGGTTGAGTTTGCAGAGTAAGTCTAAGAGATTGACATCATTAAATTAAAGTGACCTATAATGTTGTCGAATTATGACATAATACCAACATTGTATTTGTTACTATAACGATTTTAATTATTGCCATACGAACTAATTTTGTCTTTGTTTAATATGATGTTTTAATATTTTAGGAAGTTGGAACCACTTTATTGTCATCAAGAGAAAATATTTTATGACTTTAAACTCTATATTTTACCCTTGTGATGATCAAAATAAATTATGAATTAGAATAGAAAAATAATTTATTTCCATTATTATTATTGTATGAAAAACTAGGTAGAATAATGTTTGCTTGATGAATAATAGATTACTGTGTGGGAAATTGATTACCTATAAAGTTATTTAATGACATTGATGTTAGTAATGTCTCAATTGTTTATTAATAATAAATATTTTAACAATCAAGATAAATTATGAACTATGATAGTAACAATGCAATACAATGTGATTTTTTCAAATATAAGAGGAAACATAGAGGGAAAATTGGCAAACTGGGTATTGGAAGTGTTCACCATTTACTCGTGAAGTGTTTGAACATGTTAAATTGAAAAGAGAATATTATTAATCCTCTAAAACTTGGATTCCTACAATATTTATAACTATTCCTCTAAACCTTCGATTCCTACAATATTTATATATTATCATTAATATTTATATTTCTATAATAAAACAAAGTTCATCAATATTTTACTCATGAATAATAAATTGTGTAACAAATTATGTACTAAATAATATAAAATTCCTTAAAAATAAAATGAAGAAAATATTTGATATATTAAAAACATTAAATGTGCTTCTTCATGTACATTAATAGGTCCTTTAAAAAGCAAAATTGCATTCATGAAACACGTCCACCTAATCTCAATATATCCTCTCAAGTAGATCAAGTACAACTTCTAAACCACATTTATTTATCTTGGAATTCTTGCAATCCTCTTTCTTTTGCATCCATGCCCAAACTATGATATTAATTGGAATATATCCATTCTTCGTTTCATTAAGATCTAGTACCCAATATTGTTATGAAATTTATCCCTTGTATTTCAGTGATCTAGACTTCCCTCAATCAACCTTTACATAGAGAGCCTCACTTTCATCATCCTCAAAGATATCTAAGGTGGCTATTTCCATCAAAAAATCTCTCCTTCATCCTCATTTCCTTATCTAACTAGAAACATATTTCCTTTCTCCACAATCATAGGATTGAATGTTGGATTTGGCTCATTGCAGTTGGGTCCAACATGTATTGAGTCATTTACCACATTATCAAAATCCCCATCCATAATACTTGAGATTAAACTGGGTGCATTATGGTTAGTGTTAGCAATTTGGCTTGTCTTAGGCCAAAAATCCTTGAAATGATGAAATATAATGCATCAAGAAATCCTTCCCATTACTATGCTTTATTTTCCATTCCTATATAACAATTGGTGAATTCTCATTTCCAAAATTATATTTCTATATTTTTATGGATGATGTTGTTCCTTCCTTTAGTTCTTTTAAATATACATAATTCTCTTTGTGACCTAATAAAGATTGCTTCTTTGTGGGATATTTAGGTTGGCCTTCATCATTTATATTCCACAACTCAAATAATTTTGACCACTCAATATCTCTGATCGATTATCTATACCTCATCACTGGAACAGCATTGAGTAAAAGAAATTGGAAGTACTCGACATTAATATGTTTGACTAGTAAATATTGACCACTCAATATCTATGATCGATTATTTATACCTGATCATTGGAACAACATTGAGTGCAAGAAATTGGAAGTACTCGACATTAATATCTCTGACTAGTAAATATTTTCCTTCCTTGATGTATCCATTAAGTCATATACTTTGTCTACAACCCCAAGCTTCACAACCATACAATATAACATGTTTGACGAGAGTTTCAAAGATGAATTTATTTTTATGCCATAATATTATGTGTATATTAGGAGGTTGGAAACAATTTATAGTCGACAAGATAAAAGTGACAATATTTTAGGTGTAAGTTTAAGTTTATTGTGTTAACGATCAAAATCAATTATAAATTAGAATAGCGACAGAATTTTTTTTTATTTTTTTATTTTTTTTTTAATTAAAATTTAAGTTGATCGAGGATTACATATTATTAAGATTATTAAATGGAATTAATAATCAATTTTTATTACTATTATTAACTTGGATTTTCATTATAATTCAATATCATACTAACTATTGTGTTAGGTTGAGTTTCCATAGTAAGTATAGGATATTAACATCATTAAATTAAAGTGACCTATAATGTTGTGGAATTATGATATAATACCAACATTGTATTTGTTACTACAACAATTTTAATTATTGCTATACGAACTAATTTTGTCTTTGTTTAGTATAATGTTTTAATATTTTACGAAGTTGGAAGAACTTTATAGTTGTTAAGAGAAAATATTTTGTAACTTTAAAATCTAGGTTTTACCCTTGTGATGATTAGAATATATTATGAATTAGAATAGAAACATAATTTATTTTCATTATTATTAATTATTATTGTGTAGAAACTAGGTAGAATAATGTTTACTTCGTGAATAATAGATTAATGTGTTCAAGAAGGTTCTTACCTATAAAATTATTTAATGACATTGATGTTAGTAATGTCTCCATTATTTATTAGTAATACATATTTTAACAATAAAAAAAATTATGAATTATGATAGTAAAAACACAATACAATGTGATTTTTCAAATATAAGAGGAAACATAAAGGGAAAATTGAGCGAACTAGTTATTGCAAGTGTTCACCATTTACTCGTGAAGTGTTTGAACATGTTAAATAAAAGAGCATATTAATATTGCTCTAAAACTTGGATTCCTACAATATTTATTAATATTCCTCTAAACTTTGGATTCCTACAATATTTATATCATCATTAACATTTCTATTTCTTTAATAAAATAAAGTTCATCAAGGTTTGACTCATGAATAATAAATTGTGTAAGAACTTTTTAACCTATAAATTTATTTAACAACATATTAATATTGTGTTTGTGACTATTATTAACCATTATAATAATGACACTAAGTGTTACTACTCTTCCTATGTTGAGTATAAGCCATTATACTAGTACAATGTTGGCGTCACTTTAAAGTCTACATAAGATAAAATTTTAGGAGTCTAGTTGTGTCGTTTAATGATCAAACTCAAATGATTATTAATTAGATTGCAATAGAGTAGTAGGATTTGATTTATATCAAATGTAATAAGTAATATTAGGGAAAACTCACTTCAAGCATTATTGCAAGTGCCTTGCATTTATCCATAGACCAAGCCTAGAAGATGTTGTTTTTAAGTGCATTATTGAATTTGATTATGAACATCTGATATAGTGACAAGTTATGTTGATCTAAACAAAACATTGAAAAGTTATATATTGAATGTGTTATGTATTTCACATAAAGAATTGTCACACGAATTAACATTGAAGTTGAACACGAATTTGTATATATGTACTAAATAACATAAAATTCATCAAAAAATAACATGAAGAAGATATTTGATACATTAAAAAGTGTTTCTTCATATACATTAATAGGTCCTTTAAAGAACAAAATTGAATTCATGAAACATATCCACCTAATCTCACTGTATCTTCTCAAGTAGATCAAGTACAACTTCTAAAACACATTTATTTATCTTGGTATTCTTGCAATTCTCTTTCTTTTACATCCATTCCTAAACTACAGTATTAATTGGAATATATATCCATCTTTGGTGTCATTGGGATCTGGTATCCAATATTTTTATCATATGTATCCCTTGCATTTCAATGAACTAGACTTCCATCAATCAAGCTTTAAATGGAGAGCCTCACTTTCATCATCCTCAAAGATTATAAGGTGGTTATTTGCATAAAAAAATTTCTCCTTCATCCTCATTTCCTTATCTAACTAGAAACATATCTCCTTTATCCACATTAACCATAGGATTGAATGTTGGATTTGACTCATTGCACTTGGGTTCAACATGTATTGCGTCATTTACCACATGATCGAAATCCCCATCTATAATAATTGAGATTAAAATGAGTGCATTATGGTCTACATTAGCAATTTTCCTTGTCGTGGGCCAAAAATCCTAAAAATGATGAAATCTAATGCATCAAGATGTCCTTCCCAATACTATGCTTTATTTTCCATTCCTATATAACAATTGGTGAATTGTCATTTCCAAAATTGTATTTCTATATTTTTATGTATGATGTTGTTCCTTCCATTAGTTATTTTAAATAGACACAATTCTCTTAGGTACATAAGAAATATTGCTTCCTTGTGGGAAATTTAGGTCGGCCTTCATCATCATTTTCCACAACCCAACTAATTTTGACCACTCTATATCTCTGATCAATTCGTTATACCTCATCATTGGAACATCATTGAGTACAACAAATTGGAAGTATTGGACATTAATATGTTTGGATAATAAATATTTTTCTTCCTTGATGTATCCATTAAGGAAAATTATTAAGTCATACACTTTTTCAATTAGTGTAGGTGGAAACACTCATTTTCCTTCTATTGTGTGAAATCTATCCATCATTTCAGGTAAATATTATATATCTTAACTTTTCAAGTTGGAATACATTCTTTCGTAGGTTCCATCTATGTCTTCATGGGTGTCAAAACCATAAGCATGAACCCAACCTCAATAGTGATGAAGACACCAAGTGCAATTAATAGTGATAGAAACATTAAAACATAAAAAATCTTATCATTACTTGTTGCATAGTCCAACTATAACAACGTATTTTGAAGAAGAGGTTTAAAATCAACATTATGATTTTTTTGTCTTTCATGAGATAGAAAATCATCCTTGTACCCTCTACATTTGTAGTAAATAGAGGTTTCAAGTAATGCATTTGAAAGTGAATTTCTTGAACTTCCACTCTCATAAAGTAGATAATAATACATATAAAGGTGTGGGTATCCAAGGTCCCTCAAGAACTTTGCAAGAGATGTAGTGGTAAATCATGACCTCATGTGTACAAATGGCAGGGAGAAATGACAAAAACCTCTTGTGTTATGCCCACAAGTATACCTATCAACGACAAACCCAAGATTGTTCATGTATTAGACTTTGATTTTACACGTAATCTTGCTATTGAAGTCTTTCTTTTGTCCATTTTATCATGGACAATGTTCAAATTCTCCTTTGGAAACCGCTTCAAACATAATTGTGTGTGCATAGTATGACTATCTTCCACACAATAGTCTTGTTATGTTTTTTTAGTCTATCTTATTCCTTTTCTTCCAACTCTATTGTGGTCGCTAACTTCATCTGTGGTTTCCACACGATACTTCATTAAATTCACTAAAGTTGGTGTTCTTTGAGAAAGAAACCTCTTGAAAATGAGTATTCCAAGTCTTGCTCATTTTTTGTTGTGATATTTATGGATAATTGAGCTTTTGAAAAGCCTTATTGATCTCCTTCAACAAACAAATTTGTGTTTAAGTTGTAGGAAACAGTATTAAAGGAGAAAATGTCCCATCTTATTCAAATCGGCGTGTTTGGTTTGGTGAAAATTCTAAATTATCCATGATAATTATCTGCAATATTTCTATGGCTTCGATGGTATGTGCACATGCTTTGGATTTGTTGATAAATTACCATGAAAGGATTTGATGTGTCCATGTTGGAAATATTGTTGGTAGTTAAAGGAAGGTGCTTTGAGGAATCTGATGTATCTTGTACTATGTGTAATTACGAATAATATTTCCATTGAATCTCATGTTCTTTACTATCCTAACAATAGGAGGTATTCCATGGACATGGCTCTTTGACATGAATGTGTTTGAAAGGAGTAAACTCAAGACTAATGCCCTAATACCATTTTTATTTATGAGTTATATATCGCTTATAGAATTTTAAATGGATTTCTTATCCACATGTTAAAGACAATCAGTTTTGCAACATTCATCACATGCCAAAAGTCGGATTTCTTTCTCTTCATCTATCTTTGTTTGACATTTTGCAACTTTTTGTGTAGCAATAACCCGTTTAATGCTTTTATATGGCCTCATTACATGCATATCAATTGAGTATATATTTTTATCATTATAAAGATCCCCACCCCATTTATTTAAGGGACTTTTGTCCTCCATAATACCCCATACCACCATTTACTTGGGTGGCTCCTTGAAATTTTCCTTGACCCTTAGAATCTCACCATTATCATCCAACAACTTATTTATTGGCCATCTAACCAAATAATGTATAGAATTATCCTTGCTTCTACATCTTTCACAATTTCCATCCATGTCTTCCACAAAAACAATGAACTCCATTTCACCTAGAGTTTCACCCCAACCATATCATCCTCACAGACATTAACTATGACCCATTTTCAATGCATATTCTTATTCCCATGCATTCATGTGTATGAGAGATGTTTTTTACATGTGAATGTAACCTTATCTTGGTGAATATTTATGGGGTGTTCATGACAATGTGTTTCCAAATTTGATTATATCCAAATCTCATAAGATTCAAGTGCACCCCCTAGTTTATGTACAAATCTTGTTGGGTGTGGTAGAAGAGAACCGTGTTTTAACACCTTCTCAATTTTCACAAATATGCATCATTTATTTACTATCCTTATATTCACCTTATCTGCAAGATCTATATTGAATATGGATATGTCAACCACCTTCACTCCACATTGTAAAAGATCTTCTTGGTCTCTAATAAAAACTACAAAAGTGACATTTGCATCTGTACACCAAATAAAGGAAGCTTAGTATTTGCTAAAGAAACATTCAATGTAATGTCAGTAACACTTAACGCATGCTAAATTTTGGTTTAAGTCTCCAGTATGCCTCAAATCCATGATCTTACATGGATGTATGTCCATTTCATTACAGCTTCCATAATCAAGTTTCGTTGAGTGACATCAATTATGAAAATGGTAACATAGCCCGTGTTAACCCTTTCTCTACCATTATAAGTTCCATCCTTTGTAGATTCAACCCTTCCTAGAAAAATAACTTGACCATTAATTAGGAGGTCAACATAGTCACCTCTTGTCAATACTATATTTTCCATCGTAACTCCTTCCAATTCTGTAACACACAATTGAATTGTAATTTGTAAATAAGACTAAACAATTTAAAGTGTGCTATTATATTATAGTAAAAACACAACCTTCAAAAAATTAATATAGTTTCAATAATTTAAATTAATGCATGGCAGTTGTTTTGTTCATAATGAAACGTTGTTCCCCATCATCTAGTGCATGCTATCAAAATGGAGTTTACATATAAATTACACAAAAATATAGAGGAAGACTTGACAATTTTAGATTCAAGTAGTATGAGAGAATGAAAGATATCAACTCATATAAAACCACCAAGTTCCTATTAAAATTTGGACATGGAACTTGTATTATTGATGTATGTGTATTGATTTTGCTCATAAGGAATTTGCAGAAGTTGGAGAAACACAACGAGGTCCTTTGTAAAATCTAAGAAAGTGCAAGATGGATGTTATGTTGAACGTCAAAAATTGTCTAGTTATATTTATAGCGTACTTAGTGAAGATGTTTGATGCTTGAACTTGATAAGTCGAAAACCGAACTAGTTATTATTAAAGGATTTTTCGTTCAAGAATAGTTTAATGGCCAAGGAAACAATTTGAGGCCATCATGTAAAATAAGGGGTGAATATTCCATTAAAACTTACCATAATCTCATATCAAAAACTTGACCATGAGATTCAGAATAATAAAATGACTTTGATTAGAGAACACTCACAATAGTATATTTTTGTATGGCATGCTAGTGTGTTCCTTCTTATATCCTGGTTATATAAATCCTAACTATTATGAATATAATAATATAAAAATATATATAATGAACTCAAAAAGCACAACAAAACCAATCCATAGCTAACAAGAATATATGGGCACAAAGTCTCTTCCTCTACTCTGAATAGAGGTGGGTTGTCAAAAATTATAAACACAATTAATATATTATTTATATTATACATATTCAAAGAAAAAAATAACCAAACTATTTAAAATTTAAATTTATTTATTATATTATTTATATTATACATATTCAAAGAAAAAAAGGTAACCAAACTTTTTAAAATTCAAATTTATTTAGTGTAGATTTATTCAATATAAAAATTATATATGCAATTCAATCAAGAGAATTTGGGGTTTTCCTTTGATTTTTTCATGTCTCTATAGAAAGGGCACACATTATTCATGCCATATTGTCCCTTAAACACATTGGCACGTGCTACAAAGATATTGCATTACATAAGAAACACATGCTTCTCTTATTCTAATGGAACCTCCCCTTGTAATAGATGTTGATCTTTGGAAACTGAGATATAAATTCATAGGGTAGATATCAATTCATATGTGGGTGAACTTTTACTAATCTCATCCTCTGCACAACGAACTCTTTGGAAAATATGGATTAACAATGTCCGACCAATCCCCATAAAAATCCGTGAGTATCCGCCATTACCACATTAAGACCCGTATAAGTTCTGAAAACGTGTAAGCTTATAAGATTGTTTGGACAGAACAATTTTTCTGTATAGAAGGACCATTTTGCGTTTCGCCAACTTTGTGTCTCGTACATGCATGGCAGTATAAGTATTGGTGTGGTTACGTTTGCCTTGTTACCCATTGAATTCAACATATAACATCCTAATTAAAGTGCCTGCAGCTCTTATGTCATTCGCCTTGTTGGGACGCTACCTACCTG
>LPNX010351674.1:51060-86540 GCA_001517045.1 Pseudotsuga menziesii | reverse complement strand
GCCAGCCGCCCCGCCATTGTGACATTCAACGCCACTCTCGTAAGTCATTCCATCAAATACTGGTCAATTAATTGTGTCGCTTTGTGTCAGAACATGTTTCCCTGCGGGAGTCTTAGAATAACGTGGTTATGCAAATTCTTCATTCATTCATCTCATTTTTCTTCTTGTTATTACATTCTTGTTATACCATGTTTCTTCTTGTTATTCCATGGCATAGTGAACGATGAATCTAAGATATATGTGCTGTTTTACTGGTGGTGGGTGGACAGGCTATTCCATGACGGGCAGCAGCATGTAAGTGACTGATCATGAATAAAAGAATACAAGTTAGGTGTTTAACTAAATAAAAAGGGAGGCGCTTCAACAGCTATGAATCTGTGGTAATTAGTTTTTGTATTGGAGGACATCATAGCCGAATCTCGCCCTTCCATGTAATAAAGGATGAATGAACGATTAACTGCAAGAGGAGAAGTTCGCATCTAAACAATCAATCCAAACTCTATTTTCAAAAAGTGTTCATCTTTCATCTTTCAGTGCAATATATGAACTTGGCAATGCAATTTTTTATTTATTTTTAATGATTATCAACTGCTCAATGAATCAATTTCTTCCTTGGTGGCTCATAATAATAATAAAATGAAAGTTCGTGAGATGCAATTTAATGATAAATCAGACCTCTATTCACAAATTGTTTACTATTTTCACACATTAATACATGTTAATAAAAATATAACAGAAGATCCGTTACCTTGTGTCATAGAACACTGTTTATTAATTATTAATCATGTGTACTGTGAAGAAAAATGCTGTCCAGAGATATCTGTCTGTGTAATGGTTCGCCGAAACAATTGCCGACAACTATCTGTGTAATGGTTTGCGGACTCACAATTTCAGTTAAATTTAATCGATTAAAGCTCCTTCGTAGAACTCGGGATGGATGAACATTTATTCCCTAATAGGCACCGATAATTCGTCTATAAGAATGGAAAGGATAGAGAGATATAAAATCGAGGGTGGGAGGGACGGAATGTTTAGGGTGAGGGTGAAATGTTTAAGGTGAGGGTGATAGAGAGGAATAGAGATCGACGGTGGGAGGGATGGAATGTTTAAGGTGAGGGTGATAGAGGAAAAGGAAAGAAGGGGGAAGATGGAAAGAGAGCGAGGGGAAGGGAGGGAGTGCGAGAAAAGGGATTAGGGGAGAGTGTAAGGAGTAGGTAAAGGTATAGAGAATGAGGAGGTGTAGAGATATGGAGAAAGAGAGAGGGGAATATCGAAGGGGAAGAGAGAGGGGGAGAAAGGGTGAGAGAGAGCTTAACATGAAAATCTATTTTTTAGCATCATAAATTAGCACTATTTTTATTTTGGGGTGTTAACTTGGTGCTATTAGCATAAGTTACAATTTTATGGTGTTAAGGTAGTGGCATTACCACCACTTATATTTTGTGGTGTTGAGATGGTGTTATTTTTTAATATTTTTGTAAGTTGATTTTTCACTCATCTATGTTAACAAAGATTTCATGTTTTCAAGTGCCATAAATCCATAAAGTTGTGCCAAGTTATTGTTTTCCACATGGATATGTACAAGTAGGATTCAATTATGAGGATTTGTACCATAAACACAACAACTTAACAAATAATTATTTAGTAAATAACTTAATTCATTTTTTTTTTTTTTACTCACTCAAATAAATCATCAAGATTAATTTATGAGTTTTTTTCCACAAAGTGAGTTATTTATTCATCAAGATTATTTAAACAAATAAATTCACATGATTAATATATGAGGATTTACACCACAAGCATAGCAAGTTAACAAATAATTATTTTGTAAATAATACAATTTAACTATTCATTTGTAATATTATTTAAACAAATAAATTTGTAGGATTCTTTATATTCAAAAATAATTAAAAGCAACCATAAAACCATTATTAGGTTTTCAGCTTAAGGAATGGGTCTCAAATCCATGGACATGGTTAAGGGGGGAAACCTCTACCTTTTGTCATAAAAGACACTTTTAGGAATCTAGGACCTACAAAGACACCTTAGAGGTCACATACTGTTTCTAAGCACTTATTTGTTCGATGGAAGTCTACAAACATGATTTAATTATGATGATTTGCACCATAAATACAATTACTTTACAAATAATTATTTTGTAAATAATTTAATTCAATTTATTTTTTCAATCAAATAAATGGTCATTATTAATTTATAAGGTTTTAAGCCACAACCAAAATTTTTTATTATTATTTATTTTTATACTATTTAAACAAATAAAATCATGCATGATATGTTTATGAGGCTTTGCACCACAAGCACAACAAGCTCACAAATAATTGTTTTTTAAATAACTCAATTCAATTATTCATTTTAATATTATTTAAGCAAGTAAATAAATGTGACTCTTAATATTTACAAATAATTAAAGACAACCACTTTTAATTTATTACTAAATTATAAAATAGAATAAAAATGATTTGAATTGAAATTTGGTTATTCCATTGGGTGTACTTTTATTGAGCTTATTAAATTTATTGATGTATATTAGTATCATTATTAGGTTTTGAGCACAAGGAATGGGTCTCAAATCCTTGAACACGATTGAGGGAGGAATATGTGGGGCCCTAAAATAATCTTTTAGGAATCTATGACCAAGAAATACGGTAATCATGCATGTATTCCTAAGAGTATTCTTATTGTCTATGTGTAGGAATTAATGCCATTAGAAGGTTTTGATCACTAGCGATAGGTCTAGTTCTCTTTGACGTATTTAAGTTAACGTATTTAAGTTAAGAAGCTTAGGTATTATTAATCTTGCACATTGATCTAGGAACAAAGAATCAATCTCATCAAGGAATAATCAACAAATACTCATGAAATGGTGTTAATCAGAACTAGAATTGGTTTCCTCTCTCTATATTTAATAAACAATGAATGGTTACAATACCAATGTCAAGCAATAGCTTGAATCCATGAGGAATTCGAATACCTAAGGAGGCAATTCAAATTCAATGAGTGAGTCTAGCTTAACTCACTCTCAACCATAGGTTCACACACAGTTAACCACTTGACCAAAACCCTAATTGACTCACCAAACCCTAACTGAAGTCGGAGTGCAATAAATGATTGAATCTCAACTGAAGGAGATCAAGCACATGTCATAGCAAGACAACCATCAAGTCCTAGTGCTCCATGACTTCAATGAACCTTGATGAGGTTAATTGAAGCTGAACTAACCATCAGAAGTTGGTGGAGGCGCCCTGTTGACTCCAGATCATTAAATAATAATAAATAATCACTAAATAATCATTAAATAATATAGTTAATGAGAGGAGGCGCCTTAACTGACTAGTTGAACTGATTGTAACCACTAGATAGCAATTAGGTGCATTAATCACTCAGATCACCCCCGAAGTGGTCCAGTTAGCCTCCTTCACTGTAGGATAAGGCTAAGTTAACGTTCTTAACTGTAGGTAGGCATGGGTGTGACTGGACGATGGCAATTAATGCTCCACTGATGTCAATTATACTTAGGATAGTGGTTTAACTAGGCCAATTTGACCAAAAAGAGTGTGTATGATGGTAAATGTCTCCAACATCCCCCCCCTTAAGCTATACTCAGGAAGAGTTAGAAAACATAGATGCATAAAAATGCTAGGGCCCCGGTAACTAAGGCCATAGGTCACCCTATACAATGCTGAAACTGAAACAATGCTCAAAACAAACTAAGTGAGGAAAAGAGGGAAAACCCAGTGGGAAACCCCCCCCCTCAAGTTGAACACTAAAAGTAGTATGGATCACCCTAATGAACTCACCCCCAACAGTGAACAGAGGTAAGTTAACTTCTTTTCTTAAAATCTCTTGGTGAAGATGTCCGCAATCTGCTCATCAGTCGGGTAGTATTGCAGAATGATGGTCCTGTCATGCACTAGCTCCCTGATGTAGTGCATGTGAATCTCTACACGCTTGGTCATCTTTCTAGTAACTGGATCCGTGGATATCTTAATAGCCATTTGGTTGTCACAAAAGAGGACAGTGGACAAAGTAATACCAAGATCAAATTATGAAAGAATGCCTTGCAACCAAACTGCTTGGATGCAAGCATTCACTGCTCCTTGATACTTTGCCTCTGCTTAAGATAGTGCTATGGCAGCCTGCTTTTTGCTCAACAAGCAAATAGGGCCACCACCAAACATGAATACATATCTAGAAGTTGACTTCCAATCAATAGAATCACCTACCCAATCGAAATCTATGTATCCAACCAGCTCTAGCTCGAAGTTTGTAGCATAGTGAATGTCGTAGGTCCTGGTTCCCTGAATATACTGGAGGAGCCTCTTGGCTGCCTTCCAATGAAGATCATGAGGCCGTTGCATGTATATTGATACAAAATTCACAGCATAACAAATATCAGGCCTAGAATGTGTCAAGTACAACAAGCTACCAATCAGCTGTCGATAGATAGTGCAGTACATGGGAGGTGTGTGTTTTTCTTCTTCAAGGCTGATCCCTGAAAGGAAAGGGAATGGTGTAGGCCTACATTCAGCCATGTTAAACTTGACTAATAGGTATGAAATATATTTGGACTGAGTGACCATAATCTCATCATAATTTTGCTCGATTTTGAGCCCCAAAAATTGTTTTAGAAGCCCCAAATCACTCATTTCAAAGGCATTGTGGAGAGCAGTTTTGATGGCTGAAATGGAGGCAACTGTGCTACCTATGATCAGTAAGTCATCAAAATATAAAAAAATGATAATTATATGACCATCAAGATGCTGTAAATACACATTTGGATCTGATCTACATCTGTAAAAGTTTTGCGAGAGAAGGAAGGAATCCATCTTGGAATACCACTCTCTTGGGGCTTGTTTTAACCCATATAGTGACTTATTTAGCTTGCAAACCAAAGATGGATCAGTGATGTAGCCCTCATGCTGCTTCATGTATATCTCCTCATGAAGATCTCCATGCAGAAAGGTTGACTTAACATCCATGTGATGCACCTCCCAGTGCTTGGATGCTGAAATAGCCAAAACAAGGTGGATGGAGTCCATTTTTGCAACTGGTGCAAAGGTCTCATGGTAGTCCACTCCTTGGACCTGGGAGAAACCTTTTGCTACTAGTCTTGCATTATATTTGTAGGTGCTTCAAACAGCAACAACCTTTGTTCGAAACACCCACTTGCATTGAACCAATTTCCTTCTCGATCGAAGAGAAACTAGCTCCCAAGTAGTGTTTTTCTGAAGAGAATTCATCTCTTCATCCATGGCAACTTGCCATCTCGAATCATTTTCAGCATGGTAGTAGGATTTTGGATCTGAAATAATCATCAAATAGCAAGTTTCGGACAGTAAATTATCAGAACAAGAGAGTGCAATACCTGCTCTTTGGAAATTAGATCGGGTTCTCCTTGGATCATCCGGATTTCCAATGTTGTCTCCTGCGGAGGAGAGTGTCTGTTGGGCCCATGTAGGAAGATGATTTTGGACTTCAGGTTCTGATTAAGCATCTGATGATTTCTACACACTGATATATGAAATCATAGGATCCAAATCAAGTTCATCACCCCCAATTTCATCATCCAAATATTTAGTGGAATAGGAAGGAAATTCAACAATTTTATCCTTGACTAATTCCACCTCCTAAAGAGGCTCATCAAACTTGACACTTCTCTTGATGATGATATATTTGGTCTTGATATCCAGTAGCTTGAATCCTTTAGATTCATCAAGATACCCAATAAACATACATTCTATGCTCTGCGGTTGCAAAGCCCTTCTTTTATCAAGCAGAATCTGGGCCCATGCAGTGGACCCAAACACCCGTAGGTTTGACACATCTGGCTTGTATCCGAAGTATGATTCGAAAGGAGTCTTTATTTTCACAGATGAATTTGGTACCCTATTCTAAATGTATGCTGCAGCATGCATGGCTTCAACTCACAAATTTGCAGCAAGCTTCTTTAACTCCAACATACAGGTGGTCATCTCCTTGAGAGACCGATTCTTCCTTTCTGCTGGGGAGTGTAGGGAATTGAATGCTGGACCTGAATACCACTTTGGGAGCATATGTACAGAAACTCATTATTGACATACTCCCCTCCATTATCAGATCTCAAGATCTTGATCTTAAGCCCAGAGGCATTTTCGACCAAGGCCTTCAATTCAGAAAATTTTTCACATACTTCTGATTTCTTTTCGAGAAAGAAAACCCATGTATACCTTGAAAAATAATCAATAAAAATAAAAAAGGTACCTTGATCAACCCCTGTCACATACCCCAATTTTGTAAAATTATGTAAATTGTTTTATTATATTACTGAGACATTATGTTAAATTTAATGCTAAGTAGGAATTGATGACTCAGCAGAGTCAACAGAAATGGAGTGTAATTCAGAATATTTTATTATTAATAAATAAATTGTGGAGACAACAGCATGGGAGAGCTGTTAAAAAGAGGTTACTGGTTAAACTGGTGGATGGAACTAGGTGGAAAGGAAAAAGAAAAGTGGCAACATCCTCAAACACTTCCTAAGTTGCAGGTGGCAACTTCCCTATATTTGGGGTCATGATTCCCTAAGAAAGTGGAATCAGAGCAGGTGGCTCTTTTAATGACAGTTAACCCAAAAAGACCTAGGCAATCTTTTAAAAGTACTCAATGAAGAGAGCTGAGGCTGCTCAAATATTTTCCAGAGAGAATTCATTCAGGTGAATGTTATTCAGGAAATTCATTGAGGAAGAGGGAAATACAGTAAGGAAGTTATTCTAGGAGGATTGCTGCAGTAACTTGTTTCCATTACAGCTTTTTGGGTTGAGGGAACTGACTGATAGTTCTGAGTTAATACTGAGTTTGAAGAATGGTATCTGACTTTGCTGCACCTAGTTCCAGCCAGGGAGACCAGAGCAAGCTCGGGGGTCCTGAGGAGTCACTGTTTGAGCGCTCTCCAAGAGTTGGTAGGGAGGAACGGCCTCCCATTGCTGTTGCTGTCCTAGTTTAAACGGGTACTGTCACTTATCTGTTTATGTTTAATGAGTATGAATGGTTGCATGTTATGTTCTGGTTATATGACTCAAGAGTTAGTTAGTTTAGAAATGTGAACATTTCAAGTTATTAGTAGTTAATCTGTTGTTGAGTTAAAGAATTACTGTGTTTTTTCGACATCTGGGTTCACTAGACCATACTCCAGCACACTATATCGGTATTGTAAAGTAACATCCTTCTGAACCGAGTCTTTTATTTAGTTACTTTACTACTGTATCTTGTTCCAGTAAATGCTAGCTGTAATAAAGAAAAGATAGACTAAGTATTTCTGCTGTTTAAATTTTATAATTGTTATCTTCCGGTTTGAAAGAATCTAACCTCTTAATGTTAAAAAAGACAATACTGACAGCAGGATGTAATTACTTATTGGTTTGATTTTACAGTTAAAAACCTAGTGGTGTTAGTCTGTATTTTGGTTAAGAATGCAGTTATCTAATTACTGAATTTTCTTTTATTTCAGTTAAGCTTAAATAGATTACAAAACTGTTATTCTATTTTCAAATATGGTAAATAAATGCTATTATACACAGGAATTTATATAAATATGTATATGAGAATAAAGTTAAATATTGTATGAGTATTAGGTGAAAATACTGAGGCATTATAACTAAATAGATAGACCAAGCCAACATTGGATAACAACATTAAATAATAATCATATAAACATTAGTAAGAAGTAATAGTGTTATTGTATCATTAATAATATATCTATATTATATACAATATAAAAGCCTTACCAATGTAATACTTAAAATAATATTTTATTACATTTGCAAAGCTAAACTATTTATACTCGATGTATAAATAAATAAGGTTTATGTATAAACTATTTATATTCTGTGTTTTACAAAATAATTAACTAATACTTGAAGACAATAGTAAGATATAATAAGAGTACAACAGACTTACCTAATTTTAAAGGTATGCAATTGCATTTACAGTTTCTAGTAAATAGAAGTCAAGGTATAAAACTAGTATAGAAACTTTAACAATAAATCTATTTAATAATAAGCTGGAGAGTACTTGACTATGGAATTCTTTTTATAATAAGATAAATTACAGTATTATAACATGACCAAGAATAGTGCAAGAAAGTAATATCAACAGCTATGATATTGGTATAAGGGTATAAACCCTATATATAATTTAAGAATTTAATACATAACAAATAAATCAAGGTACATAACCTTAAGAGTAACATTATTAAAAAAGAGTTTATCAATAGTAAAATAACCCATTTATTATTATTTTTAAACAAAAGAAAATAATAGAATAGTAAATGGCTCGAACATCGAGCTTAACCATTATGGTATAACTCATTCAGTTTACTCACAGTTACCAACAGAGTTGTAATTTTAATGGCAGATTAAGCAACTGAACTTAATCTCAAACTGTAAAAATTAGGGTTGAACCCTATAAATCCAGTTTATACAAGTAAAATAAATATTAAGAGTTAAGACAATATTTTCACTTACGGCCGCATTATAAATCCACAGTATAAGCTGTTATCAACCCATATTTTACTATTTCCTATACAGAGCATAGATTTAAAATGCATGTAGTAACAAAACTAAAAGATACAGGAAAAGCATTATAATTTGTTATATTACAAAACTCTGGGTAAAAACCGTGATTATTCAAGAGTATAGTAACAGAAACAAAAAGTCGAGGTCATAACCTCATCCGCAGGCAGACTTATAGCCCAGCGTTTCTTATACAGTATTTTAACACAAAAGGAAAGCTAATAATTACATTATCGGCCTAAGCCGTAACACCCATGCACAGTGCAGGGTTTATCTTGTTAAAAAATCATTTAACATACAGTTTAAAAAAAACTGAACAGAGCTGAAGTAACCACAGAGTCGCGTCACTCAAAGCCAACCACTAACAGCCCTAAAAACCAGCAAGGAGGGAACGCCACGTTCGGAACCAGGCTTACCGGAAGGTTCCACGGTTGAGATCTTGCGTTTTCCACTCCTCAAGAAAATACCAAACCTGCAATACGAAGGGACAGTTTATTAATTTAAAACCCTTAATATATATTGGTTAAGCTATATTCATGAAATGGAAAATGAAGGGAATGACCTGTAACTTACTGGCGAATTTGAAAGAAGTGCAGCCACCATAAATAGACTGATAACCATGAGCAGAGGAAGCATAAACCCTTCCTTTGACACCAAGAAGAACGAGCTAGCTGGAGTGAGGGATACCTTTTACAATGGCAGCATTGACAGTTTCAAGTTGAAAATTGCACTCACGCTGTGACAGGGTCGACAATGGTGCCGAAGGGAAAAACCCTAGGTTTTTTTAACAACCTTAAAGCTGCCAACAACAAGCTATTGACTCCCACATAGTGCAGTAGATGAGCACGAAGGACTGAAGCAGCATAGAAGTTGCTATCAAGCAAAGAAACAGCAAAAATGGACCAGGAGGGTTTGCAGAGCGACCAAGTCCGAAGGCGAAGGAGAAATGACAAATTAGGGTTGAGTCAACGGTTTTATAACACCATTGCATGGCTGAGGAGTGACCACGTAGTGTTTTAATACATTACATGCAGTGGGTCGAATTCTAATGTTCGACGAGATTCCCATTGAGTGTTTCTTTTCAAAAGAAATCGTAGCGTGGAGATCCAATGAGGTTGCTATACCATGGTATCACCTGCCACATTTTTTACAACCATGAATGTTAGAATAATTCTCTTAAGACTATGCATTATAAATATTAAAACTTTGCATTATCAATATTAAAACTTTGCTTTTCGTTCAAGATTAAGTCTTGAAGTATTTAGACATAGAGAACTTGGTTTTAATTATAACAAGATATAAGAGCATAGGAATAATGTTAAGTTGTGGTTGTTTATAAACATACCATCATATTACCATTTTGTCTTAGTCTCAAGTGGAGGAAAGAGACATATCATTTCCTTAAAGTCTATAAAATAATGGAGTAATGTTAGGCATAGTTGTTTTCAATTCTACAACTATAATGCCAATTGCTATAGTTTTGCATTGAAGGTAAAAGACTTGTTGTTCTCTTTTTATATGACTTTAACTTGTAGAAATCAAGCTATATAATCCACTAATTTGAAGTAGGGTTACTCCAGTTCATTTTCACTTGTTATTGTTAATAATAACAATCTTTGAATAGTCTTAGATTCCTTATGGTAATCAATTAGACTTTTGCTATCTTTCATGCTCAAAGATTTATCAAGATTGTGTAAGTGAGTGTATGTTAGGCAACTTGTGTAAATAATTATAACCATCCTTGTTGATAGTATAGTCTAGAAAACTCATAAATGAATTTAATTATGATAATCGAGGACTGATACTAAATGTGTTTATGATAATTATCCAAATGTTGATCATGGAAATAGAAGTAGCTTTCCAAACATTGTGAATCCTTTAAATGTTAAGAGAAGACTTGTACTCAAATAGTAAACTTTGTAAATGCTTGAAGTAAGAAAAGTATAAGTCGACACTTGTGATATCTTAGCATTTACATTTACAGATGCAAGCTCGATCATATTGGAATCTAAACATGACCTTGCTACAGAAACTATAGATCATAGAATTTAAACCTTGATATTGTAACTTTCTACCATGCTAGCGGTTAGTAAAGTGATAGTTATTGCATTGTTACACTTACTTCTAGTATGAATGTTTAATAGTTTTGTACTAAGTGGATCTATTAAACCATAATTTCTGGATAATAGATTTTAACTGAAATCTGTATGAGTAAACTTCAATTCTCGAGCATTAGATCTCAAAATAAAAACTATATAAAGATTTACCTTTAGAGCTTGTTAAATCTGTCTAGCATGTTTATACTTGCACAAAATAATTTTTTACAGCAATTTGAATTGTAAACTTCCAAGATTGGATAGCAACGACCCATACATCCTACCTGTATATCTGTAAGACAAGAAAACTGTTGCGTTAGCTCGGAAGCTAAGTAAGCCAAGTCCTTCATGACAAACCCACCTTGTGGTCGTAAACAGAAAACAATCAGTAACTGACAAGAAACTCATCTTTAAAGATTAACTATAATAAAAGATCATTCAGTTACAATTCTAGTAACATAACTAATCAAACAGTTAATGACTGCATTGAATAAGATTATATGCTATTTTAAAAATTTTAAAATTTTCGGAATTTTTGGGGTTTTGACATGTGGTATCAGGGCATGGTTCAAATACTAGGCCTTGATGTGGCCCAACTAGTTTCCGTAGAATGGTAAAAAAAACATACTAACCTGTATTTTGTTTTATGTGAAAGGCAGAAAATTGCTTTTTCTGAATTTAATAGGCAGGTATGGAGAAGCTAGGAGAATATGCTGAGGAGGAGTCTCCAAACACTAAGACAAGACAGATGTCTAGAGAACCCGTGATAGAGGAGGTAACTGCTCACTCCTCAGAGCTGATTCAGACTATAAAGAATTTAAAGACTGAAATAGAATCAGTCAAGAAGGACAATGAAAGGATTCTGAAAACTCAAGAGGAGTTAAATCAAATTTTGATGGAAAAATTTCAGACTGAAGGGAGAGGCAAAAGATCTGAATCTGAAGAAGCTAGCCATCCGAAAGGGTCTAAAAAGATGAAACTAGCTAAACCTGATAGCAGTTTATCATCTGAAGGATTTAGGGAACAACAAAGCTATTACACTACTAGTGACAGTAGTGAGGCTGAGTTGTATAAGAGAAAGAAAAAATACAGGCCATATGAAGAGATTTCTGCGGAGTTTAAGAAAATAAAACCCCCAAATTTCAGTGGAGAAACTGAAAAAGGAGAAGAGGCATAATCTTGGTTATCTAGGATGAGAAAATATTTCCAGATATACAACTATTCAAATCAGTTGAAGGCGAGAATGGACATCTATAACCTTTATGGAAAGGAAGATATATGGTGGCAAGATCTGAAGAGAGTTAAGGGTATCAAAGAAAAAGAGGTCAATTGGAGTACCTTTAAAAGGTACTTCAAAAACAAATTTCCGTCCAAACAATACTATGAAGAAAGGGCCAAGGAATTTTATGAGTTAAAGCTAGGATCCATGACTATGAAAGACTTAAACAATAAGTTCTTAAGTCTATTAAGGTATGTGCCGTATTTAGTTGATGAGAAACCTAAAGTACAACAGTTTCTCAGTTGTCTGCCATACCATATCAAGGACAGAATCGAGTACGATAACCCTAAAACTCTGGAAGAAGCCATGCAGAAGGCTAATTTTTGTTTTGAACAGAACAAAAAGAAGGAAGCAATAGCCAACTGGAAGGCTAAAAAGAACAGTAATCAGCTTGAATTCAAGAAAAAGGAGTTTGTACCCTAGAGAAATTTCAGAAATAACAAGAACAGAAACCACTCTAATGGTAAGAACTTCCAGGGAAGCAAAAACGGTGCTTCTAATAATTCCAATAACTTCAAGGGCAAGGAAGCTTCTAACAATCATGGAAATTTCACTAAAAATTTCGAACGGAAGGAACCTGTTAATTTTTGGGAGTGCAATGGCCCACACTATGCTTCAGGTTTCCCAAATCGGAAGAAGCCAAACAGTAATATTCATACTATACAAGATGAAATGACTGTTGGAGACTTTGCAAGGACTATGCCCCGAATCAATGCAGCGTTGGAGAACCGCCAAGCTGATTATCAAACTTCCATGGTGGAAGTAGAAGGTATGGTTAACAAAACCCCTGTAACTATTTTAATAGATCCAGGTGCTAGCCTTAGTTATATTTCACTGTAGATAGTAGAAAAGTGTAATCTGACTGTTGAAAGGTTTGATAACTCTTGGTTAGTTCAACTAGCCACTGGGGCAAAAAAGAAGGTAATCTGTTATGTTAAGGAATGTGTTTTAGATATGAATGATTTTGAAACTACTATTAAATTAAATGTTTTACCACTTGGATCATATGACATACTTATTGGTATGTACTGGTTAGAATCGCATAAGGTAGTTTTAAACTGTTTTGATAAAACCTTTACGTGTGTGGATAATAATGAACAGCCTGTAACAGTTAAGGGTATTCCTAGTAAAACTGTAATCAGGCAGATTTCTGCCTTACAACTTAAAAGAGCAGTCAGGAAAGGGTGCAAAGCCTATGCTGTAACTATTACAGATGAGGCAAATAAATCCAAAATAAATAAAATAAAAATAGAGGATATTCCTGTGTTAAATGAATTTACTGATGTTTGGGCCGGAGGAAATTCCAGGATTACCTCCTAGGAGGGAACTGGATTTCACAATTGAGCTGGTACAAGGTGTTGTACCCAGCTCAAAAGCTCCGTATCGTATGAATATTCTGGAACTTAATGAATTAAAATCACAATTAAAAGAATTAATAGATAAGAAATACATTCGACTTAGTGTGTCCCCTTGGGGAGCACCAGTAATCTTTGTTAAAAAGAAAGACGAAACTATGTGACTTTGCATAGATTACCGTCAACTAAATAAAATGACAATTAAAAACAAATATATGTTGCCCCGCATAGATGATCTGTTTGATCAGCTACGTGGAGCCATGGTGTTCTCTAAGATAGACCTGAGATCATGATATCATCAGGTAAGTATTAAAGAAGAGGACATTTTCAAGACAGCCTTTAGAACAAGGTATGGACATTACGAGTTCATCGTAATGCCATTTGGGATTACTAATGCCCCATCCGTCTTTATGTGTCTAATGAATAACATAATGCATAAATACTTGGATAAATTTGTTGTCGTATTCATCGATGACATCTTAATCTATTCTAAAAATGAAGAGGAACATAAGGAACACTTACGGATAGTCTTACAAGAACTGCGAGAGCAACAGCTCTTTGTGAAGTTCAGTAAGTGTGATTTCTTCAGGGATGAAATCCAGTACTTAGGTCACGTGGTGACTAAGGAAGGGATTTCAGTTGATCCTAAAAATATCTGGGCAACCGAAGATTGGCCAGTACCAAAAGACGTAACAGATGTTAGGTCCTTTATGGGAATCACCCGTTATTACCGGAGGTTCATTGAAGGCTTTTCAAAAATAGCTAATCCTATCACTTCCTTGCAAAAGAAAGGAAAGAAATTTGATTGGAATTTAAAATGTGAAGAAATCTTTAAGAAATCAAAAACTTTATTAACAATTGCGCCTATTCTAAGAATAGCAGATCCTAATAAGGATTTCGTGGTTTGCACCGAAGCTTGTAATGATGGTTTAGGAGGAGTGTTGACTCAGGATGGGCATGTCATAGCTTATGAGTCTAGGAAATTAAAGATCTATGAAAAGATTTATGCCACTTATGATTTAGAGCTTGCTGTTGTTATTCATGCCTTAAAAATGTGGCGACACCACTTAATAGGCAAAAAGTTTACTTTAATGACTCATAATAAGGGTTTAAAATACCTTTTAGATCAGCCTAACTTAAATGCAAGGCAAGCAAGATGGTTATCCTTCTTAAGTGAATATGATTTGGAAATTAAACACATAAAAGGAAAAGAAAATAAGGTGGCTGATGCTTTGAGCGGAAATGCAAAGCTGAATTTTACAATAGTAATCAGTACTTATGTTTCTGATTTAAATGAACAACTGACTGAAGGGATAAAATTGGATGAAATTTATCAAAAATTACAAGCTACAGCTAAGGAAGAACCTACAGAAAGTTTAATAAAGGGTTATAGTCTAAATAAAGATGGATTTTTATTGTTTAAGGATAGACTGTATGTGCCTAATGTGCCTAAGGTTAAATTGCTGATTCTGGATGAAGTTCATAAAACCCCTTACTCAGGGCATCCAGGCTACCATAAGACTGTCACCATGTTGAGAAAAGATTATTTCTGGCCTAATATGAAATCCGAAGTAGCTGAGTATATAGCTAGATGTTTGGACTATCAACAAGTGAAAACAGAACATCAACATCCAGCTGGGCTACTGCAACCTTTTCCTATTCCTAGTTGGAAATGGGAAATAACTAGCTTAGATTTCATTATTGGATTACCGAGAAATCAAAATCAGAATGATTCAATTATGGTGGTAGTAGATAAATTAAGTAAAGCAGCACATTTTATTCCTATTAAAACCACTTACAAGGCCGCAAATATAGCTGACATATTTCTAAAGAAAAATTTTCGGCTACATGGTGTACCGAAGGTTATTATTTCAGACAAGGATCCTAAATTCACAGGGAATTTCTAGAAATCCTTGTTTAAGGGATTAAGCACAACACTGAATTTCAGCACCTCTTTCCATCCTCAGACGAACGGACAGACTGAAAGAGTAAATTAGGTATTGGAAGATTTGTTAAGAATGTACGTTAAGGATCAACCAGGTAAGTGGGAGGATTACTTGCATTTAGCAGAATTTGCATACAATAACAACTATCAATCATCAGCTAAGTTCAGTCCTTTTGAAATTTTGTATGGGCGTAAATGTAACTCTCCTATCTCCTGGAATAATCTAGTAGATAGATTAGTGTTGGGACCCGAATTATTAAAAGAAATGGAACAGATTATGAAACAAGTGTAGGAGAATTTGAAGGTTGCCCAGCATCGGCAAAAGAGCCAAGCAGATTTGAAAAGAACTCCTAAAGTGTTCCAGGTGGGTGAGCACGTGTTCATAAAGGTAAGACCAAAGAAGAGCTCCCTAAGACTAGGGAGTTGTGCAAAATTAGCGCCACGTTATTGTGGTCCATTTGGAATTTTATTTAGAATTGGTCAAGTTGCATATCAGCTAGCGTTACCCCCTAACTTAAAAGTGCACAATGTTTTTCATATTTCTGTTCTGAAAAAGTATGTTCATGATGCTACTCATGTGATTGATTGGAACGTTGTACAGGTAGAACCAGAAGGGGAAGTTCTGGTGGAACTGGACTGTATCCTTGGGAGGAGGGAAATTACTCTGCGGAACTGCACAATTGGACAATTGAAGGTGCAATGGAAGCACCTTAGTCCTGAAGAAGCTACCTGGGAACTGGAAAGTAAGATGCGGGAAGCATACCTGAATCTATTCCAGGAGGTTGCAGAGGATGAGGAATAAGTAACATCGAGGACGATGTTACATTTTAAGGGGGTGTGTATGTCACATACCCCAATTTTGTAAAATTATGTAAATTGTTTTATTATATTCCTGAGACATTATGTTAAATTTAATGCTAAGTAGGAATTGATGACTCAGCAGAGTCAACAGAAATGGAGTGTAATTCAGAATATTTTATTATTAATAAATAAATTGTGGAGACAACAGCATGGGAGAGCTGTTAAAAAGAGGTTACTGGTCAAACTGGTGGATGGAACTAGGTGGAAAGACAAAACACAAGTGGCAACATCCTCAAACACTTCCTAAGTTGTAGGTGGCAACTTCCCTATATTTGGGGTCATGATTCCCCAAGAAAGTGGAATCAGAGCAGGTGGGTCATTTAATGACAGTTAACCCAAAAAGACCTAGGCAATCTTTTAAAAGTACTCAATGAAGAGAGCTCAGGCTGCTCAGATATTTTCCAAAGAGAATTCATTCAGGTGAATGTTATTCAGGAAACTCATTGAGGAAGAGGGAAATACAGTAAGGAAGTTGTTCTAGGAGGATTGCTGCAATAACTTGTTTTCATTACAGCTTTTTGGGCTGAGGGAACTGACTGATAGTTCTAAGTTAATACTGAGTTTGAAGACTGGTATCTGACTTTTCTGCACCTTTTTCTAGCCAGGGAGACCAGAGCAAGCTCAGGGGTCCTGAGGAGTCGCTGTCTGAGCGCTCTCCATGAGTTGGTAGGGAGGAATGGCCTCCCATTATTGTTGTTCTCCCAGTTTAAACAGGTTCTGTCACTTATCTGTTTATGTTTAATGAGTATGAATGGTTGCATGTTATGTTCTGGTTATATGACTGAAGAGTTAATTAGTTTAGAAATGTGAAAATTTCAAGTTATTAGTAGTTAATCTGTTCTTTAGTTAAATAATTACTATGTTTTTTCCACATCTGGGTTCACTAGACCGTACTCCAGCACAATATCTCGGTATTGGAAAGTAACATCCTTCTAAACCGAGTCTGTTATGTAGTTACTTTAGTACTGTATCTTGTTCCAGTAAATGATAGCTGTAATAAAGAAAAGATAGACTAAGTATTTCTGTTGTTTAAATTTTATAATTGTTATCTTCCAGTTTGAAAGCATCTAACCTCTTAATGTTAAAAAAGACAATACTCACAGTAGGATGCAATTACTTATTGGTTTGATTTTACAGTTAAAAACCTAGTGGTGTTAGTCTGTATTTTGGTTAAGAATGCAGTTATCTAATTACTCAATTTTCTTTTATTTCAGTTAAGCTTAAATAGATTACAAAAGTGTTATTCTATTTTCAAATATGGTAAATAGATGTTATTATACACAGGAATTTATATAAATATGTATATGAGAATAAACTTAAATATTGTATGAGTATTAGGTGAAAATACTCAGGCATTATAACTAAATAGATAGACCAAACCAACATTGGATAACAACATTAAATAATAATCATATAAACATTAGTAAGAAGTAATAGTGTTATTGTATCATTAATAATATATCTATATTATATACAATATAAAAGCCTTACTAATGTAATACTTAAAATAATATTTTATTACATTTGCAAACCTAAACTATTTATACTCGATGTATAAATAAATAAGGTTTATGTATAAACTATTTATATTATGTGTTTTACAAAATAATTAAATAATACTTGAAGACAATGGTAAGATATAATAAGAGTACAACAGACTTACCTAATTTGAAAGGTATGCACTTGCATTTACAGTTTCTAATAAATAGAAGTCAAGGTATAAAGCCAGTATAGAAACTTTAACAATAAATCTATTTAATAATAAGCTGGAGAGTACTTGACTACGGAATTGTTTTTATAATAAGATAAATTACAGTATTATAACATGACCAAGAATAATGCAAGAAAGTAATATCAACAGCTATGATATTGGTATAAGGGTATAAACCGTATATATAATTTAAGAATTTAATACATAACAAATAAATCAAGGTACATAACTTTAACAGTAACATTATTAAAAAAGAGTTTATCAATAGTAAAATAACCCAGTTATTATGTTTTTAAAACAAAAGAAAATAAGAGAACAGTAAATGGCTGAAACATCGAGCTTAACCATTATGGTATAACTCATTTATTTTACTCACAGTTACCAACAGAGTTATAATTTTAATGGCAGATTAAGCAACTGAACTTAATCTCAAACTGTAAAAATTAGGGTTGAACCCTATAAATCCAGTTGATGCAAGTAAAATAAATATTAATATTTAAGACAATATTTTCACTTACAGCCGCATTATAAATCCACAGTATAAGCTGTTATAAACCCATATTTTACTATTTCCTGTACAAAGCATAGATTTAAAATGCATGAGGTAACAAAACTAAAAGATACAGGAAAAGCATTATAATTTGTTATATTACAAAACTCTGGGTAAAAACCCTAATTATTCAAGAGTATAGTAACAGAAACAAAAAGTCGAGGTCATAACCTCATCCGCAGGTAGACTTATAGCCCAGCGTTTCTTATACAATATTTTAACACAAAAGGAAAGCTAATAATTACATTATCGGCCTAAGCCATAACACCCATGCACAGTGCAGGGTTTATCCTGTTAAAAATTCATTTAACATACAGTTTAAAAAAAATTGAACAGAGCTGAAGTAACCACAGAGTCGCGTCACTCAAAGCCAACCACTAACAGCCCTAAAAACCAGCAAGGAGGGAATGCCATGTTCGGAACCGGTTTTACCGGGAGGTTCCATGGTTGAGATCTTGCGTTTTCCACTCAAGAAAAGACCAAACCTGCAATACGAAGGGACAGTTTATTAATTTAAAACCCTTAATATATATTGGTTAAGCTATATTCATGAAATGGAAAACGAAGGGAATGACATGTAACTTACCGAAGAATTTGAAAGAAGTGCATCCACCGTAAATAGACTAATAACCACGAGCAGAGGAAGCATAAACCCTTCCTTTGACACCAAGAAGAATTAGCTAGCTGGAGCGAGGGATACCTTTTACAATGGAAGCATTGACAGTATCAAGTTAAAAATTGCACTCACGCGGTGACAGGGTCGACAATGGTGCCGAAGGGAAAAACCCTAGGTTTTTTTAACAACTTTAAAGCCACCAACAGCAAGCTATTGACTCCCACACAGTGCAGTAGATAAGCACGAAGGACTGAAGCAGCATAGAAGCTGCTATCAAGCAAAGTAATAGAAAAAATGGACCAGGAGGGTTTACAGAGCGACCAAGCCCGAAGGCGAAGGAGAAATGACAAATTAGGGTTGAGTCAACGGTTTTATAACACCAATGCATGGCTGAGGAGTGACCACGTAGTGTTTTAATACATTGCATGCAGTGGGTCGAATTCTAATGTTCGACGAGATTCCCATTGAGTGTATCTTTTCAAAAGAAATCATGGCGTGGAGATCCCATGAGGTCGCTATACCATGGTATCACCTGCCACATTTTTCACAACCACGAATGTTAGAATAATGCTCTTAAGCCTATGCATTATAAATATTAAAACTTTGCATTATCAATATTAAAACTTTGCTTTTCGTTCAAGATTAAGTCTTGAAGTAATTAGACATCGAGAACTTGGTTTTAATTATAACAAGATATAAGAGGATAGGAATAATGTTAAGTTGTGGTTGTTTATAAACGTACCATCATATTACCATTTTGTCTTAGTCTCAAGTGGAGGAAAGAGACATATCATTTCCTTAAAGTCTATAAAATAATGGAGTAATGTTAGGCATAGTTGTTTTTAATTCTACAACTATAATGCCAATTGCTATAGTTTTGCATTGAAGGTAAAAGACTTGTTATTCTCTTTTTATATGACTTTAACTTGTAGAAATCAAGCTATATAATCCACTAATTTGAAGTAGGGTTACTCCAGTTCATTTTCACTTTTTATTGTTAATATAATAACAATCTTTGAATAGTCTTAGATTCCTTATGGTAATCAATTAGACTTTTGCTATCTTTCATGCTCAAAGATTTATCAAGATTGTGTAAGTGAGTGTATGTTAGGCAGCTTGTGTAAATAATTATAACCATCCTTGTTGATAGTATAGTCTGGAAAACTCATAAATGCGTTTAATTATGATAATCCAGGACTCATACTAAAGGTGTTTATGATAATTATCCAAATGTTGATCATGGAAATAGAAGTAGCTTTCCAAACATTGCGAATCCTTTAAATGTTAAGAGAAGACTTGTACTCAAACAGTGAACTTTGTAAATGATTGAAGTAAGAAAAGTATAAGTCGACACTTGTGATATCTTAGCATTTACATTTACAGATGCAAGCCTGATCATATTGCAATCTAAACATGACCTTGCTGCAGAAACTATAGATCATAGAATTTAAACCTTGATATTGTAACTTTCTACCATGCTAGCGGTTAGTAAAGTGATAGTTATTGCATTGTTACACTTACTTCTAGTATGAACGTTTAATAGTTTTGTACTAAGTGGATCTGTTAAACCATAATTTCTGGATAATAGATTTTAACTGAAATCTGTATGAGTAAACTTCAATTCTCGAGATTTAGATCTCAAAAGAAAAACTATATAAAGATTTACCTTTAGAGCTTGTTAAATCTGTCTAGCATGTTTATATTTGCACAAAATAAATTTATACAACAATTTGAATTGTAAAATTCCGAGATTTGATAGCAACGACCCGTACATCTTACTTGTATATCTGTAAGAGAAGAAAACTGTTGCGTTAGCTCGGAAGCTAAGTAAGCCAAGTCCTTCATGACAAACCCACCTTGTGGTCGTAAATAGAAAACAATCAGTAACTGACAAGAAACTAATCTTTAAAGATTAAGTATAATAAAAGATTATTCAGTTACAATTATAGTAACATAACTAATCAAACAGTTAATGACTGCATTGAATGAGATTATATGCTATTTTAAAATTTTTAAAATTTTTAGAAATTTTGGGGTTTTGACAGCCCCAATATTCTTGTAGCTCGGTTTTCCTTCCCTCGATCGAACTTGTGCTCAGGGTGTTTTGCAATCACATAGCCCTTGCAGACTCCCATGGTTTCCTTGATGATCGGGAGGCCTTCAACCATGGAGTTTTTATGTAATTGCTGCAAATATTTGAAATTAAGATGGCCAAACCTCTCATGCCACAGCCTACTAACCTCATTTCCATGAGTTAGCAGAGAGGTGGGATTTGCATCCGCAACAAAGTGAGATAACTCATAGGATTTTGCATGATGGTTTGCACGGCCTTTAGAAATGAGTTTCCTGGATGCAATTTCTGTTATCTCAACATCATTTGGGCTGAAAGAGACTCTCTTAGGCATTCCTGTATGTGTCATCTAATATACACTAAGGATATTTGCTGCTAGAGACGGTACATACAAAACATTAGAGAAAAAACCATTTTCTAGATCTACAGTACCTTGTCCTTCAGAAATGATGGTGGAGTCATCTCCCATGTGGATGGGGATGGATTTGCCAGTCTCCAAGGATGAAAAGGAGTCTTTTTCAGCCATCATGTGATTCAAAGCTCCACTTTCAATCAGCAGTGCTTTGGAATTCGAAGTGCTTTCCATGAGGGCATGACCTTTCTCATGCTGTGGTTCCCGATCTTGGTGATGTCTCCTCCGAAAGCTCTCCAGAAGATTGATGTGATTCCTCTCAAGGAGAGAGTTTTCTTCATCAATATTTTCTTCATGCAGGCATGTTCAAGGTGAAAACCCTTCCCACAGTAAGAACACCTGACTTTTTCTTTTCCATTGTGCCCTTTTCCTTTGTTCTTCCTTGAGCCGGAACATTCATCATGCTGCTGGTTTTCAACTCTAGGCTTGGGAACATCAAATTTACTTTTCTGATTTTTCTATTTCTTTCCTTTACCCTTCAGATCTTTGGGCCCCGAGACATGGAGGGCTTGATCATGGGAAGATCGGATGATCCCTATCTGGACAAGCTTGTCATGTTCATTAGTTAGGGACTCAATGAAGGCATTGAGTGTAGGCATCTTCCATCCGGGGGTTGTGAGCTTCCCCACAGGGAATGTAGAAACAAAAACTAAATAATCAGCCCCAAGTTTGGAGAGGATGGCAAGGATGAGCTGATCATCCTCCTTCTCCACTTTGCATTGCTTCAAGAGTAAAACAGTATCCTTGAACTTTGTAAAGAAATCATTCAGAGTCTCGAAATTGGAAGTTTGGAGAGACATGAGTTCATTTTCGAGTTGGTAAACTCTTAAGTCATCATGCTTTCTGTATAGAGATTCCAATTTGTCCCATATTTCTTTCAGTGTCTTCAAATCCGTAAGATGGAAGAGAAGATCTTCGGAAAGAGAGAGGCACAAGAAACCGAAGGCTTCATCCTTCTTGTTCAAGAATCTTGATTTTTCTATGGCGGATCCAGGCTCAACTTCGGTGTCCATGGTGACTCTATGGAGGCCTTTGGAGTGCAACTAAATCTCCATTTTATTTTTCCATGAGTGGAAATTGTATGGAGTCATCAGATCTACTGAGGAGGCCATCTGGATATGTTGTAGAGAATGCTTCACCTGTAGAAACCTGAAAATCAAAACAGAAAGGGAAAAATAAGGTCGGACAACTTGCACATTCTAGGCGTTCATCACACCCAGCATAGTCAATTAAGCAAGCTTGATCAACAAGTTCTTTACTTGGGATATTGAGTGGTAAGCCTTGGATTCTGGTGTGGTGCTGGAATTTTGATCCATTGCTCACTTTTCATGGAGAAATCTGTCAAAAAGCTTGTTTTTGAGAGATAGATCTCCGTCCCGCTGTAAGCCATGATACCATATTAATTTTGCACATTGATCTAGGAACAAAGAATCAATATCATAAAAGAATAATCAACAAATACTCATGAAATGGTTTTAATCAGATCCAGAATTGGTTTCCTCTATGTATATTTAATAAACAATGAATGGTTACAATACCAATGTCAAGCAATAGCTTGAATCCATGAGGAATTCAAATACCTAAGGAGGTAATTCGAATTCAATGAGTGAGTCTAGCTTAGCTGACTCTCAACCATAGGTTCACACACAGTTAACCACTTGACCAAAACCCTAACTAAAGTCAGAGTGCAATAAATTACTGAATCTCAATTGAAGGAGATCAAACACATGTCATAGCAAGCCAACCATCAAGTGATAGTGCTCCATGACTTCAATGAACCGCAATGAGGTTAACTGAATCTGAACTGACCATCAAAAGTTGGAGGAGGTGCCCTGTTGACTCCAGATCATTAAATAATAATAAATAATCATTAAATAATATATTTAATAAGAGGAGGCACCATAACTGACTAGTTGAATTGATTGTAACCACCAGTTACCAATTAGGTGCATTAATATCACTCAGATCACCCCCGGAGTGCTCCAGCTAGCCTCCTTGACTATAGGAGAAGGCTAAGTTATCCTCCTTGACTGTAGGTAGGCATGGGTGTGACTGGACGATGGCAATTAATGCTCCACTGATGTCAATTAATGTCAATTAAACTTAGGATAGTGGTTTAACTAGGCCAATTTGAACAAAAAGAGTGTGTATGATGGTAAATGTCTCCAACAGGTATTAGGGGGAAATGAAGTTTATATACATATTTAGGGATAATAATGATGTGTTGAGCCAACAAAAATGGATTTTTGAGAGGATTTATGGCCTTATAATAGGGATATAGGGGAGAATTGGAGGAAATAAAACTAGGCATAAGTATCTAGGGCATAGACATGATTAAGGGAGAAAACCTATGACTTGGACATTAGATGAACCCTCTAGACATACAATATTAATAATTATACCTCTAACAACCCCATAATACCTCTTAAGAGTATCCTTAGCCTAATATTGGGATTATCAATGTCACTAAGAGGTTTTATGCACTATATATGGGTTTCAAGTCCCTTGACATGTTCGAAGGAGGAAACCTAGGCCTTGTCTCCCTAATGAAATATTTTGGGAATCCAAGGCAAAAGAATCACCTCAAACCACTACACATGACCTATTAGGGGTATTATTTATCTCTAAGTGAGGACATAAATGCTATTACAAGGTTTTTCTCTAGCATGTATGGGCCTTAGGGTTTGTATCATGTCATAAGAAGAGACTTGGGCCTTAGGGTTTGTATCATGTCGTAAGATGAAACTTGGGCCTTAGGCACTAAGGGAAGATTTGAAACACACCCATGAACTTCCAACTCTATATTTGGAATTTGATTGTTGATGTAAGTGACACTAGGTATGGGTCATAGAAACATGGACATAGTTTTGGCAGGAATCATATGACCTAGAAATTAAAGGAAGGTTTTAGGAATATCAAGCTAAGAGTCATTTATCAAGCTATCACATAGGATATCATGTACTATATAGGGGAGCAATATCGTTAAAGTGGGATGTGTTTTGCAATATATAATTTTGGGCACTAGGGATGGATCTTGGACAATGATTAGGTAATAAATTGATGGGATTATACCCTAACATAGTATTATTGAGGTAATGGGAAATGATTAACGCTATGAACCATAACATATACCCATTAAAGTGGATCTTTGGCATAAAATTTTGATAGGTAAATAATAAAAATATTTTTCATAGTGGGATGGGTCTCAAGGCCTTGAATGGAGTCATAGGAGGAAATTAAGATAATTATGTAGGTGTCCAAGGGACTTGAGAATGGAATTCCAAGGAAAATTTCCATGTATTTGTCCCTAAAGAGACCATTGAGGCATCCAAATCCATGAACAATGCCTCAAATAACCATGCATGAGTTTGCATGGGTATCCTTGGTGCAATGTATCTAAGCCTTGTGTGGTTAGGGCTTTGGACATGGTAAATGGAAGACACCAAGTATAAGGCCCTAAAGGAATATTCTATCAATCCAAGGATAATTTCTTTGGGAATGATGGTTTAAGCATAAAGGTCATTCCTTTTCCCTTAAAGAAAACCATTGATGCATCTAGTGCCATGAATAATTCCTAAAAGCACAATGTGTGACCTCACAAGGATATCCATGTCCCTGTGTATCTATGTCTTGGGGACTTGGGGCCTTGGACATAGTCAGGTGAGTAGAATTAATTCTCTAGACCTAAATCAATCTTTTATCCATCCATTGCTAAGAATAATTTCTCCACCAACCACACAGGTCCTCTTAACGGTAATAGTTCCTTATTGAGCAAATTGGTGCCATTAGGTGGTTTTGAGCATTATGTACATTTCTCTCACATCTTTGGGATTAATGATCTATGGAATATGGCGATGCCTTTTTCCTTAAATAAACCATTGAGGCATCTTGTGTCATGAAATATTCCTCAAGTCACCTTGCATGACTTTGCAAGGGCATTCATGGTGCTCTATATCTAGGTCTTAGGGCCTTGGACAAAGTCAATGGAGGAGAAATGACCCTTGGGTTCTAAATAAATTTTCTAGCCATTAAGGTCTAACAATGTTGTCTCCACCAACCAGACATGGCCTTTAAGGGTATCATTTCCATATGATTAACGATGTTAATACCATTAGGTGGTTTTGAGAAATATGTATGTTCCTTAAGGCCTTGGGAATGACATTATAGGAGAAAAGACCAAGCCTTTCACCATAAATAAACCATATGGTATCAGGTTAGCTCTAATACCATGTTATATTTTTAACATTAAGCTGGTATAACATTAGAATCTTTAACTGAGAGAACAACAAGCAAAGAAACCAAACACAAAAGACAATGAACACATTGTTTTTCCTCGGGGAAACCATAAATGGAGAAAACCCTGCAACTTCCTCAGAGATAGAATCAACACCAAAAGTAAAACCCCAAAACAGTAAGATGATCTCCCGACAGTAGTAACCTTGTTTCTATCTAGCCCCAGTGTCTTTTCCTTCCTCAACTATGCGCTACACTTGAGTGTGTATGAGTTATGTACTAAATAGAGAGGCTAGCTCTCTATTTATGCTTATATCGACATCAATAAAACCCTACTAGGGACAACCTCTCTAGGAGAGTCTAATAACCCTAGTGCCTCGAAACTGCGGGGACTTTAACCCTTAGACAATAGGAGGGTTACCCACAATGACTTGACATGACTTGTTTACATTACAGATCTTCCTGATTGGAACATCGGGGCATGACATGAATCAAGTACATTACGAATACATCTCGGAATAAAAATTGGGTTACAATACATAAGAAATAAAAGTGAATACATTATGAAGTTACATATACATCAACAAGAACCACATCCCAATTTCAAGCTGAAAGAGTGTATCTGGCTGATTTCAAGCACGACTCCAGCACCACCAATTTATTGTTCTTGGAAGCTTCGTCGAAGAATCCATCTGGATAATGGATATCAAGCAGAGATCCAACCAACCTTACCCTTTTCATTTTCTTTTTCATGATTAGTGGGTACGAGATCATCTGGTCCAAGATCTTTACATAGGTATGCTCTATCCCAATATTCCTTCCTTCAAAAAGAGAGAGATTACTAGTGATCCAGATGTTCCATATTAGAAAAAGAGGCAAGTGTGAGCTCACCCTATAATTCTGATACCAAACCTCAATGTTCCCAAGAATCGAAGTAATCGACCAAATGAAGTCCATCTTGAGAGAACTCTTGAGCTGGGCAATGAGTTTCCTTACAAATGTACAGGACAAAAATATGTGACTGATAGTTTCTTCTGTAAACATACAGAGACAACAACGACTTGGACCACATCACCCTTTCCTCAATAAGGTATCCCATGTGTGATACATTTTCCCAATAAGATCCATATAAAACATTTAAGCTTTAAGGGAATATTGTAATTCTAGATATGTATCAAAAATCTATTGTTCGAGAGTGGCACATGAGCAGAGACTGTTAAGTTATATGTCGTTGAAGTTGTGACCTAACCATTATTTTTGTTATGCATCCATAGTAAAGAGTCAAGGGATTCCTTAAGTCTGATCCCACCCTGAGACAGACCTGAAATGTACTTGTCCCATTCAATATTCCATCTGCCTCCTAGATTTATGTCTTCTAAAGATAACCAATATGAGTTCCTTTGAGAGACAACATCCTCAATACTGGCATTGCTAAGAGTGAGTAAATCGTAGTCTTCAAGATAGCCACGGATATCCTCAGAGAGTAAAAAAGAAGAGTTTTGTCCCGCAACCAGGTCCACTCCTAGCCTGATTTTGTGTCAATTTCCCACTTTCCAACCGAGTTTTCTGCTGATCCATGAGAGGGAATGAACAAATCCATTCCAGAAATGGGAAGTACAATGAACAAAGTAGCTATGTTTATGTAGCGAGTCCTCCATGAAAATATTTTTGAGACATTTGGATTTTATAATATGGTTCCAAATTCCTGAGTTGTTTAAGACTATCCAAAAACTCTTCATCCTGAGAGAGGTTTTGAACCAATCCATATTTATTATATTCCAGCCCTTGTAGTCTACTGGTCTACAAATGATTTTCTAGTCAACCAGGTGCATCCTAGAGCAACCATCATTGTTGCCCCAAAGAAAGGTAAACATACATTCTCTCAAATGCTTCAAAATGGACTTAGGAACCCTAGATAGGGAAAAAATTCCTCAATCATAAGTCAATGATAATATCATGAGGCCATCATGTACGCTTAGTGGAGGATTCAACCTTTTTATCCCTAGATGGCTAGAAGATTCTTTTAGGGCCTAAAGTTCAAGTCTCCTCCGTGACCATGCCTAAGGCCCCAGTTCTACAAGACGTGGATACATAGCACCAAGGATACCAATTCTACATCATGTATAGTGATTGGAAGAACTGTTAATTTATTACATGGCTCAATAGTTCTTGTAGGTCCAAAGGAAAAGTATTCTTCCACAAAAAACATTCCCAAGGCCCTAATACATGTAATTATTTCTCAAAACCACATAATGGAACTTTCATACTCAATCATAGGTCAATAATACCCTTAGGAGGCCATATTCGGTCATAGTCATAGTCATTAAACCTAAATCCCATTTAAAATCCTCATTTGAGAACCCATATATCACTAAACATTAATATCATCATTAAAGGGACTACACAGTTGTTTGAGCTATCGATCGTGACCTAAATGCATATTTTCTATTCATTTTCAAAGTTAGCAAAATTTTTGTATAAAATTAAAGTAATAATGATTTAATGGTGTATATCGCTTCAATACCTTTCTAATGATCTAAAGAGCTCCAAAAGCGTATGCTTGGATATGAAATTATGGAAAAAATACTAAAGCACTTTTTTTTTAATTATAAAAGTGTGCACATGATTTTAAAGCACATGCGCACTTTTAAAGCACATGAACACATTTGTAAAAGCATGTGCACATTCTTGTGCATGCCACAAGCATGTGTGGATTCCAAAAGTGGAGACGCACTCCTTTATGTGTGTGCAGTCTAGAAGCGCACACACACTACTTCACATGCATGCTTTTCTCAAATTTGAACAAGGGCAGGAAATTGCTTGTTTTATTACTAGATAACACCGGATTTAAGTTCAGAAGTTCGGGTTTCCAAACCTGTTACTTTGGTCTATAAATTGATGAAATATTCTCATTTCCAGGATATCACTCAATATCTTCATTTTTTACATTAATTTTGGATAAGATATAGATATTTATTGTCAATAAAATTATAGACCCACCTAGAGTAGATTGTTTTGATTATATAGATTGTTTTAATTATTTATATTAAAAGTAATATTGTTTCCTATTTTCAATATATTTTTCTCCTAACATATACTGAGATCCTAAAAAGCATCGCTCCTTTCTTTCTGCTATAATTTTTCCTCCTTATGCATTTTTTTGTTTGATAGTGTTAGGACCCCTTTAGGATGCACTAACTAAAGGCATTTTGATTTTTAATGATAAAATGAATTTGGTAATTAAAAACAAATAAATTAAGAAAATAAATTTTGAAATAATGCACATGCACTAGATCTACATGTTCTCTACATCTGTACAAAATTTTGTAGTGAATTAATTTGGTGATTTAGGTATTGCAAGGTTGCACTAACAAACACATATACACTAAATTATGCATGAAACTTAACATACAAATGTTCTGAAAACATAGGTTTCACATAGTTATACACAATTTATATATTTAGAAAGATAATTCATTTTCCTACATTTCATCTTCTTACACCATATTCAAATTCATTGTCGAAGTATCTCAAGTCATCCCTCCAGGTTAACATATTGTTGATTTTTTCAGGATTGCATTACCACTAACGTGTCATGAGACCAACACTAACCTGCAATAACCCAAATATTATCTCCTTTCATTACATTCTCAATCAAATATGACAAAGTTTCAATATGCTAAAAAATAGGCATCTAATACAATGTATATGTACATCATATATAGATTTGGGGTTAGTCAGATGGTGATATATCCATTGCACTCATTGCAGAATATGCACCTTTTCTCTAATAGTCAAATTATAGATCAGGACTGATCATATAAACAGTAGGCGTAAAGGAAAAATTATAGACAAGGTAAGATAAAACACCCTTGACTATACACGAGTGAACTCTAACCCACAATTCTAGTATATATATTTAAAATAGTGGTTTAGAGAATACCCCCAAAACCCTCCAAGAGAAAGGATATTTTTATGGAGGCAACTTGAAACTAAATATTGTTTTTTGGAGCCCAATGAGTTTCTCTAATTAACTAGGACACAATTTGTCATATGAGGCCCATATTAGTTTAGTCATGTAGAATATGGTTCAAATTGAGGCACTTTGAAATATGTTAGGGATAAATATGTGACCAAGGGAAGAGAGAAAATAATTATACTCTAGGAGTGATATAACCCAAGTGTTAAGTTGTTGATGTTGTAATAGCTTAATTCCTAACTTTATTATCAAGTTTAATACATTTTCCTAATGCCAGCATAAAGAGGATCACTGAAAGAAACATAATCACAAGGTACGCAACAATTTACCCTGAGAAACCCTAAAAGGAAAAACCTAACAAAACGTCCTCAATATAGATTACCAGTATGCAATGACCAAAGAACAAGGTCTCATCAAGTGAGATTGTAGAAATTCAGGCCAGCAGTAGATTAATTTTACCCGCAACAATTATCAATTGATCATGCAAAATTGTTAACAATGGAGACTAAATATGGAGCTGTAACACAAAATTATATTAACTGAGTGTACATTAGCCAAACCTGTAATATCATAGGCTGCTGAAGAAATAGAATACATGAAGAAATCGAATGCATGAGGAAGCATCCAAATCTAGCATAAAGCAGGCTTACCAAAAATAAGCAAATCCCCCATAGGTGTAAAAGTTGGATCCCAAATCTGTCGTGGAGCTCACGAATTGGAAAAAAGGCATAGGAAAGATAAAGAGTGGTGGAATGGAAGCTCATACATGCTTTTGCAATGAGAAAAGAGAGGAGGATGTGTAGGACAAAAAACAAGTTCACCTCACCTAGTCTAGCTTTCCCATGTGCCTTAAAACACTGAAAAAGCAGGCAATAAAGCAGAAAAAGAAGATAGGTGCCTAGGAGGCCAGGAATAAAGCAGATTTGATTCCTAAGGATTTCCCAAGCACTACATGAGTCGGATATGGCAAGTTTGACCTCTATGGATAGGCAATTAGCAACTTGCACAAGGTGGGACACATGAACTAGGAAAATAAGACAAAAATAAATGAATTAATGTCTAAGTGGGTAAACTATGGGTTAATTATTCTAACAACCCCCTTTAAGCCTGAATTTATGAGTAATAAATAAAAAATATAGGGCCTAGAAACAAGGCTTAGTCACCCTTTTACATACTGCAAGTCCAAATAAACAAGGAAAGAGGCAAAACCAACTTGGGAAAATCCTCCCTTAAACATGGACTGTAAAACAAAATTGTAGATTATTGTCTCCACTCATGCCTTTACAGCATGATCAGCAATCCCCAGCAGTGATTTGAGATTGCTGAAGGTCTTCTCACAAAATTCTTTGGTGAAGATATCAGCTACTTGTTCTGAAGATGAACAGAAGAGTAGGTGAATGGTGTCATTATGCACAAGCTCTCTGATGTAGTGCATGTGAATCTGAATGTGTCTGGTTCTCTGCTTTTGAACTGGATCTTTGTAGATTTGAATGGTACTCTGGTCATCACAGTAGATGGTAGTTGAGTACTCAGGTTCGAAACCACACTCTCCAAGTAAACCCTGCAACCATAAACACTGAGTTGCTGCATTAACAACTCCTCTGTACTCAGCTTCTGTAGATGAGAGTGCAATGGCACTCTGTTTCTTGCTTGACCAGCTCATTGGCCCTTCTGCAAGCATGAACACATATCCTGAAGTGGAATTTCTGTCTGTGCTATCACCTGCCCAATCACTATCAGTAAATCCAATCAAATCAAGATCAGATTTTGCCTTTTAGAGGATCCCATGTGTCCTTGTTCCCTGAACAAAGTTAAGGATCCTTTTGGCTGCTTTCCAATGGATCTCATAAGGCTGATCCATGAATATAGAAGCCACACTTACTGCATAACAAAGATCATGTCGAGTATGTGTCAGATACAATAAACAGCCAATCAATTGTCTATACAGTGTATTGTTTACCATCGGTGGAGAATCATCTTCCTCCAGCTTCACTCCTGAAAGGAAAGGAGTTTTGCTTGCTTTGCAGTCTTGCATTCTGAATTTGATCAGAAAATACAAGGCATACTTGGACTGGTGCACCTTTATTCCAGCTTTGGTTTGAGCAATCTCAAGCCCCAGAAATTGACTTAAGAGCCCCAAATCTGTCATGGAGAAGGCTTGGTTCATAGCTCCTTTTAAGGAAGCAATCTCAGCGTGTGAGCTTCCTGTAATGAGGAGGTCATCAACATATAACACAATGATCATTAATGAACCATTAACAGACTTCAAATAGACATTTGGATCTGATTTGCACCGAACAAAATTCAGAGATAGCAAGAAACTATCTATCTTGGCATACCAAGCCCTGGGGGCTTGCTTTAGCCCATACAATGAATTTCTCAACCCGCACACAAGAGAAGGGTTAGTAGCAAAACCTTGGGGATGCTGCATATATATCTCCTCAGTGAGATCTCCATTCAGGAAGGAACATTTTACATCCATATGATGTACCTCCCATTGCCTTGAGGCTGCAATGGCTAGAGCTAGCCTGATGGAATCCATCTTTTCCACTGGGGAAAAGGTCTCATTGTAATCGATGCCATGAACCTGTGAGTAGCCTTTAGCTACCAATCTAGCCTTGTACTTCAGTGGTGAACCATCAGCAGCAAATTGGGTCTTATAGACCCACTTACACTGTACTAACTTTCTTCCTAGAGGAAGATCCACTAGCTCCCATGTGTTGCTCTTCTGGAGTGAGCTGAACTCCTCCTTCATGGAAGCTTGCCATATTGGATCTCCTGCTGCTTCTTCATATGTTTGAGGATCAGACTCCACCATCAAATATCATTTTTCAGCAAACATAGGATCCTTCATGCACAAACCACTCTCAAATTGAGATCTAGTCCTCCTTGGGTCATTGGGATCCCCAGCTAGCTCTCTTGCTGCATGTAGTGTATTGTCTGCCCATTTAGGCCTTATGGGGCTGTTTGGGTCTACAATAAACTCATCTCCATCAGACAAATCAGAATCAGCATGTTCAACAAACTCTTTACTTACTTCTTGAGGTTTAGGTGGTGAAGATGCTTCACCAACTTCCACTTCTGCAAGGGGTTCTTCTTCAAACTGAACACACCTTTCGATGAAGGCTTTGTTTGTGCTCAAATTTATCAAATTGTACCATTTTGAATCTTCAGAGTATCCAACAAAAAGACACTCTTGGATTTGGGGCTGCAAAGCCTTCCTCTTCTCTGTTGGGATTCTAGCCCATGCCTTTGAGCCAAAAATCCTGAAATGGGTCACATCTGGCTTGTGCCCACTCCATGCTTTGAAGGGAGTCATGCCATCAAGCTGTTTGTGAGAAACCCTATTCTGGATATAGGCTGCACAGTTGACAGCTTCGGCCCAGTACTTTGGTGGCAAAGTTTTGGCCTCCATCATGCATGTTGCCATCTCCTTCAGTGATCTGTTCTTCCTCTCAGCAACACCATTTTGCTGTGGTGTGTAAGGGATAGAATGCTGCATCTGAATACCTGCATCTACACAATAGTTAATAAACTCAGAATTGACATACTCACCACCATTGTCAGATCTGAGGACCTTGAGTTTCCTTCCACACTGGTTTTCAACCAAAGCCTTAAAGACTTTGAATAGGCCAAAAACTTCAGACTTGTGTTTCATGAAGTGAACCCAACAATACCTAGAAAAATCATCAATAAAGGTCAATGCATATTTGTCCTGACTCATGGACATATGAGGGAATGGCCCAACAACATCACTGTGAATCGGCTCGAGGGGTGCAGAGGTTCTCTCATGACTAGCTTTCTCAAATTTGTGCTCTCGGTGTTTTCCTAGGATACAACCTTGGCAGACTCCTTTGGAAAATTTTATCTTGGGAAACCCTATGACCATTTCTTTCTCACTAAGATCAGACAGATACTTGTAATTTAGATGGCCAAATATTTCATGCCACAACTTGCTAGCTTCATTAGCATGAATGAGAAGAGCAGAGGGGTTTGAGTAAGGTAGGAAGTGTGAGAACATGTATACCTTTTGAGCATGATTCACAACTCCTTTTGCAATGACTCTACCAGTTGAAATCTCTGTGATCTCAACTTCATCGGGGGAGAATATGACCTTCTTAGGAGACCCAGTGTGGGTCATCTGGTACAATGACAGGAGGTTGGAGGCGAGACCAGGCACATACAACACATTGCTGAACTTACCATGATCAAGATCTATCCTTCGTTTGCCTTTACTTTCAGTGAGAGAGTCATCTCCCAGTACAATAGATGGTCCTTTCAACATATCCAGTGAGGAGAAAGCCTCCTTAGTCGAAACCATGTGTCTTGAAGCTCCAGAATCAATGATAAAACTGGGTGAGCTTGATGTGCCAGCAACCAATGCATGAACTCTCTCTCTATCATCTGAACTTGATCCTCCTTCTCTCTTCTTTGAGCTTTCTGGAAGGGAGATGCCATTCTTTTCCACGAGTTGGGTCAGCATATCAATCTGCTTTTTCATACAAGAGCTTTCAGTGTGATTGCCCTTCGAACAGTATGAGCACTTGTTCATTTCACCTTTGTTTTTCTTCTTCTAGGTATTTTTCTTGGGACCTTGTTGATCCTCTGGAGACTGCTTCTTGTCTCTCTTTTGCTCAGGTGGATTTTTAGCTTTATTTTTTCTTTTTGAATCCATACTCGAATCTCCAGCAATCAAATCTTGATCTTTGGATGGTTTGATGGTGCCCATCATCACTAGCTTGTCTTGTTCTTGTGTGAGAGATTCAATGAAATCTGCAAGGCTAGGCATCTTCCAGGTTCGAGCTATGAGTTTTGTGGCATAGAAGGTCGAAACAAAGACCGAGTAGTCAGGTCCTAGATTCTAGAGGATGGCCAATACGAGCTGATCATATTTCTTTTCGATACCACACTGTTTTAGCTGCAAAAATAGTGCTTTGAACTTGGAGAAATATAGCTGCAAGGATTTAAAGCTACTGGGACTCAGAGAAATCAGCTCATTTTCGATCTGATGTCCCCTCATCTCATCTGTCTTTCCAAAAAGATCAGAAAGCTTCTCCCATACTTGATCTGGTGAAGTTAATCCATCGAGATGGAAAAGGAGGTCTCAGGAAATACTGAGACATAGGAGGCCATAGGCCTCATCTCTCCGATTGTGCCATTTGATATTCTCTGCAGCAACATTGGGCTCTGCTTCTATAGCCATAGTCACCCTGTAGAGGCCTTTCACTCTCAACAAGATCTCCATCTTTGCTTTCCATTCAAAATAGTTGAAGGGAGTCAAGATAGTTTTCTGTGAATCCATAGCTTTAGAAAATCTGTCCTGGCTGTCAGTAGAAGGCTCCCAGTCTTGATGTCGAACCTGCAAAACAATTTTTGAAGGAAAGTAACAACCTACAATGGCTCTGATACCATGTAAAAATTCAGGCCAGTAGTAGATTAATTTTACCCACAACAATTATCAATTGATCATGCAAAATTGCTAACAATGGAGCTTGAATATGGAGCTGTAACACAAAATTATATTAACTGAGTGTACAATAGCCAACCCTATAATATCATAGGCTGCTGAATAAATAGAATACATGAAAAAATCGAATGCATGTGGAAGCATCCAAATCTAGCATAAAGCAGGCTTACCAAAAATAAGCAAATCCCCCATAGGTGTAAAAGCTGGATCCCATATCTGTCATGGAGCTCACGAATTGACAAAAAGGCATAGTCAAGCTAAAGAGTGGTGGAATGGTAGCTCATACATGCTTTTGCATGGAGAAAATAGAGGAGGATGTGTAGGACAAAAAAAAA
>LPNX010351674.1:19334-51005 GCA_001517045.1 Pseudotsuga menziesii | reverse complement strand
TGCCTTAAAACACTGAAAAAGCAGGCAATAAAGCAGAAAAAGCAGATAGGCGCCTAGGAGGCCAGGAATAAAGCAGATTTGATTCCTAAGGATTTCCCAAGCGCTACATGAGTCAGATATGGCAAGTTTGACATCTATGGATAGGCAATTAGCAACTTGCACAAGGTGGGACACATGAACTAGGCAAATAAGACAAAAATAAATGAATTAATGTCTAAGTGGGTAAACTATGGGGTGATTATTCTAACAGAGATACCAAACCCCAAGCACAAGATCCAAAACACCAAAGACACTGGTCCTCATCCTTCTCTGTCTCTCCTTTTTTATCTCTCTTGTGCATTACAAGTGTGAGTGTGTGTGTACAAATGAGGGCGGGAACCTCCCTATTTATACAAAACTTCCCAACTAACTTTTACCCTAAATAGGACGACCTACCTAGGTAAACTTCACAATAAAAATTATGTTCATATTTTTTGGGTGTTATTGACTTGACTTACAACTAAGGGTTTACCTCATGACTTTTACATGACCTTTTACATCAGTGACGTCTCCCGAAGGAGGAATAATAATAATGTCAAGTACAAGTAGAATATTATTCTAAGTTACATTATTTCAACACCAATAAAATCAATACTAAAAAGGAAAACATAATTCCAACACTATAAAATTTGGCCAAGGAAAGATAGTGTGCCCTAAGGGGACAAGGTTGACCAAGAAAACAAAAGAGAAGAGAATAGAAGGCAGGGATATCCCCAAAGCACTACAATATGAATTTCACATGTGTAGGACTTACAAATGGTCAAGATTGAGTTCTTATCAATAGATCACATAATAGATTCATTTATTTATGGTATTAAAAAACATAAATAAAATAAAACATCAATAATAATCGAAAACAATGTTTATGTACAAACCTTGTTGTGGATAGGTAAAATAATGGGGTAATGAAAAATTTAGATTTTATTATTACTTGTAAAATAAATTACAATGATTTCTTGTACCAAAAAAATTCCAAGCATCATCCCCTTTTATAAAAATACATAAAAGGGTTCTAGAAGGAAACAAAGACATTGCATGGTTAAAGAAATTTTCACCTTAGGGAATCCACCACTGCATGCCCTAGAAGGAGGACTTAAATGGCACCCCATGAACTCCCACTTAACACATACGTATTGTGTGTAGGGTTAATTATGTAGATATTGAATTCACATGCTAACCTTTTCCCACTTGAAATTGATATAAAGAGATTTCATCACCAATGTTTTTAATCCATATTCCAATTTCCTAAAGCTTCCTTCATCACAATTTCAACAAACCTTGATATGTTTTGCACCATTCCAAATTCTCTATCCTGATCATATATGTAGTATTCACATCATTATCATTTTTTCCAATGGGATCCTACCTATTTCCACTGGTTTTCTTATGAAATGGTACTTAGTATCAATATGTTTTTGTGAGATCATGAAATGTTGGATTCTTCGCTTAGTGAATAACACTTTTACTATCACAATGAAAGATAACCTTCCCTTGTATCTTCTTGAATTCATAAAATAGTTTCTATCACCATATTTTCTTTTTATTGGGATTAGTTACTACAAACGATTTTTCTTCTATGATTAGTAAAGCCACCTCTAGCTATGACTCAAATGTCTAGATTAAAACTACACCAATAAGAGTGAAATTATATCCTATAGTAGAATCATGTCCGTCTTTGTCTCCGCCAAAATTATAATCTATAAAATGTATAATTTTTAAATATGTTAATCTGTAGAAATAAAAGTGCATGAAATGCACCTTAAGTATCTTAGTATCCACTTGATAGCAATCTAATGTTACTTAATAGGATTCATCATAAATTGGCTAACAAATTATCCCATTGCTTGGGCAATATCTTATCTAGTGATCACCATGGATAACATGAGGCTCCCTACAATTAATGAGTATGATACATGATAAATTCATGTCTCCTCTACTTCTAGGTTAGGACATTATTTGAAAGACAATTTGAAGTGTGTATGAAGAACTATCTGAAAGACAATTTGGGGTGCTAAATGGTTTACCATGGATAACATGAGGCTCACTACTATTAATGAGTACGATACATGATAAATTCATGTCTCCTCTACTTCTAGGTTATGACATTATTTGAAAGACAATTTGAAGTGTGTAGGAAGAACTATCTGAAAGACAATTTGGGGTGCTAAATGGTTTTACACTCTTCATATTGAAGAATTGCAAAATGTTTCTATGTATGAATTTTCGCTAAACTATATCTTCGTAGATGTTCTCTCCCTTTGTATATTCATTTCTAGAATTTGGTTTGTTCCTCCTAAGTTATTGATTTCGAATTTCCTAGCCAAATGACCTTTAAGATCTATGATAGTATCCATGTTAGGTCCTACAACAAAAATATGATCAATATACAATAGAAAGATACTAACACTACCATAATGAAACATATTATAGTATGCACAATTGTCATCTTCACTACTACTAAATTGTTGGCTTTTCATGAATGTGTCAATTTTTTTTATGTCATTTTTACCTATTTCAATCCATATAAATATTTCTTCAGTTTTCAATCAAATGTTATTTTAAAATGTAAAACTAACACTAAAACAATTATAGAAAATGAGAAAAATTAAAAACAAAATACTAATTTTTATCATAAAATATAAAAACATAAAATTAAAAAAATTAAAAATAAAACAATAAATTTTAAATAATTTGTATCATAAAATATGTGAAAAAATGTAGGCAAATTTAAATATCCTTATTATGCAGAATAGTGGGCGATTTTCGAATTCCCCAAATTTCCTTTTTGGAAAGTCCAATTAAATCCAATTATGCTAATATGATCTAAGACATTCTTTGAATCCGATTTAAGAATTGACTTTGCTGTTAATTGATTTTCTCTTCAGGGATATCTGCGCTGAATCCCGATGGAATAATTTATGGATTTCATTTATATCAACAACTGTAACGTGCGGCGCCGACGGTTTCTATTACCATGTTATGGCAGGCTGAAGGAGCCGAGGGAGTATAACCGCTCTTTGGAAGCTTATCATCCAGTAACGCTGCTGCATCTTGAATATAAGCAAATTCAGCCATGTTATTGGTATTGGAGCTGTCCTTAATTTGGGTGTGAGCAGTGACTTGGTGCAGGAAATTAGGCAGCCTGGAGCACCTTGCTGTTGGAAATCCAGCAGAGATTACCAAAACGCATATCAAGATCATGCGGTACATAACCGTGGCCGCCATGGTAGAATTTGAATAAACACGTACGTACGTACGGTCTCCGCTTCAATGGAGTGGGCAATATGGACGCAATCCACTCTGTTTCTTGAATAACAATAAACTGATGATCTGCACTATCTGTTTCTCAAGTTAGATGCAATGAAAATAATAGAGAGATCAAAGCAAAGGTGAATGATGAGAAACGCGAAGTAAAGGTGTATTTATAAGCGCTTCAAACGCATTACTTCGATGAATTGGTAGATTGCAAGTCCAACTATCCAACGTATGTGGTGCATAGTTATCCGCGCAATCCTTGCTTTGATTTCGATCAGTTTTGACTTGGTTGCATTCAACCAGAGACAATGTATTCGTCATTGACTTGATACGCTTTTTATTTTGACAAAATCAAATGGGTTGGTTTTGAAAGTTTGTATTGGCATGTATAGTAATCTATTTTTTTTTTCAAGGTAGGGAACAGATGTTTTTATTTTTGTAAGAGATAAAAATGGTAGGTAAATATGGATAAACATAACTCATTATTTAGTTTTGTGAAAGATAACTGAATCTTTATTAAATAAAGACTAAAATATATAATTTTATATTCATTATAACTATAAAACAAATATTATTTAAAAAAGTGTGATATGAAAAAATAAAAATAAATTGTTACTTGTTTCTTTAACCACTCTTTAATTGAAATTTATTTAAATCTTAATCAAGATGCATTTAAGCATAACTAGCACATGCACAAGTTAAGTGGCCTGTGAATGTTGATAGGCACAACCAACCACTTAATTAGTTTTGTGAAGATATAGGAACAACCAACCACTTAGTTTTGTGAAGATAGCTAGTTGTTAAACAAAGGCTAAAATATATTATTTTATATTCATTATTCATACCATATTGTTAAAGTTAATATAAGCACAAAACAAATACCATTTAATAAACAAAAATAAATAAAGAAGGATATAGAAAAACAAAAACAAATTGTACTTGTTACACATAGGCACAACCAACCACTTAGTTTTGTGAAGATATAGGAACAACCAACCACTTAGTTTTGTGAAAATAGTTGGTTGTTAAACAAAGGCTAAAATATATAAGTTTATATCCATTATTCATACCATATTGTTAAAGTTAATATAAGCACAAAACAAATACTATTTAATAAACAAAAAAAATAAAAAGGGATATAGAAAAACAAAAACAAATTGCACTTGTTACATTTGGATTAATCTTATCTGCTCAAACAAGCCCAAAATCTAAAATAATATCTAAATGCCTATTGCATAATTAAGTAGGGTAAACAACAGTATTCTTATAAGTTTTTTATAGAATAAAATTATATAGTATAAAATTAATAAAAATTATAAATTAATTATACATAATAATATTAGAAATTAATAAACTTATCACATCATTGTAACAAACCCAAAAAAGATAAAATATATAATTTTATATCCATTATTCATACCATATTGGTAAAGTTAATATAAGCACAAAACAAATACTATTTAAAAAACAAAAATAAATAAAAAGGATATGGAAAAACAAAAACAAATTGCACTTGTTACACTTGGATTAGTCGTATTAATTTGCTCAAACAAGTCCAAAATCTAAGATAATATATAAATTCCTATTGCATATATTGCACAATTAAGTAAGATAAACAACAATATTCTTATAAGTCTTTTTATAGAATTAAATTATATAGTATAAAATTAATAAAAATTCTCATTTTATATTTATTGAATTCACAAAATAAATAAATAAATTGTTATAAAATTAAATCACTCTATTTTAAATTAAAATTATAAATTAATTATACATAATAATATTAAAAATTAATAAAATTATCACATGACTGTAACAAACCCCAAAAGGCTAAACTATATAATTTTATATCGATTATTCATACCATATCGTTAAAGTTAATATAAGCACAAAACAAATACTATTTAATAAAAAAAAAAAAAAGTGATACGAAAAAACAAAAAACAAATTGCACTTGTTACACTTGGATTAAATTGGACTCTACCATCTTCAGCAACAACACTAGCAATCAAGGAAGGACATGGTTTTTTAGGAGCTGGATGAATGAGTTCTTTCCCAAGAACCCACTGATTAGATGCCAGGAGGAGTCCCGAAGAGCCCACGAGACCATCTAGGGAAGGGACCACTGCCATGGTTCACGTTGCCAACACTAGGAAAACACAGGTGGAACTATACCAACATGGAACAACCTAGGTGGGATTGGATACAACTTGCAATGAATACACAATACTGAAATGACTGCTAGGTGGCTTGCTAGGATGGTGCTTATTAATTTACCACGTAGCTATTTATACACATTATTCTCACATGTCAACTATTTAAATAGGGCTTGCTTGCTAGATTTGACCTCTTATTTGACCCATACTTCTGATAGGGTTGCACCCTTGTACAGTTGGCTGAGTGCGGGGAGAGGATAGGGAGGTATAAAGGGATGGACTTTACTTGATTTAGGAGCCTAATGCATGAGTCTTATGCCAAGAGTCTTATTCCCACCATGAGTCCCCAAGTGTTCAACCCATCGATCCCATTGATGCCATGAGTTAATTTCAAGAGACCACCTAGAGATACTGCTCATATAGGGGAATAAGCAGGGGTAACATTGCTTTCAATGCTCTAAAACTAATAAATAACACAATCTATGATGTATGTTCCCATGGAGATAAGACAGAAATAGTATAAACTACTGACTCAGATTCAACACAAAACTATGATGTCTTAGTGGTTAAAGTGTAACCAACCTTATTCACAATACGTACAACTTTAGAATAGGTAAGAGCTTATGCTAGTTTATTGTTTTGATAAGAATGGAGATTGAATTAAGGCACTTATTGCTATGGACTCAAGCAAGTGGGACTTATTACTCTTTCACTTTTAGGTGTATTACTTATTTTTATTTCACCCCTTTTAGGGGCATTACTTTAGATTAGGGTACTTATTAGAGCATTGATATTGAATTTACCCTACTTGTCTTTCCTTACGTGCATGCTTTCTGTTCTACCAAAATTTCACTTACTGCCTACACCCAACAACACTTACTTCAGCCAAGCATAGGAATCAGGGGTACAACAAGCACTAGGATATTTACCCTTTACCCCTACCTTACCCCTTATGAATTACTATGGGTGGTACCACTATGAACTTCTAGGTATATTACGTAGCAGCCTTGCCAATAAGATTTATAAATTAGACACCCAATCTTACTTATAACCTACTGCTGAAACTAGGAAGACTAAAGTAGGCATGTCATGCTATTAACAACCCTTTCACCCCCTACCCCTTTGTTTCCACACAAACATAGAACTCTTATACCTAGGACACTTCCTTAAGGAATCTTAGGAGGTACCACTATTATTCCCCTCTTATTAGGACGAGATCAAACTACCTCCTTACCTTTCTCCCTTAACCCTTGTCGATGGAATTATGGCCAACCAATTCATTCAGCTAGAAAATGGGTGATGGTTCTAAATAATCTAATAAATAATTTTCTAAATCCCGGCCTACTGGAAATGATGTTGTTTAGTCTCGGCAGGTGGGGGGGCAGGTTTCTTCTTTCTACGGATGATCCCAAGACTGGTGGTTCCTATGTCACTTGCATTCATTGTGTAGGCTTCAAAAGTGAATAGCAATGATCAAAGTGCCTACCCAAGTACGTCCAATCACTAAGTGTAGTCAGTAAAAAATATTGGTAAAAATTCCAGGTTGATAGCATTAGGTCGTTGCACAAACATAAATCAAGTAGGATTTACCAGGTCCTCCTTCCATTCATGCAATAAGGAAGTGTTTAAGTTCATGGATTCTGAAAGCACTGAACCTTCCTTCTATTAGGTCTTCCATAAATCTTCTCTAGTTTTTGTCTCAGCTCTCTTCGCCTGGTTTACTCTTCCTTCCTTGTATTTGTTTTCCCCATATTTTGCTCCTGCTCAACTCTCTCCTTCTGCTCATGGTTTACTTTCCTAGCATCTTTTCTCGATCTCCCCCTCCTTACCTCTCTAGCTCTACTCTATAAGTGATTTCTCATAAGGAATGGAATAGGAATAATAGTAATCCCTTCTAGCTTCTTCGCTTCTGCTCAACTAAGTAGTGTGTATTTCTAATGATGGAATAATCTCATTTATAACTGAAACCTATTACCTGGGATGGGATGACATGAAACAAACTTACCCTTACCTTGAATTATGGATGAAGGTACCCAGTCCAAAGGCGAAGGGAACATTACAATTGAGTTTACTATACCAAAATAGGAGAGCAATGTAACCCAGACGAATCATATGCCTCACTTGAATGCAAATATATAAATAGAGTGCAGTCGGCCCTGCTTATAAGTTATTGGTTAACCTTCTATTACTTTTCTAGGGCGAGCAACTAGTTTCCTTGCCTCCACCTCCCTGATTGAATTACCTTTCCTTTAGTGGAGGGAATACAATCCACTCTTTTAGGATTTCATTAGCCTACCTGATTGAACCTATCAGAGATAATAGAGCTATCCACTATCGAGAGAATGAATAGGATTTCAATCTCGATAGAACTTATATTTCTTCTGCACTAATGTTAAGGTGAACAATTACAGCTTCAGATAATTGGAATATTCATGGATTGAACTGATTCTACTATTATCGATAACTACAGAGAAGAAGAAGTAATGATAGTTTCAGATCGATTGAAGGTAGTTATCAACACTATAGCTTCAGTGAATAACTACTACAACCTTATAAGAACTATATGAAAAGAGAGATAGAATAAATATAGATATTGAAGATTGAACAACAGGCACTCTATCTTTCACAAAGAATGGAGACCTTTCAGGAAGCACTCTCTCTTTCAGATTGAATGGAAGCTCATTAGAAAGAGAGAAAGAGAAAGAACTAAGTAAGATTGAATTGAACTCAAGCTATTACTACTTCTTAGGGCAAGATCTAATGTAATAATCTCCTATATAATAGGGATATATCTTCTTCTTTCTCAGAAGGGAATAGAATAGTATTTGAGAATGAAATAGAGGTAGGTGCAATAGGGTATGAATTCAAACACCGCTTTCAAAGACATTCCAATCTACTGTTACTTGTGAGCTGTGCCAGTGAGCCATTTACTTCACCATTGAATGTTGTAAGACATTGATGAGGATGAGTTACCAGCTAACTGGCAGAGCCTTTCTTGTCCATGAAGATGGGGAGGGCAGGGCCACTTATAGATAGTAGGGCTGATCCAAGGATAACTATTCTAGGGATGCATAAGCGATTAGATTATAATAGATTGGACTAATGTCTCCCTGGTATTGTCTTCAAAATATGGGTGACCCACTCGATCTGTGCCATTTTGAGAATTCCTTCATCTGGTTAAAATGTTTTTTCAAACTGTTTATCTGTGGCTACTTCGTGTTTCATTTAACTATTAATGGGGGTATGGGGTAAGGGATTTCCTCGGATCAATATTTTCCGAAAGACTACCTCAAGTAGTGGAATGAATAACATGAAGTGAAGTTTTACAGGAATAATAATGAGAATGAAAATAGAATAGCTACTTGCTGGCTGGGCCGATGGAAACCACTATACTGAATGCTCGAAAATACTCTACAGCACCCTACCGATCCTGATCCCTTATCGTGTGATACTATGCCTTATTTTCTGTCACAACCCCTGCAGTAGCGTTGTGTTGGTTGTGTTACTGATAAATTAGTTTATTAACTTTTCTATGCCACACGTAGTTATTTTCCTCTTGGGATTCCTACCAGCGGAGCATGTGTAAGGGCGAACTATAAGTGCTTCATCTTCTTCGATCCAGGCCACTAGAGGTTGGATCAACGGGCTATACATATGGATGGAGCTACGCAAGTGTCCTGTCAAAACTCAAAATTTTCATAAAAAATTAAAATTTTGAAAATACATAAAATGCTGAGATTGCGTTCTGCTAACAGCTAACCATTATCTATAAAAGAATCAATTACGAGATTAGTTAATACATAATCTTAATTAAGTAATATTAGCATTCTAATTTTTGATACAAGGTTAGGTTTAACTTGTATAATAATTCCTCTTTTAGTTTGCTAATGAGTTTTAATTTGCGATAAGTAGGTGGATCCGTCTTTGGATTCCGGGGCTTACTTAGCGTTTAAGCTAATGCAAAAAGATCACTTGTTCATACAAGTTTTACAGGTATGAATGATCGAGTAACACCTTTAATTCCATAAAGCATCCAGCTATATTCCTATTTACAAAAATAAAAAGCTTGGTAAATAAGTTGTTACATATCAATCTACTTCTATGAGGTAAAACAAGTAGTTTTGTTTCCTTCAAATATTTTTGTCAGTGATATACATGTAGAAGAGTTTTTTTCTTAAATGTAAATAGCAACAGTAATTACTTTTCCCTGGTTCACAACTTGTGATCTTTGTTGTAAGTTATTTTCACTTAGAGTGCATAACCTGTAATGCTATAATGATTGTTCTAACAGTAATATACATTATCAACTTGTAATAATAGTATAACCAAATGCTTGTTATTCATCATCTGCAATGAAAATTGCTGCCTATAAGGTTCTAAAACTTATAGTGAAATATAAAGTCCTAAGGACTTAGAATCTCATGGGATTGTTCCACTTCAATTTCCTATTTTTTTATAACACTTGTCTTGAATTAAGCTTCTAGTCACAACAATTAACTTAGGTCAAAGTATTTATGAGAGATTGATTTATTACCTCTAGCAAGCACTAGATAGTTCTAAACATTATGTTACTAATCAAAAACATGGTGAAACTAATAGTACTTTTCATGGTTGAGTAAATAACCAAAGGCTAGTAAACTTCGTTGATCTGAGCTATGTAAAAGATCTATAGCCAACATCCTAGTAATTGCCACCCACTGAAACTATATTCTTCTATGATACTCACCAATACACACATAAACTATCTTGTTTATAATGCATTCATGTTTACTAGTAGTTTGGGTTATAAACAAATAAGATTTATAAAGTTAATGATCTTATTTAAAACTATGTTCTATAAAATTATCAAGTCACAACACAAACATTGGTGACAACAAGATTAGCTATGCAAAGTCTATTAGGAATACTTTATTAAACATCATAGTTTGTCTAGGTGATGAAATAGCCTTTTAATTAGTATCTCCCAAGTATCATCAGATTTACTTCCTAAACTTAGTTACAATAGCTCAAGACTTATCAACATTTGTATCTATACTATTGATGCTATGAATAAATGGATAAACCATTAGTGAAGAACCTAAGCTTCCATGCATAAAATACTTTGGGCAAGAAAATCGATTATGAGATTGCATTGATTTCATGATCAACAAAAATCTTAATATCAATAAACATATAATTATAAAGTTCATATTATAACTTGCAATGGAAAAGGAATGTGGCATTAGACCACTCCATCGATGGGATTATGTGTAAGGTTTTGTATAAAAACAAAGGCTTTGAAATCACCCTCATTCTAAACTATATGATGACTATATGATAACCTTGGCAAAGATTCGAGGGTTCATGGTTTGTGCCCATGCAACCGTAGGTTGGCATCCATGATCACTTAGAACCTTTGAATGATTTTAAGTACTTATATGATTGTGCATAAAAGTATGTTTTTAAATCATTGTGAATCATTGGCATGCAGGAACTATATGATCGACCCACTGCATGGTTAAATAATTTATGAGACCACATATTTCCTTCTTGGCCAAGTGTTGGAAGTATAAGGGTTTGTGTAACCCTATTATTTGTCATTCTCCTCTGTGGATTTTGGGCCTTCGAACCGCTCTGCAACTGTGTCCATGGCCGCCATACTTACCCTACTGTGAACTTAACGAGCTCCCATCCTGGTTTACAATGTTCAGTTTGTCTTCTTCGTTATTGAACTCTTGTTTGCACTGCGAATTTACCCTGGCAAAAGTTGTTGAGGGGCGTGACTAACAACTTACGGCCTAGTCTGTGAGTAGTTTTTGGTTCGTTCCTCCACCACCTTCCTGTTGGGTTCGTTTAAAGGGGTTACTTGCTTCTTTTATAGTTTGGTTTTCATCATAGGGTTTCCACAGTATGGTTCTCATGCTTTGCATGTGGTGACAGCTCCAGCTTCACCATCTGCTTCTTGCTTGGCCGTTGCTCCTCCTTCTTCACATTGCTGCTAGTAGTGGTTTGTGCATGTGTTTGAACCATCTCCGTCACAGGAGAAATTAATGGTTTTCTCTTTGTCTCACTGGTGGTGGTGCTACTGTTTCTTGGTGGCTACATTTCCTTCACTGCCAGGTATGAAAAATAAAATAAACTAAGTAAAACAACTTGGTTCTTTCTTCTCAGAAATAAATGAATGTTTATCTAAGTTAATTATTTTACCTATATTACAGGTTAATAGTATCATTTTATAAAATACAGTTTTGAATAAGAACAATAACCTATTTACAGTAATCAACTTGTTAAAAGAAATAAACCTCCTGTCTGCAAAGTATTATGAATACTTCTTGGCTAGCATTCTTAATACAACAGTCTGGTTTGAACAATAAACTTAATTAGACAGATTAATTTTCTTTCCTGAAAACATCTATATACAGAATAAATTATTCCATTGTTCTGAAATACAAAAAATAACTCTATTCAATCCAGATTTCTATCATATTCTTCATCTATTTTATAATGAACTGCTTATGCTAGAGTACAGTATGGTCTATTCCAGACGGGGAAAAACACAGGTTAGGATTATTTTCATCAATTACATATTTAATATTCAAATAACTAAAGGACTACAAGCTCTATCAGTTCGCTACAAAATATGTAATCATTCATTCTTAGATATAAAATTTTAACACAGTAAATAAAAGACTGTAGAACCTATTTAAAGATGGATGACAACAGCGTTGGGAGGCCATTTCTCCCTACCAACTCCTGGAGAGCACTCAAACAATGTCTTCTCAGGACCCCCAAGCTTGTTCCTAGTCTCCTTGGCTGAGAAATGGTGGAGCATGCAACAAGATATTAGTCCAATGACTCAGTACTAACTCTGCACTCAGCAGTAAGTTAATTCAGCTGAAAAGTTGTACTAGATCAATTCTGTAGTTTTAACCCTCAAACACCTTCGACAAATTCCCTTCCCAATGAAATCCTTTAAAGTACATTCACCTGAATGCTTATCTTCTTGGAATGAGTAGCCTTAGCTCTCTTCAATGGGAATTTTTATTAATATTGCCTAGGTCTTTTTGGGTTAGTTGTCATTAATTGAGCCACCTGCTCTGATCCCACTTTCTTGGGGGATCATGACCCCAAATGTAGGGAGTTTTCCACCTGCAACATTGGAAGTGTTTGAGGATGCTGCCACTTGTCTATTTGCTCTCCTCCCAGTCTCCTCCGCCAACTTGACCAGTAAACAGTCTTTTAACAACTCTCCCAAGCTGTTTTCTCCACTTTTTATTTATTTATAATTAAAATATTCATAATTGCATTCAACATCCTTGACTCTGCTGAGTCATCAATTACAACTTAGCATAAACTTTAACATATTATCTTGAAATAAAATTAAATATGATAATATTATTTTTGGAAAATTGGGGCATGTGACATACACACCCCCTTAGAATATCACATCGTCCTCGATGTTATTTATTCTTCATCCTTAGAATTCCCCTGGAAAATAATTGGATATGCATCTCGCATTTTACTTTCCAATTCCCAGGTGGCTTCCTCTGGACTAAGGTGCTTCCATTGCACCTTCACCTATCCAATGGTGTGGTTTCGAAGTGTAATCTCCCTCCTTCCGAGGATACAATCTGGTTCCACCAGAAAGTCTCCTTCTATTTCCACCTATACATCATTCCAGTTAACCACATGAGTAGCATCATGAACATATTTCTTTAAAATGGAAATGTGAAAAACATTATGTACTCTTAAATTAGGTGGTAATGCTAATTGATAAGCTACTTGTGCAATCCTAGATAGAATTTCAAATGGACCACAGTAATGAGGTGCCAATTTTGCGCAACTCCCAAATCTCAGAGAGCTCTTTTTGGGCCTTACCTTGATGAACACATGTTCACCTACCTGAAACTCCTTTGGAATTATTTTTAAGTATGCTTGACTTTTCTGCCGATATTGTGCCACTTTTAGATTTCCTTTCCCTTGCTTAACAATTTCTTCCATTTCTTTTAACAGTTCTAGACCTAATACCAATCTATCTACTGGATTACTCTAAGAGATAGGAGTATTACATTTCTGTCCATATAAAATTTCAAAAGGACTAAATCTAGCTGATGTGTGATAATAATTATTATAAGCAAATTCTACTAGATGTAAATAATCCTCCCATTTACCTGGCTGGTCTTTCACATACATTCTGAATAGATCTTCTAGTACCTAGTTTACCCTTTCAGTTTGTCCATCTATTTGAGGATGGAAAGAATTACTTAAATTTAATGTAGTGTTCAACCCTTTAAACAAAGACTTCAAAAATTTTCCTGTAAACTTAGGATCTCTATCTGAGATTATGACTTTTGGTACTCCATGCAATCGGAAAATCTGTTTTAGAAAAATATCAGCTATGTTTGCAACTTTTTAAGTAGTTTTAACAGGTATAAAGTGAGTTGCTTTGCTTAACTTATCAACTACTACCATGATAGAATCATTTTGATTTTGATTTCTAGGCAACCCAGTAATAAAATCTAGACTAATTATCTCCCATTTCCAGCTAGGGATGGGTAATGGCTGAAGCAAACTAGTTGGGTGTTGATGTTCAGTTTTTACCTGTTGACATTTCAAACACCTAGCAAAAGATTTTGCTACTTCAGTTTTCATATTTGGCAAGAAATAATATTTTCTTAACATGGTTATAGTCTTTTGATAACTTGGATGACCTAAATATGGTGTTTTATGAATTTCATCCAGAATTAATAGCTTAACTTTAGGTACATTAGGTACATACATTCTATCTTTATACAGTAAAAATTCTTTTTTGTTTAAACTGTAACCTTTAATTAAGTTTTTTGTTGCATTTTCTTTAGCTTTAGCTTGCAAACTTTGGTAAATTTCATCTTGTTCTATTCATTCTTTAAGTTGTTCATTTAAGTCTGAAACATAGGTGCTGATAGCTACTACACAATTCAGCCTTGCATTCCTACTTAATGCATCAACAACTTTATTTTCTTTACCTTTTATATGCTGAATTTCAAAATCATACTCCCTTAAGAAAGCTACCACCTAGCTTGTCTTGCATTTAGATTAGGCTGATCTAATAGATACTTCAATCCTTTATTATCAGTCATTAAAATAAATTTTCTGCCAATTAGATGATGTCGCCACATCTCTAAAGCGTGTATTACAGCTGCTAATTCCAGATCATATGTTGCATAATTCTTTTCGTGAACTTTTAACTTTCAAGACTCATAATCAATAACATGCCCTTCTTGAGTCAGAACATCGCCTAAGCCATCATTACAAGAGTCATTGCACACTACAAATTCTTTATTAGGATCTGCTATTCTTAAAACAGGTGCATTGGTTAAAAAAGTTTTTAACTTTTTAAAGCTTTCTTCACATTTCTGATTCCAGTCGAACTTGTTTCCTTTCTTCTGCAAGGAAGTTATCAGATTTGCTATTCTCGAAAAACCTTCAATGTGTTAAATTTTCATATTCTTATCCAAGACATCAGTATTTCATTTCATTTTCATGACAAAAGCATATAAACAGGATCACTGAAAGATATACAAGCACAACCATAAAAAGGAACACAAAGATTTATCCTGGGAAAACCCTAAAGGGAAAAACCCAGCAAAAGCTTCCTCAATATAGATGCCCCAAAAAGATAAAAGATAAAACCAGCAAGGAGATCAAAGCCTGATCCTCCTCCTTCTCCAGCTACTTCTCTTCTCCACTAATGCGCTACACAAGTGAGAGTGTGTGTGTCTCAAATGAGGAGCACTACACCTCTATTTATATTCATTCATTCACTTAAGTTAACTCATTTGACATGTAGGCTCGAGTTAAATCATGTAGGCTCGAGTTACACATGTAGGCTCAAGTAACCACACTGGGGTTTTGATGACCCACCTTTACAATTAGAGGGGACTACCTCATGACTCTTATTAGTTATTACGATTAGGAGCATCGGGGTACAATGTAATACAAGTGGTTCTCCCAGTAGGACCATCGGGGACCACAAAAAGATACATATAGAATATTCTTCAAAGTTACAATATTTCAACACTCCCCCTTAACGAGAAGGGTATTCTACAACAACATCAACAACAACAAGAGTAGAGATAGGGGACATCATCAACATCAGTAGGGTAACACATCTATAAATCATTGGAAGCTTTTCAACATCATGTAGTCTTCATCTTCAATCTTCAGTCTTCATCATCAACAACATTTTCAGTCTTTGATCAACAACATCTTCAGCATTTTGATCTTTCAATTAGCAATGACATCTTCAGGACTTGGACTTTTCGATCAGCAACATCTTCAGCACTTTGACTGTTCGATCAGCAACAACATCTTCAGCATTTTGACCTTTCGATCAGCAACATCTTTAGCACTTTGAATTTTAGATCAGCAACAAAATCTTCAGCATTTTGTCCTTTCGATCAGCAACATCTTCAGCATTTTGACTTTTCGATCAGCAACAACATCTTCAGCACCTTGACCTTTCGATCAGCAGCAACATATTCAGTACTTTGATCTCTCGATCAGCAATATCATCATCAACACTTTGCCCTTTCGATCAGCAGCAACATCATCATCATCATATTCTGATCTGTCGATCATAACCATCATCACATTATGATATTTCAATCAGAAACATCATCATCATACTCTAATCTTTCAATCAGAAGCATCATAATCATAGTGCGTCATTATCATACTCTGATCTTTATATCAGTACGTCATCATCATCATAGTATGATCTTTCGATCAGTACATCGTCATCATCATCAGCAACAACCTGCAATCCACAACTCAAAGACAGAAAGTCTTTGGATCATTTTTGGACTTAAAGTCCAGGGATGATACAATCCCACCACATTCTCGACAACTGAAGTTACCAGATTGATTACGGGAGAATCAGTCCCTATCAGTTTAGGACTAAGTCCAAAGACGATGCAATCCTACCACATTCTCGAGGACCGAAGCCACTGGATTGATTACAGGAGAATCAGTCCCTATCACTTTAGGACTATGTCTAAGGACGATGCAATCCTACCACATTCTCGAGGACCGAAGCCACCGGATTGATTATGGGAGAATCAGTCCCTATCACTTTAAGACTATGTCCAAGGATGATGCAATCCTACCACATTCTCGACGACCGAAGGCACCGGATACAATTACGGGATAATCACTCCCTATCATTTTAGGACTTGAGTCCAAGGATGATGCAATCCTACCACATTCTCGAGGACCGAAGCCACCAGATTGATTACAGGAGAATCAGTCCCTATCACTTTAGGACGATGTCCAAGGATGATGAAATCCTACAACATTCTCGAGGACCGAGGTCACTAGATCTATTATGGACAGATGTCCCGGGATGATACAATCCCTCTTAATTCTCGAAGACCTAGGTCTCCGGATCTATTATGGATAGATGTCCTAGGATGATACAATCCCTCTTCATTCTCAAAGACCGAGGTCTCTGGATCACTTTAGGGAAAGTGCCCAGGGATGATACAATCCCACCACGTTCTCGAGGATCGAGTTCAACGGATCTATTATGGATAGATCTCTCGTGATGATACAATCCCTCTTCATTCTCGAGTACCAAGGTCTCCGGATCACTTTAGGGAAAATGCCCAGGGATGATACAATCTGACTGCAACATCACTACTCCCCCTTTCTAGGAAGGCCTTTCCGAACAACACCAAGCTTGTCTTGAAAGTGTTCGAACTCTACTTGAGGTAGAGGCTTCGTCAGTACATCATCATCCAAACCATCATCATCTACATCTTCAGTATCTGAATACTGATCTATCACCATCTGTATCTCTAGTATGTGAATACTAAAAGCATCATCATCTATATCTTCAATATAGAAATACTGAAAGCATCATCATCTCTATATTTAGTATAGAAATACGGAATCACCATTATCTATATCTACAGTATGTAAATACTGAAATATCATCTATATCTTCAGTATGGGAATACTGAAATCATCATCATCTATATCTTCAGTATGGGAATACTGAAACATCATCATCTCTATATTCAGTCTAGAAATACTAAATCACCATCATCTGCATGATTTCTACATGTTATGTCGGAACACAGGGTTCTTTGTAATCACAACTATGGTTATCACATAGAATCATTGTTGTGTCCATATTCAGGTCAAAGAGACCTGATATTAGCTTATGAAGCCATATGGCTTCACAACTTAGTATAGCAATCTGCTATGTATTCTGCTTCAACCGTGCTAAGAGAAACACTGGACTGTTTCTTGCTAAACCATGAACTCATAGCAGACCTCAAACAAAAGCATATACCTGATGTGCTTTTCCTGTCTAAGATACTTCCAGTCCAATCTGCATCTGTGTAGCCATACAATCTATACTCATGGCTACCATCATAGTATAGACCAAAGTCTATAGTCCCTTTTAGATATCTCATCACATGTTTTGCAGCTAATAGGTGAACCCGTCTTGGTTGAACAAGATATTGACTTAAGGTGTTCACAGCAAAACAAATGTCTGGTCTGGTATTTGTTAAGTACATCAATGACCCAATGATCTATCTGTAGTGAGTCACATCCACTAACTCTAATGAGTCATCAGCTAACAAATTCAGGTTGGAGTCCATGGGTGTGGCCATGACTTTGCATTTCAACATATTGAATCTCTTCAATATCTCTACCACATACTTTCCCTGGTTGAGAAAGATTCCTTCTGAACTTTTCCATACTTCCAGACCTAGGAAATAATGCATTAACCCAAGGTCTTTCATCTCAAATTCTTCTGCTAGTTTCTTCTTACTTTCCATGATCTGTTTCTCATTCCCTGTCAAGAATAAGTCATCCACATATAGTAATAGAATGACAAGTACATCTTCTACAACCTTGTAGGAAAGCTTAGGATCAACTTTACTCTTGGCAAAGCCCATGCTCATCATAAAACTATCTATTCTTCCATACCAAGCTCTGGGAGCTTGCTTCAGGCCATAGAGGGCCTTCTTCAACTTGCATACTTGATTCCTTCTGTCTTCAACTTCAAATCCTCATGACTATTTGATGTAAAAATCTTCCTCAATCATACCATTAAGGAAGGCTTTCCTTTACTTCATCATGGAAGAAACTACCATGATAGTTTTGAAGGAAGTGTACCTTGCTTCCTGGAGTAAGTGTCTCTTCAGAATTAATTCCCTCTTTCTGATAGAAACCTCTAGCCACAACTCTTACCTTACTTCTATCAGCAACATATCTTATCTTGCAAATCCATTTGGAAGATACCACATTCTTGCTTTCTGGTTTGAGTACTATATCTCAAACATCATTCTAGTATCATAACATCTTCTATGAGTTTGTCTTCTTAGGTCATCAACATATCCTAGTCTTCTGCATTCAACCTTGAAGGTTGGAACCCACTTTACTCTTGGTAAAGTCTCGATCCATAATAGAGCTATCCATCATGTCGTACCATGTCGAACTCAGATATAATTTTTTGTAGTCACTCCCCCTGAAGTGGAGTATCATCTTCCCTCTTCATTCTGTACAGGTGGTTCTATGCTTGATATATACTGGTCAATAGAGTATGTCATGTCATAGTCTATTCTTTCTGGGGAGAATCACGAACCTTGCTTTGTACACTTGTTCCATCATATCGTATACATCATTCCCCATGATCAACTATTATTCTTTGATAATAGCTTCTTTCATAGCATTCTTTTCTTCATCTTGAGTTATCTCTTGTACCCATGGTGGTCTTCATCCTTCAAGGTCGATCTACCACTCTTTGAAGCTCTTTCTTCCGTCATGGTGTCTCTGACCCTTGGAGCTTCAGATTCATTTTTATTGGAGTGAATCTTGAATTGTCATCACTTGTTCTTCGAACAAGTCTCATCCTTCTTTTCTTGTAGGAGGTTGTTCATGACCTTTCCTACAATTCAAATGCACCAGTTGCATGGTTAGAACTATTTCATAAAACATATGCATAACGACAAATTCTTATGCATCATGCAACTGTTTAGTCAATACAACATTCATCCATATATTACATAAACTTTCTAGATGCCTTCCATCTCCACCATGACATTATTGAGATTGTGCACTAATCCAATATGTCGGCAAAGAGGTTTGAGAAGTAGCAATGGAGAGTTGTATAGCACAATGAGCTACTTACCCATCACATGCATATTAGTAGTATACAGTCATTAATGCAAACAATCTATCATCCATAACACATCAACTGGATATAATCAAATGTATAACAAAACAATATCATGTGATGACAATTGAATACTTATCTTTATTTGTTTCATGGGTATACTCCTTCTTGAGTCTTCAGCTTTATCATCTTCTTCATTCATGATAGCATCAATTTTTATCCAAATGCTGAGGTGGATAAGAAGTTCTTCAAGAGTTTAGATCTTCATATTCCTCATTGATTGAGGGATCTTCTTTGGAAAATGAGAGCTTGATCTTCAGAGACGAGCTTCTTCTTCTTCCCAAAGTCTGCTGAAAGTAATCACATCCTTCTGGAACACATTCCTTGAATGAGTGAATTCCATGATCCTGGGAGGCCATTTAAGGTGGCCATCACCACTTCTGCATTCTTCACTTCTTCTTTCCCCGCTTGAAGTTGTTCTTTGATTTGAGAGAACCTTATGACTGCATGGTCTCTGCATTCTGGATCTTCACATTCTTCAGCTGGTTTCTTAAGGTCATATTCTGATCTATGTTCTTCCCTTCAAATCGCTTTGTCAAGGAATCAAACCTCATCGTTGTCTTTAGGGAAGACACTTGTAGTACAATTTTATTCATGACTGAATCATCAATGATCTTCTGGGCTTTGACCAATTTCTTCTTGTGAAAGGATTCTAGCCTCATCTCCCTCTGAAACTGGAACCTCTATGCTCATGTAGGTGTCCAATCCATTTCGTTTAGAGAGATCATATACTTCTAGGCTTGGAAGTTGTAAACTTCACCAAGCTTATCATCAAGCTGATGTGATAGATCACTTTGAAATGAGAACCTGAAATGAACATAGCAAAGGATTAGATCTTACCGATTTGAGGTGTCCGTCCTTGTTCCGGAGATGGCTGATCTAGGGTTTGTCACAGAAACCCTAATTTCAAAACTTGGAATATTTTAGATATGATTGCATAGACAGATAGATCTCTTCAAATGGAGCTATCCAATGTACTCCATTTCTGAAAACAGTGGAGGGAAGCTCCCGGAACAGGAAGCCCTAATTTCCCAATTTCTTTTCGAGAAAGTCCTGTTACTGTTTCTGTGATATATCCAAAATTTATGTTCCTCTATGTCTGAAATTTTTTACTGAGGTAAACTATTATGTTCCTGATCCAAAACCGTAGGTTTCATAATAATTGGTTTCACCATTTGGGATTTATGATCCTTTTCCCAAGGTGACCTATTACAGGACTGTTCAGAAAAGCGATGTTGTATGGCATACCACGTGTCACCAGTTCATCTTCTGAGTCTGATATTCAGATCACCAAAATTAAATTCCGTTCCCTTTCTGGAACATCTTCATTAATTCCATTTGGACCTCTGTAGCCCAATATATTGCAATTCTCCCCAGGTGTCCTGTTTAGGGATGAATTCTGGAAGAGGCTGGAACCCTAACTTGGAGAGAACATATCTCCTGGAATATAACGAATCTGAGGATGTATTTTGGACATAGTGTTCATTAGGATTTTATCTTCAGCCCTTACAATTTTCATCTCCTGATCCTTTTCCAATCTTGGAATATATCAAATCTACCAAAACGTAGCAGTTTTAGTATTTAGGGTTTTTCTAGCTCGGGGTCAAACTAGGGTTTGACTTTCGCAGAGTTTCACCCAACCAAATTTCTTGATCCAGGTCTCTAAAATTTGGTTTTGATGATTAGAAAAATCCTATTCTGGTCTCACTCAAAAATTCCTCTTCTGTAGAAAGCCCTAATTTCCACATCGAAAACTGAAAATGCTCATAATCGAATTATGCTTCGAAAGAAAGATGCGCCCTTCAATGGAGAGTCATCCTAGCATACTTTTGCTGATGGATTGTAGAGAGAGACCCAAAAAGTAAGAATCCCTAGCTTCTACAGCTACACAATGTCTTCTTCTCAGGTTAGCTCTGATACCATGTTAAATTTTCATATGCTTAGCTATGACATCAGTATTTCATTTCATTTTCATGACAAAAGCATATAAACAGGATCACTAAAAGATAGACAAGCACAACCATAAAAAAGGAACACAAAGATTTATCCTGGGAAAACCCTAAAGGGAAAAAACCAGCAAAATCTTCCTCAATATAGATGCCCCAAAAAGATAAAAGATAAAACCAGCAAGGAGATCAAAGCCTGATCCTCCTCCTTCTCTAGATACTTCTCTTCTCCACTAATGCGCTACACAAGTGAGAGTGTGTGTGTCTCAAATGAGGAGCACTACACCTCTACTTATATTCATCTGTTCACTTAAGTTAACTCATTTGACATGTAGGCTCGAATTAAATCATGTAGGCTCGAGTTACACATGTAGGCTCAAGTAACCACACTAGGGTGCTGATGACCCACCTTTATAATTAGAGGCGACTACCTCATGACTCTTATTAGTTCTTTTGATTAGGAGCATCGGGATACAATGTAATACAAGTGGTTCTCCCAGTAGGACCATCGAGGACCACAAAAAGATACATATAGAATATTCTTCGAAGTTACAATATTTCAACACAATGAACCTTTGGTAATAACCAGTAATGCCCACGAAAGATCGAACATCTGTCACATCCTTAGGAACCAGCCAATATTCGATTGCCCTTATCTTTTTAGGATCTACGAAAATTCCTTCCTTGGTCACCACATGACCTAAATACTGAATCTTATCCTTGAAGAAATCACATTTACTAAACTTTACGAAGAGTTGATGATCACGCAACTCTTGCAAAACAATTTTTAGATGTTCTTTATGTTCTTCTTCAGTTTTTGAATAGATTAGAATGTCGTCAATAAATACGACCAAAAACGTATCTAAATACTTATGCATAACATTGTTCATTAAACACATGAAGACAGTTGGGGCATAGTAAGCCCGAATGACATTACGACAAATTCGTAATGACCATATCTAGTTCTAAAAGTTGTCTTACAGATGTCTTGATCTTTAATCCTTACTTGATGATATCGAGACCTTAAATCTATTTTTGAAAACACCGTGGCTCCTCGTATTTGATCAAACAGATCATCTATGTGTGGCAACAGATATCAATTTTTGATGGTCATCTTATTTAACTGATGGTAATCTATGCAAAGTCGCATGGTTCTGTCCTTCTTCTTGATGAAGATGACAGGTGCCCCCCAAGGAGACACACTTGGTCGACTATACTTTTTTATTAATTAATTCTTTTAATTTAAATTTTAATTCATTAAGTTCAAGTATGTTCATTCGATAAGGGGCCTTTGAGCTAGGTACTACACCCGGTACCAGGTCAATGGTGAAATCCAATTCCCTTTTTGGAGGTAATCCTAGAATCTCTTATGGGAATACATCAACATATTCTCTTAAGACTGGTATGTATTCCACTTTTAACTTATCTATTTTAATTAAACTTTCCTCATCAGTTATTGTTACTACATAATATTTACATCCCTTTCTGTCAGCTCTCTTAAGCTGTAGGGAAGAAATCTACCTTATGGTGGTTTTTTTAGGGATTTCTTTAACACTTACTGGTTTTCCATCACTGTTTAAGAATGTGAAAGTTTTATCATAACAGTTTAAAATTACTCTATGTTGTTCTAACCAGTCCATACCAATCAGCAAATCATAAGAACCAAGGGGAAAAATATTAAGCTTGACAACAGTTTCAAAATTATCCATATCTATTGCACATTCTTTAACAAAACAAGTTACCTTTCTTTTAGCACCAGTGGCTAACTGAACTAACCATGAATTCTCAAATTTTTCAACAAATAACTTACATTTTTCTACTATTTGAGGTGCAATATAATTGAGACTAGCTCCTGGATCGATCAAAATAGTTACAGGGATCTGATTTATCATACCTTCTACTTCCACCATGGAAGTCTGATATTCAGCTTGTCGATTCTCCAAAGCTGCGTTAATTCTGGGCATGGTCCTCGCCAGATCCCCAACGGTCATCTCCTACTGTATGGTATGAATGTTGTTATCAGCCTTCTTCTAGTTTGGACAAACTAAAGCATAGTGTGGGCCATTACACTCCCAGCACTTGATAGGCTCTTTGTGCTCAAAGCTCTTGGTAAAATTTTCATGATTATTTGCAAATTCCTTACCTTTATAATTATACTGGTTGTTGGGTGTATTGTTCTTATTTCCTTGGAAGTTCTTGTTATTAGGATAAGTTTTGGCCTTATTGTTCTTAAAATTTCTATTAGGCATAAAATCCTTCTTATTTTGTTCAAACTGATTATTATTTTTCCTAGCTTTCCAGTTGGCCAAGCTTTATTTCTTCCGATTATGCTCAAAACAAAAGTTAGCTTTTCTCATAGCTTCCTCCAAGGTATTTGGGTTATCATATTCAATTCTATCTTTAATATGATATAGTAGACAGCTAAGGAATCGTTGTACCTTTGGTTTCTCATCTACAAGGTATGGTACACACCTAAGTAGAATTAAGAGCTTGTTGTTTAGATCCTTCATTGTCATTGATCCTAACTTCAACTCATAAAACTCTTTGGCTCTCTCCTCACAATATTGCATAGACAGAAATTTCATTTTGAAATACATCTTAAAGGTACTCCAGTTTACATTTTTCTCTTTTATTCCCATAACTCTTTTCAAGTCCCGCCATCAAATGTCAGCCTTTCTTGAGAGGTTATAAATAACCATTCTATCATTTAACTAGTTAGAATAGTTATATATTTGGAAGTACTTCTTCATCCCAGATAACCAGGATTAGACTTCCTCCCCCTTCTTAGTCTCTCCATTAAAGGTTGGTGGTTTTATCTTTTTGAATTCCCTAGAAATTTCCTCATAAGGTTTGTGTTTCCTCTTTTTAATGTACAGATTATCATCACTACTGTCACTAGTAGAATGGTATTTTTGTTGTTCACCAAACACTTCAGAAGATGAACTACCTTTAGTTTTAGTATGTTTCATCTTTTTAGTTTTACGTTGGTGACTGGTATCTTCTGATTCTGTTCTTCTACCCCTACTCTCAGTTTGAAACTTTTCAGTTAGGATCTAATTCAGCTCTTCTTGAGCCCTCATAATCCTTTAATTTTCTCTCTTTACAGACTCCATTTCAGTTTTTAAATCTTTTACAGTTTGTAACAATTCTGAGGAATTGGTAGTTAAATCCTCTGGTATAGGATCTCTTGTTAGATTTCCTGTTTCAGTAACTGGAGAATCCTCCTCTGCATACTCTTCCAGCCTTTCCATACTTGTCTATTAAACTTCAGAAAACAATTCTCTGTTGAATAACATTTAAAAGAAAAATACGTCAGCATAATAATTCAATTTACTATTTCCTAAAATCTAGTTGGGTTTCATCAAGGCCCAGTGTTTGAACCTTGTGCTCTGATACCATATGTCAAAACACCAAATTTTCATAAAAAATTAAAATTTTGAAAATACATAAAATGATGAGATTGCGGTCTGTTAATAGCTAAAAGTTATCTATAAAAGAATCAGTTACGAGATTAGTTAATACATAATCTTAATTAAGTAATCTTAGCATTCTACTTTTTGATACAAGGTTAGGTTTAACTTGTATAATAATTCCTCTTTCAGTTTGCTGATGAGTTTTAATTTGCGACAAGTAGGTGGACATGTCTTTGGATTCTGGGGTTTACTTAGCATTTAAGCTAACACAGAAAGATCACTTGTTCTTACAGGTTTTAAACGTATGAATGATCGAGTAACGCCTTTAATTCCATAAAGCATCCAACTATATTCCTATTTACAGAAATAAAAATCTTGGTAAATAAGCTGTTACATATCAATCTACTTCTATGAGGTAAAACAAGTAGTTTTGTTTCCTTCAAATATTTTTGTCAACGATATACATGTAGAAGAGTTTCTTTATTAAATGTAAATAGCAGCAGTAATTACTTTTCCCTGGTTCACAACTTCTTATCTTTGTTGTAAGTTATTTTCACTTAGAGTGCATAACCTGTAATTCTATAATGATTGTTCTAACAGTAATATACATTATCAACTTATAATAATAGTAAAACCAACTGCTTTTTATTCATCTTCTGTAATGAAGATTGCTGCCTATAAGGTTCTAAACATTATAATGAAATATAAAGTCCTAAGGACTTAGAATCTCGTGGGATTGTTCCACTTCAGTTTCCTATTTTTTTATAACACTTCTCTTGAATTAAGCTTCTAGTCATAGCAATTAACTTAGGTCAAAGTCTTTATGAGAGATTGATTTAATACCTCCAGCAAGAACTAGATAGTTCTAAAAATTATGTTACTAATCGAAAACATGGTGAAACTAATAGTACTTGTCATGGTTGAGTAAATCACCAAAGGCTAGTAAACTTCATTGATCTGAGCTATGTAAAAGATATATAGCCAACATCCTAGTAATTGCCACCCACTGAAACTATATTCTTCTATGATACTCACCAATACACACATAAACTATCTTGTTTATAATGCATCCATGTTTACTAGTAATTCAGGTTATAAACAAATAAGATTTATAAAGTTAATGATCCTATTTAAAACGATGTTCTATAAAATTATCAAGTCACGACATAAACGTTGGTGACAACAAGATTAGCTATGCAAAGTCTATTAGCAATACTTTATTAAACATCATAGTTCAGCTAGGTGATGAAATAGCGTTTTAATTAGTATCTCCCAAGTATCATCATATTTACTTCCTAAACTTAGTTACAATAGATCAAGAATTATCAACATTTGTATCTATACTATTGATGCTATGAATAAATGGATAAACCATTAGTGAAGAACCTAAGCTTCCATGCATAAAATACTTTGGGCAAGAATATCGATTATGAGATTGCATCGATTTCATGATGAACAAAAAGCTTAATATCAATAAACATATAATTATAAAGTTCATATTATAACTTGCAATGGAAATGGGATGTGGCGTTAGACCACTCCATCGATGGGATTATGTATAAGGTTTTGTATAAAAACAAAGGCTTTGAAATCACCCTCGTTCTAAACTATACAATGACTATATGATAACCTTGGAAAAGATTCGAGGGTTCATGGTTTATGCCCATGCAACCGTAGGTTGGCATCCATGATCATGTAGAACCTTTGAATGATTTTTAAGTACTTATATGATTGTGCTTAAAAGTATGTTTTTAAATCATTGTGAATCATTGGCATGCAGAAACTATATGATCGACCCACTACATGGTTAAATAATTTATGAGACCACGTCTTTCCTTCTCGGCCAAGTGTTGGAAGTATAAGGGTTTGTGTAACCCTATTCTTTGTCATTCTCCTCCATGGATTTTGGGCCTTCGGGCCACTTTGCAATTGTGTCCATGGCCTCCATACTTACCCTACTGTGAAATTAACGAGCTCCCATCTTGGTTTACAATGTTCAGTTTGTCTTCTTCGTTATTGAACTCTTGTTTGCACTACAAGTTTACCTTGGGAAAAGTTGTTGAGGGCTGTGACTGACAGCTTATGGCCTAGTCTATGATTATTTTTTGGTTCGTTCCTCCACAGAATCATTTAAAGAGGTTACTTGATTCTTTTATAGTTTGGTTTTCATCATAGGGTTTCTAGAGTATGGTTCTCATGCTTCGCATGTGGTGACAGCTGCAGCTTCACTGTCCGCTTCTTGCTTGGTCGTTGCTCCTCCTTCTTCTCGCTGTTGCTAGCAGTGGTTTGTGCATGCGTTTGAACCATATCTGTCATAGGAGAAATGAAGGATTGGTTCTTTGTCTCGCTGGTGGTGGTGCTACTGTTTCTCAGTGGCTACATTGCCTTCGCTGCTAGGCATGAAAAATAAAATAAACTAAGTAAAACAACTTGGTTCTTTATTCTCAGAAATAAATGAATGTTTATCTAAGTTAATTCTTTTACCTATATTACAGGTTAATAGTATCATTTTATAAAATACAGTTTTGAATAAGAACAATAACCTATTTATAGTAATCAACTTGTTAAAATAAATAAACTTGTTATCTACAAAGTATTATGAATACTTCTTGGCTAGAATTCTTAATACAATAGTCTGGTTTGAACAATAAACTTAATTAGATAGATTAATATTATTTCCTGAAAACATCTATATACAGAATAAATTATTCCATTGTTCTGAAATACAAAAATAACTCTATTCGATCCAGATTTCTATCATATTCTTCATCTATTTTATAATGAACTACCTATGCTAGAGTACGGTCTGGTCTATTCCAAACAAGGAAAAACACAGGTTAGGATTATTTTCATTAATTACATATTTAATATTCAAATAACTAAAGGACTACAAGCTCTATCAGTTTGCTACAAAATATGTAATCATTCATTAATCATTCATTCTCAGATATAAAATTTTAAGACAGTAAATAAAAGACTCTAGAACCTGTTTAAAGTTGGATGACAACAGCGTTGGGAGGCCGTTCCTCCCTACCAACTACTCGAGAGTGCTCAAACAACGTCTTCTCAAAACCCTCGATCATGTTCCTGGTCTCCTTGGCTGAGAACTGGTGGAGCATGAAACAAGATACTAGTCCAATGACTCAATACTAACTCTGCATTCGGCAGTAAGATCCTTTAGCTGAAAAGCTGTACTAGATCACTTCTGTAGTTTTACCCCTCAAACACCTTCCACAAATTCCCTTCCCAATGAAATCCTTTGAAGTACATTCACCTGAATGATTCTCTTCTTGGAATGAGCAGCCTCGGATCTCTTCAATGGGCATTTTTATTAAGTTTGCCTAGGTCTTTTTGGGTTAGTTGCCATTAATTGAGCCACTTGCTCTGATCCCACTTTCTTGGGAGATCATGACCCCAAATGTAGGGAGGTTTTCACTTGCAACATTGGAAGTGTTTGAGGATGATGCCACTTGTCTATTTGCTCTCCACCTAGTCTCCTCCACTAACTTGACCAGTAAACACTCTTTTAACAACTCTCCCAAGCTGTTGTCTCCACTTATTTATTTATAATTAAAATATTCATAATTACATACAACATCCTTGACTCTGCTAAGTCATCAATTACAACTTAGCATAAACTTTAACGTATTGTATTGAAATAAAATCAAATATGATAATATTATTTTTACAAAATTGGGGCTTGTGACATTTCCTCTATAGAACCCTTCAAAAAGTATGCACACATGAGAGTATTGTGAGATCTCTAGAGTCTATTGACGTCATCCAAAAAGTTGTCCCATTTTACATAAATATCTCTTAGTTCCTTAAATGTTCATTATTAATTCTATGGTACCAACATGCATAGTATAAATAACTAAAGGGATTTTAAGGCCTTAGCAGAAAGGACGGAGAGGACCTCATTCAGAGTGGTAGATAATGTTCAACCACCAGGTGGTGGAGGTAGATGCTACCAAGGAGGAGCGATGCTGAGTAGGTGGCAGAATTGGGCCTGTTAGGTGTTCTAATTGTGATGAGGTAGGCCCATGATTTTCCACTTTCTTGGTGACCTTAGTGTAACCATTGTCAAGCTTCTATCCATGCTAATTAAGGCTATATTTCTCTAATTTAAAAGAAGGAATCTTGTGTGTGATATAGGACTGCAAACCTAATCAACTTTGAACCTCGATTGAATGGTCAAGGTACGGGTCCCGCCATTAGTGTGCTGACTCGAGAAGGTATTAGATTGAGACATATACTAGTAATGTAGTTCTAGTTAATGTTGAGAAGGATTTCCTGGGTGTGCATAAATTTGGTGCTTTGAAACAAAAGGATTTCCTACAGGATGCCATCAATATGTTGAAGAATATAGATACACCCACTACTCTACAAGTTACATAATATCCTGTAGTTGTTCTTGTTTCACATTGGAATAATGCAGATATAGTTGTGGAATAATCTTGCTTACAGGAGCTCGATATAATGATATAGAACCTATGTGGTAATGGTTTAATTTATTCACTAAAATCCTAGATGATTACCACTCTATATATCTAAAGGTATTCTTTAGATGGAATAGTCTAATCCCATTCCAAAACCAGAGATCATAGTTATGAAATGAGCAATCAAGAGGGGAGCAGTGTCAGGTTTAGGTGGTGTTCCTCCAATGAGAATGACACCAAGTACTTCATGACGAGCTCTAATATGATCAGATTTCAGAGCAAGAATCTCTTATGAAATAGAATCAACACCAAGCCCTTGCTCTCCTTTTATAGAGCAAGAGATTCGCACCTTTTGGAGCCCATACTTCATTTATTACACCATTCAGATCTTATTAGAATAGGTCGTTGTTTAAAAAGTGCACAAGGTCCAAATGTGGATGGATTTTCTCTTTCTTCCTTCTTATCTGATCTTTATATGTTATTTCTAGTTGCAACTAAAGGTGGGAACATGGAAAGGTGGGAACAGGGTGGAACCTGCTAATGCTGCTCCTATCAAATGGGGAAATGTCTCCTAATTGCAGTATTAAAAATGAACCAGTCACCTAAGTTACGTTGATTTCTTCATTCTAGTTGAATAGATGGGAGGCGGGATAGATGGTGGGATAGAAGGTTATATCTCATTACCTTTCTTGGTATGATTCGCATGTTCGAATGATTGACTTAACAAAGATGAATTGATACACATCTATAAAGAAGGATAAAGTGGATGTTAACTTTTCTCTTAGAACATATTATAATCCTGAATAGTTATGGACTCATAACTAGTATCACATATTGAATGATGCTTACTTGATACTTATACTAAAACCATACTAGTAATAGCAAGTAGTGTGATTTACTTTGACTACTCATAGTACGTGATATGTGATGATTCATCACCATTGTCATAATAAGATTGATTTCCAATACTCTATAATAGCAAGGTACCTTAAGCCCACCCAATCATCACCATTTAAATAGATAGTTACATAGATACTACTCAATAAGGATTGCATGGTTACTATAGTATCGACTTGTACATGGTCTTAAGCTATATACTTACATATAGGTAAGAGTAATGCTTACTAGTTTAACCAAGATCAGAGCTTAGTTGAGTCATTCAACTAATTAGGTGGATACTTCTATTACATTACCATTAAGAATGAACACATGAGAATAGAGATCAATCATTACCATTACTATGAAAAAGCTGGTCTGTATTGCATTCATCATAATGTTTACTAGTATTGTTCTGAAAAGCATGATTACTACTATCTCCATTGTTTATATATGTATATCACTATCACCAATAACATTAAGTATCATATTAACATAAGCTCATGGAAACCACCCCATTAAGCTCTACTCTTGTTATGTCATCTCAATTTATAGGGATATGCTTAAAGGTAATGATTAGAGCAAGTGTGTTTACTGATTGACACAACTTCTATTATAATAGTTGGCGTAATGTTAGCGTAGCTTATATAAAAGTTGGTGTAGCGTTGACGTAGTGTATATGAGGAAACTAATAGAAGCCGCAGATCATCACTCGGTATCTTAGGTTTACCTCCTCTTTTAAATGTATTAATGCATGTAATATGTTGGTGGAGTCTTTTGTACATCGTGTGGTGTTGGATTATGGACCTGATATAACTTTTAGATATAGTTAAGAGGTATATTATCATGTTTACTTTGACTAGTTATATGATGAATCTTGTTAAGTAACTATTGTACATCTATGCTAATCTTGTACACTTAGACTGGTCCGCCTGGGATACTTACGAGCATTATAAGATGTTGTACACATTACGAGGCATTGTTCAGGATCATGTGTAACTTAAATCAGTTATACATTATTACAGATGTGTGCATCTTCATCCCCTTATCATCAACTTTCTATTTATATATTACATATATTTTGTCTTTCAGTTAACGTTTCACGAGGCAGTCCACAATCCACAATTTCGTGCACATTTCCACATGCAGTTTGTATAGCATATATGTACAGTGTATACTGGTGGTCCTTGAGATGTTTCATAGATATCTAGGTAGTACATTTTTGTGAGGCATTTCACGCATACCGAGGAAGTTTACGAGTGATGTATAGAGTGTAGAGGTACTGCTTACCCTCTACCACTTGGTGTATGGTGATAATAGTGTTGATCTATATGTATC
>LPNX010351674.1:3324-19053 GCA_001517045.1 Pseudotsuga menziesii | reverse complement strand
CACTAGTGGAGAAGGAAATATACTGGGATAAGAAGACTACTGCTGTTGGAGTGCATCTTTCTGTTTTGGGGTTTTACATCTTGTGGTGATACTATCTTAGAGAAAGTTGTGGGTTTTTATCCATTTATGGTTTCCCTGATACAAAACTCTTTGTGTCTCTTGTCTCTTGTGATGTGCTTATGTTATTGCTGTGCTTGTTATTCTCTCAGTGAAAAGATCCTAACATAATGCTAGCTTAAATGTTGAAAAACTAACATGGTATTAGAGATAACCTGAGAAGAAGACATTGTGCAGCTATAGGAACTAGGGCTTCCTATTTTGTGAATCTTCCTCCATATATTTTCAGCAAAATTATGCTAGGATGACTCTCCATTGAAGGGTGCATCTTTCTGTCGATGCAGAATTCAATTTCAAGCATTTTCAGTTTCGATGTGGAAATTAGGGCTTTCTACAGAAAAGGAATTTTTGAGTGAGACCAGAATAGGATTGTTCTCCTCATCAAAACTGAATTTTAGAGACATGGATCAAGAAATTTGGTTGGGTGAAACTCCGGGAAAGTCAAACCCTAGTTTGACCCTGAGCTAGGAGAAACCCTAAATACTAAAATTGCTACGTTTTGGTACAGTCACTATATTTCGATATTTGCGAAGTCTCAGAAGCTGAAAATTTCAGGGGGTGAAGATAAAATACTGATTAACACTGTGTCCAAAAATAAGGCTCAGATTCGCTATATTCTGGGACATAAGATCTCTCAAAGTTAGGGTTCCAGCCTCTTCCAGAAATCATCCATAAATAGGACACCTGGGGAGAATTGCAATATATTGGGATAAAGAGGTCCAAATGGAATTTCTGAAGATGTTATAGAAAGGGAACGGACTTTAATTTTGGTGGTCCAAATATTAGACTCAGAAGATGAACCAGTGACACATGGCATGCCGTACAACTTCACTGTTCTGAACAGTTCTGTAACAGGTCACCTTGGGAAAAGGATAATAAATCCCAAATGGTGAAACCAATTCTGATGAAACCTGTGGTGTTGGATCAGGGACATGCGAGTTTAACTCATTGAGAAATTGTAGACATATAATATTAGTAATTTAGGAGATATCACAGAAACAGTAACAGGAATTTCTGTAGAAATTGGAAATCTAGGGCTTCCTGTTCCGGGAGCTTCCCTCCACTGTTTTCAGAAAAGGAGTACATTGGATAGATCCATTTGAAGAGATATATTTGTCTATCCAATTAGTTTTGAAAGATTCCAATTTTTGAAAATTAGGGTTTCTGTGACAAACCCTAGATCAGCAAACTCCGGGATAAGGACGGACACCTCAAATCGGTAAGATCTAATCCTTTGCTATTTCCATTTAAGGTTCTCATTTCAATATGATATATCACATCAGCTTGGCGACAAGCTTGGGGAAGTTGACAACTTCCAAGCCTATAAGTATTTGATCTCTCTGAAGAAAATGGATTGAACACCTACATGAGTATAGAGGTTCGAGTTTTAGAGGGAGACGAGGTTAGAAGCCTTTCACAAGAAGAACTTGGTCAAGGCCAAAGAAGACATCATGCTCATGCTACAGAGGATGATGAACCATACAGAAAGAGTTCTAGATATAAAAGTGAAGATTCTTCAAGCAAGGATGAATATGTTCTGATATCAGCTCTCACAGGTAACATTACTCATGGAAGTGATGATTGACGCATAGACAGTGGGGCTTCCAAACATATGACGGGACTCAAGGAAAGACTATCGATGATGCGGTAGTTATTGGAGAACAAGAAGGAGGCTTGTACAAATTGAAGGGCCATCCAGAACAAGCCTTGATCCATGACACAGTAAATCCAAATGAGCCTTGGCATAGAAGGCTTGCACATGTGCATTACAGAGCACTACCTATGGCAAGCAAAGCTGTTCCAGAATTTCAAGCTATTTGAAGGGAAGAACAAAAATCAGAATATGACCTAAAGAAACCAGTTGAAGGATGTGAAGATCTAGAATGAAGAGACCATGCAGTCATAAGAGTCTCTCAAATCAAAGAACAACTTGAAGTGGTAAAAGAAGAAGTGAATAATGCAGAAGTGGTGATGGACATTTTGAATGGCCTCCGAGGATCGTAGGATTCATTCATTCGAGGAATGTGTGCCAGAAGGAAGTGATTAATTTCAATAGGCTCTAGAAAGAGAACTCACAAGAAGAAGAATCTCGAGAAGAGAAGGTGGGAGCAACTGAAGATCAAGCTCTTACCATCCAAAGAAGACCCCTCAAGCGATGAGGAATATGAAGATATGAACTCTTGAAGAATATCTTATCCACCTTAGCATTTGGATAAGAAACGATGCTATCATGAATGAAGAAGATGATGAAGCTGAAGGCTCAAGAAGGACTCTACCCACGAAACAAATAAAGATAAGTATTCAATTGTCATGATATTGTTTTGTTATGCATTTGTTTATATTCAGTTATTGTATTATGCATGATAGGATGTTTGCATTAATGATAGTATACTACTAATATGCATGTGATGGGTAAGTAGCTCATGGTGCTATACAAATTCTCCATTGCTACTTATCTAGAATGAAACCTCTTTGCTGAGATATTGGATTAGTGCACAATCTTAATGTTGTCCCGGTAGAGATGGAAGGCATCTAGAAAGTTTCAGTGAGATATGGATGAATGTTGTATTGGATAAAGTAGTTGCATAATCATATATTTATGCATAAGTATTTGCCAGTATGAATATTCCTTATGAAATGTTCTAACCATACAAATGCATTTGACTTGTAGGAAAGACCGCATACATAATCGCCTACAAGCAAAGAAGAATGAAGACTTGTTCCGAAGAACAAGTGACGACAGTTCAAAGACAAAGAATAATATGACGAGTGCAGTGACATCATTGATGCAGAACCTTGCAGCCTCCAAGAAGAAAGGGAAGACCAGTTCAAGAAGAATGATGTCAGGGTGCAGTATCGAGAACTAAAGAGAAGTTCATAGTTCCATCATGCAGTAGATGGAAACATCGTGGGATACAAAGCAAGATTCTTAGCATGAGGCTTCTCATGAAAGGAAGGCCTAGACTACGAAGAGACATTTGTAGCCAGTAAGAGTTTAAATACATACATGATGAGCCTGATAGAATAGGAAGCTACTTGTCACTCCGGTATAGAATGTTTATAGTGCATAGAGCATAGAAGGCAGAGGGAGTATGATGCTTCACTTCAAAGGGAGTGACTATAGAAGATCTAAGGTTCGACATGGTATGACATGATGGGTAGATTACTGATGACTCTAGGATTTACAGAGAGAAAAGAGGATTCCAACCTTTGCTTCAAGGTTGAAGACGGAAGACCAATGATGTTCCTGTTATGTGTCGATGCACTATTGTTGTAGGTATGGAGGTGTGGCAGAGTATAGATGGGATATTCCTTGGACAAGGGAAGTATGCAGTAGAGATCCTGAAGAGGTTTGGGATGATGGACTGCAAGGCTATGGCTACACCCATGGCATCAAACCTGAAGCTATTGAGTGATGCTTCCTTAGATTCGGTTGATGCTACGATGTATCGTCAGATGATTGGGTCATTGATATACCTGACGAACATGAGACCAAACATGTGCTTTGCTTTGAACACCTTCAGCTAGTACCTCACAGATCTGAGAAGTGTTCACTTGATGGCTGCAAAGCATATTATGAGGTACCTGAAGGGTACAATTGATTATGGGCTCAAGTACGATGCGAATCAAAAGATTAACCTGGAAGGTTATGTTGATTTAGATTGGGCAGGCAGTGCCATCGACAGGAAGAGTACTTCAGGATGTTGCTTCAGTATGGGATTAGGTGTGATCTCTTGGTTTAGCAGGAAGCAATCCTGTGTGGCACTAAGTACAGCTAAAGTAGAGTATGTCACAGCTTGTTCAACTAGTTGTGAGGCAGTATGGCTGCGGAAGCTACTGTCTGATATATTTGATCTCCAGTTGGATGCTACTTGTATAAATTGTGACAACCAGAGTTGCGTGAAGTTGTCAGAGAATCCAGTGTTTCATGACAAGTCGAAGCATATCGAGATCAAGTATCACTATATCAGGGATATGGTGCAGAGAGGAGCAGTAAAGCTCCTGTATGTTGCGACGGAGGAATAGATAGCTAATGTATTGACGAAGCCATTGGCTAGGCTGAAGTTCGAGTACTTCAGAGAGAGACTTGGTGTTCTCCAGATCGAGGTTCCTTCCAAGAGAAAGTGATGAGACCCATAGCCATTCTGACATGGTGAGAGGATTGGTTCCTTCCATGGTCAGATGTAAGGGATGAGCCATTCTGTCATGGTGAGAGTATTCAATTCCTTCCATGTCAGATATGAGTGCTATAGATCCAAAGCCATTCTGACGAGCAGGTCAAATGTAAGGGTAGTGCCATTCTGTTCATGGCTAAAGGATTTAGTTCCTTCCATGTCAGATGTGAGTGTCGGCCATTCTGTCGAGTAGGACAGATGTAAGGGCTACCGCCATTCTGACAAGCAAGTCAGATGTAACGGAAGTGCCATTCTATTCATGGCTAAAGGATTTAGTTCCTTCCATGTCAGATGTGAGTGCTGGCCATTCTGTCGAGTAGGACAGATGTAAGGGCTACCGCCATTTTGACGAGTAGGTCAAATGTAAGAGCAGTGCCATTCTGACGAGAAGGTCAGATGTGAGTGCCGGCCATTCTGTCGAGTAGGACAGATGTAAGGGATACCGCCATTTTGACGAGTAGGTCAAATGTAAGAGCAGTTCAATTCTGACGAGAAGGTCATATGTGAGTGCCAGCCATTCTGTCGAGTAGGACAGATGTAAGGGCTACCGCCATTTTGTCGAGTAGGTCAAATGTAAGGGCAGAGCCATTCTGTTCATGGCTAAAGGATTAGATTCCTCCCATGTCAGATGTGAGTGCCGGCCATTCTGACAAGTAGGTCAGATATAAGGGCTACCAAAGACCTACCGTGGGCTAGGCCTACAACCAGCATGAAAAAGGGCTGGCTCTGTGGAACTTCCTATGACAAGATAGTACACACATGATGATGACCAGAGGAGATACAAATCGAGCTATGATCCAGATCCAGTTATGATGACTCCAGGATGATCCAGATCGAGTGATGATCCAGATCCAGTAGTGATGATCCAGATCCATATCGAGTGATGATCTAGATCATGTGGTGATGTTCCATGATGATCCAGATCGAGTGATGATCCAGATCCAGTCCAGCTATGATGATCCAGATTGAGTGATGATCCAGATCCAGTTCTATGATGATCCAGATCGAGAGATGATCTAGATCCAGATGACTTGAAGATGAAGATGACTTGAAGACGAACATGTTCCAGGTTATACAGAGAAGAAGACCTGTGCTAAAAATCGTGTTGAAAGAATACCTTCCTAGTTAAGAGGGAGTGTTGGTGTATATGTAACTTCGGAATGTATTCTTCTATGTATCTTATGTATTGTAACCCGATGTTTATTCTGGGATGTTTATATTATGTATTTGAGTCATGTGATCATGCCTCGATGTTTCGATCAGGAAGATTAATAATGTAAGCAAGTCATATCAAGTCATTAGGTAAGTCCCCACAGTTTCGGGGCACTTGAGTTATTATACACTAATTAAGGTGTAGGCTCGAGTAGTAATTGTTAGGTTGAGCCTACGTGTGAAAATGCAATTCAAGTGAATAGATGAATATAAATAGAGAGTGAGAGTCTCTCTATTTATCACTTGTGAAATACATCACTTGCTCTCTCAAGTGTGGTGCACTAGTGGAGAAGGAAATATACTGGGACAAGAAGACTACTATTGTTGGAGTGCATCTTTATGTTTTGGGGTTTTACATCTTATGGTGATACTATCTTAGAGGAAGTTGCAGGGTTTTCTCCATTTATGGTTTCCCCAATCAAAAACTCTTTGTGTCTCTTGTCTCTTGTGACATGCTTATGTTATTGTTGTGCTTGTTATTCTCTCAGTGAAAAGATCCTAACATAATGCTAGCTTAAATGTTGAAAAACTAACAAATAGAACTCAAATCAAATAGAGTTTGACAGAGCTATGCATCAGGCATAGTGAGCAAGACATGCTTCTCGAGGCACCTGATTGAGCATGACGCAGGCATTACTGGCAGAATGCCAGGGCAGTTTTGGGCACCCTTTTGGCTCTTCTTTCCAGCCATGCAGTAGGACATGTCACAGATTGATGGAGGTTTCTTACAAGGTTTGAATCATCATTTTAATATCGTTGGGATAGTTTTGGGTAGCCATCAATATCTCCTAGCGTCCTGTCTAGTCTGAAGCAAAAACTCCCTAGTAGATCTTGTGTTTCTGCAGCAAGGGCTTTGCTTGATAACACATGGCACTCGATGAGACAATATTGCATATGTTTTGAGGATGTAGATGATTACTTGGTCTATATATGAATTTTTTTTTGGCTCATGATGACAAGTTGCATTATGATGATGTACTTTTTTAGTAATTTGATGATCAGAGGCTCTATTTTTGGCTTTACTTTTCCTTTTTGAAAGGACGCCTTGCTTATGTGGCATCATCTACACACATGTGGAGGCATTTTGATAGTTGGGTATTCTTCTACACACATGTTGAGGTGACTTGTGATTTATATGGACTATATATCACTTCATGATTATATCTAGATGTTTATCTTGATCTTCTGTAGGGTCCATCCCTTTATTTTGACTTGTACGACTTGTTGGAGGAGGTTTGAAACTTGGACGTTGCATTATTTGTGGAGGTTTTTTTACTTACGACCACCTACTACTTCCTCCCGTTACTGATCCAAATTGAACACTACAACTACTACTACTATGATTATACCAAGGAAAACTTAATATAGAATTAGATAAATAAAGTACTGTATGATTCAGTAGCACCTGGGGAGTGGTCGAAACTGGACTAGTTCCATTGCTTTTAGGAATTCCTTCCATAACAACCATAACAAGGGGGTTCCATTTATTGTCTATAATCCCATTCTCTATTCTAAACTGGGTCATTTGGCTTGTGTTGTTTTGCAACATCTACTAGGGTTGGATCTGCTTTATTGGTCTTTAGACCAAAGAGCAAAATCCCTTCATATTAACCTAATTATATCTTTCCTCCTATTTTGTAGACACACCTTCTCTCTAGCTTCCTCTAACTGGGCTCTCCTCCACTACTATTCCTTTATCCTTTAACCAGGAGTTGGCTAGCTCTCCCTATCACTTTAGTCTCTGCAACTCCTGCTCCCTTTTTAGTTACTTCCCTCATTGCTAATCTCCTTCTACAATTGATTATTCCTTTGCCAGATTGCTTTAATTTGGTTCATCCAGCAACGATCCATAATGTCCGCCCTTCTTAGACATTGCTCAGCCCCTGCGTTTACCTTTTCTCCCCCCCATTATTCCATTCACTTTACCCCTCTAGTTGCATCCGACAAGTCTAGATACTCCCCAGAATGTATTGTTTATGTTGCCATGCTAACTAGCGTAAAGGCCCACATTCCTAAATCCACCAATAACATTTTCATCAAAAGCAGGTTCTCCTTCAACAATATTCCATGCACTCCCTGATTTAACTCTTATCTTGCTCTACAATGAATCCATCAATCTGGGCCTTCACCTAGAAATCTATCACTCATGACACTTGATGCTTGGTTCACTGGAGTGTGACCAAATTAGGGACAGACCAAGCAGCTGTTCTTTTCTGCCTGTGCTTGTATTTGGGTAATTCTTCGAGCTGCTTCAATGCCTTTAGACTATGGTACAATTCTGTATTAAGTATAAATTAGCTTTATTAGTACTGCTTAGTAGAAGGCTTAAGAGTCTCTTTGCTTTCCTTACGGAAGGGTGAGCATTTCCTTTCTAAGCCAAGTTGAGCTCTGAGCCAATCCTTTCTAAGTGGATGGGTATAGTATACTACACATATTGCTTAATCATATATGGCAGTTATTCTAATCACAGAGCTCCTTTTTGTACTAATCACATATCTATAATAAAGGATCATATAGCTCATGTTCAAATCATAGCAGTGTTACATAAGAGTAATCAAATAAATAGTACCACATAAAACGTGTGTGGCTTGATAAACTATGATAATTTATTATTGAAATACTAGAGAATCATAAGCTGTAATGATATAGAACACTACTAGTTATATGTACAATAAATCAATGGTTTTCATAGTATTGATAACATGTACAAGCTCTACCTCGTGATTCAACCTCATTTGGTTCTATGATTTCCATATATGTTAGCAATAAAAGCTCTATACGAATCCATAACTCCAACTATGAATGTTATAACTACTATATGTTAATCTCTAATGACTCTTAGCTTCACCATATGACAGTATGTACATAAATTTATCAAATGATATACTCAAACCGAGCTCTTACATTGACTGCACCTATTGAGTCAATGGAATCAATCACAACGATGTTGCTATGTTTCCATAATATACACATAGAAGCTGATAAGCACCTTAAGCATTAGAGTTAGTATGCAAGTATAAACACAGGTCTGTATCACTCTTATTTTATCAATGGTGTTAATACTAGTGTATATTGATCGTATAAGCATAATAAGGTTATATTTTTATTTACAGTATTCTAGTTAACCTATTCAATACGATAGTATATTCACCCTATTTAAACAGGTTTTATTCCAGCTTACATTATGGAGATTGCTTTTATGAGCCCTATCATCTTGTATTCATACATTACCTTATATGCCTAATATAAGCAGTACAGTAACTGTTTAACTACCTCTTTCTTCATAATTAGTGATAAGGTTAGCTATGGTGTTTCTAGGATTAGATTAGTACAAGGTATGTTTTTAAGAGCTCTATGTTTCCATGAGTACGTAACATGCCTAATCAGTTAAGCTGAGGTTATAGTAGTGATTTAATATGATGGACTAGTGGTTCCAGCTTTAATTAGTGTTGAACCCATTGTTATAAGGATTTATCTCATTTTAGTTAACTAGGTAAGGTACAGTATTAACATAATAAATACTAGTGAGCTTATACACTGTAGTTCCGTATTCTATGATCATAGTTATAGGTTACAAGAGTAATGGTTACTTATTAAGATGTGACGTATGTTATTTCCATAATATATTAAGGTGATATACCCTCTTCCTAAATTATGCCAGTTCAAGTCTTAGATTCACTGATGGAATCTTATGGAATAAAGGGAATCAATGGGACTAGAGCTTCACATGGAGTAGAGCTTAACAAACCAGTGATAGTAATATACCCTTATTGTAGCAAACGTATACATATCATAGGTAAAAGTACCACCCTTTCACCAGTAGCAATTTGAACCTAATTGAAACAAAGTAGTAAAGCCATAGTAGAGCTTTCTCCATAGTATAGAGATCATGAGCTTCTACAAAGCTAAGATAGTGTAACCAATGCAGTACCAGCTTTAATAAGAATGACTAGCAATGGTAAAAATACTCCATTTGTACTAGTAGATATCAGTAATATGAACACCACTACTAGTATAGGATATAACTCTAACCCTTACCTATTGCACTCATTCAAGCTATTGATTAGTAGTAAGAGCTTATGCATGCTGCTTGCGCATTGATTAATACAAGTCCATTGCATAATGTTCAATAAGGGTCATACAATCAAGCTATCTTTGATTACAATTGTCTAGTGACTAATTCAATAAAGGTTAGTAATAGGTATAACTAATGAATCTTGTACTTGATCAACCAATATGAATGGACTATATACATGGAGAACATAGACATATAGAAATAAGGTGTACGTGCTTCCTAAACTGATCCTGATCATTACTTGTTATGTCAGTGTTTCCAGCTTTCATGAAACATGTTTAGCTTATCCTATGTATTGAACTTAATTAAGGTGTGATTACTATCCATATGCTTATGAGAAAGAGGTAACTAGTGTAATCTCAATGAGATTTGTAGATAATATGTGGTTTAATTACTCCATATAAGTAATTACTGGAATACTAAATATAGCTAGCAAGGATAAGTAGCTATATTTACCATATTAGTTAGGTGAGTACTTTTTCAATTATACTAATAAGGGTATGCTTTTCGTAATAAAAAGCTTCATTGAATAAAAATAATATGTAACAAATAGGATTGTATTACATATAACACCAGCTTAAGCAAAGATGCATGATTACTTACTATCATGTAACAATATAAGGTCATGCTTGTTCAATCTCTTAGTACTAATCGACTCTATCTGCTTATGTTACAATTTCCATATTAGGTTACTATGATTACACTATATATGGCAAAATGTGAAATTATGAGGTTTTTTTAGATTTGGTCGGGGCCCCTAACTTTCCTACTCCAAACCAACAACTTAGAGCAACACCTAACATAGATATGCGATTTATACCTGTTTCTGCCGTAAAAACCACAAATAAAGGGTTAATTTTTTTATATAAAAAGTATAGTACATTAAATTTAGTATAGTCTGTGAAAACATAGACAAGTATAGATAGTATGTGAAAACGTTTCCATGTGAGTTTAGACCAAACAAAATAGCATCGGTTGTTGTTCACTTTAACCAAGTTTGGTAGCCAAGTGGAGAAGTAGCACTAATTAGATGACCTAGTAGTCTATAAGGATTCAGGTGGTGAATCAACTTGTAAGTGCTAAAGTGAAACTTATCTATGGTGACATCCTATATCTACATTTTTTTGGTACAAGGGCACATACCAGAGAAAAACAAGATGAAAGGAATTTTTTTAATATGTTAAAACGTATATATGTGATTCTAATGTCTCCATGGTGATATAAAAGGTTAAATGTATAAATGATGTTGTGACTAAGGACAACTACCTCTCCCTTTAGTCGAGCATGCTTTGCTTCAAAATGAGAGAAGGTTTTTCAATCTGTCCCACCCAACAAAAAAGCATGGATTCCACATTGTGTATTTAGGGAATGGGTGAAAAGGATCAATCACTTAGTTAGGACTTATCCATGTGATTTATACCTACCATAGCATTGGTTGTTCGCTCTGCTGCCATGTCTTCTGTTTAAACTAACTTTTGCATATGTGCTTCCATGATTTCCCCCCTCTTATGTGTAGGAGGATTATTCCCGATTCTCATTGGATCACTCGCAGATTCTTCCCATCATTATAGTGGCACTAGATTCGTTATTAGTTGAACTACAAGGACTAGTGACTAGGGGTGGTACTGTTTCCCGGCACATACAATGGGGCTTAGGTATAGCAATAAATACTTTCGTAGTATGGCGCATGGGGTCTCGAACCAGCAAGTTGGATTTGTTTGGTCAAATTCATTGGTCAAAGTCAATGGAAAAGTGTAATGTAAATATGGTGAGTATAATGTAGATATGGTGAGTAGTTATTCTACTCCAACAAAAATCCAACCAATATCTTGTTGTTTAGATGGATAACTTCTATTATCCTTCCTCTCTACTATGGGAGTGGGCTATGGTGTAAGGGCATACCCACCAAGGGAAACTCATGGAAATGGAGTGAAGCTTCTTGTCCTTCATAGGGAAAGGACTATTTAATTAATAATAAAATCCAGTTTGAGTCCCCGATAAGATATGTTTGTCATATGACCCCAGAAAAAGGAAATCTGATTTTTTAAAACTAGCTAATTGGGAGTTCTTTGTTCTGTTCCAACTCAACAACTTATTGCATGGTAGGATTCTATGTTCTCAATCTAGAAAGTGAAAATTATCTATGGAAATCCAGAAATTCTGGAAGGTGAAAATTATCTATGGTGATATAATATATATCTATTTTTTTTATGTAAGGTAAAGGTCTCGATGCAAGTCCAAGTTAAACGTCTCCATGTGATTTATAAGTTCTTAGCTCAGCTAAGGCAAGGGATAATGCAACTAGTTGTTTGTTAGAGTTGAAATGGGGAGGAGTAAAAGTAGCACTAGTAATTCCACAACTAAGTTTTTCCTGACAGCTAGGAAACGCTGCTTAGTTCAGCCTCTACAAAATAACCCTAGTGTTACCTCTCACCTTACCATCCAACTTAATTCCAATGAGCCCAGGCCCCACAGAACATGCTCCATAGGGAATGGCTCTAAGTGGGCTCTATTCTAGATAATCAAAAGGAAGGATCAACGTGATTCATCAATAGGCAGGCTTATACAATAGAACATCAACAGGGACATCAACAGAACATAACCAACCTTACTTCCTCTTCAACAAAACATAACCCAGCCTACTTCTTCTTAAATAAGACATCACTAGACAGACTTCACTAAATGTCACACTACCTACTCTTCATACGACTTTAACTCTGTTACCAGCCATTCAACTGATCAAATGTAGGATAACTATAAACCAGGAGATCCCACTATGCCTGCCATTTTAGTGAATGGTTTATGCGACTCTATTTTTCGAACTAGGGATCTTCCTTAGACCCAACTATTTGTACTACTTGTTGGAGGAGCTAGGTGGTGAGCCGACTATTTAGAGATTAGGTCGGCCACATAAGGTCGTGTCAGTTGACCAAACCGACAAGTAGTTATATGTAACTATTTGTAAATCATATATATTAGGCTGTTGAGCCAGATGAGAACTTGGTTCAATTCTGTGTTTGTATGGACCCTCATAATATAATATAATATGTTATTCTACATCTATTTTCTTGTCTCTTGTCTCTATTATGTCTGTATGATTTAATGTGTATTATTGGTAACCCTCTATGATATGTGCGATTACAACATTGGTTCCATTACCGGTAGTACATATCTGAGATGACTATAAGTAGATGATATCAAAACAGGAGATTAAGAACTAGTGGGAGCATAAGATAGCAAATTATTTATAGAATTACGCAAGGAGAAACAGATTGACGACTGCTCAGGCAAAGGAGAGATTATTCACTTAAACTCATGAGAAGTTCATAGAATCGATATCCTAGCTTTTGAAAAAAATTCTAGATGAAAAATCCGGAAGCGAATAAGGACCAAGAGCTTCTAGAGAAACTAATTTGAGGGGGAAGAACAAACCTGTTAGAGTGGTTTGAAAATATCATCGGCGAATTCTACGAAGACCAAGCTATAGAATAAATAACTTCGGTGGAAACCATTAAGAAGACATTCTATACAGACCTTACCGAGCAGTTCTTGTGCTCCCTACCGACCCTACTGTTAAAATTCCTGATAGAAAAAGGAGTGGGTCATATTGTTGAACCTCACCCGTCACTGCACGAACTGCCACCAAATTCTAGCTGGGTGGAGAAATAGAAAAAGTGGGAGAAATTTATTGCCGAAAGAGAGTGGGAATATTTCCTAAGCAAGTAAACAGAACTATCCGAGCTTTCTAAAAGTGTCGGGTAGGCTATGGGGGGGTATTTGGTCATATGTCGAGGTAAAGTGAAGAGGATTCTAGTCGACCAAAAGGAGGTACCATCACCAACAATGAAAATTCAACCTAAAAAGGAAATCAAATGGACAGTGACACACAAAGGTATGATGGACTTACAGAGAATAGAGAGAGATAAGAGGATGAAAAGAAGGGAAGAAAGAAAAGAAAGGGCTATAGCACTACAAAGAGGAATGGATACTAGGCTTATAGACCAGGAAATAAATCTTCCAAAGTCGGGTCATGACCGACAAGAAGAAGGCGTGGATGAAGAGGCATCAACCATGGAAGAAGACTCGTGGATAGAGCAGTGTGAAGCTCTCCAAATAAAAGTTCCCCAAGAGATAAGACCCATATCTCCAATGAATTCGAGTACCAGTATGTAAGCCATTGTTGAAGAAGACCTAAGACTAAGAGTTGCTGAGTTTGGTATATGGATCCAACTAGACAATGAGGTAAATGATGATAATCACACTACTATATTTTGATCCAAAATCCGACGGTTTTTTCCGACGGCGCGTGGATTTTTTCTTTTAACCGTGCCAAAAATCAGAAAGATTAATTTTTTTTTGAAATGGTGGGGATCAGTGTCGCTTAAGCGACGGCAATTCTCCTAAGTGCCGCTTAAGAGACGGCGCTAAATATTCTATCCTCCTAAGTGTCACTTAAGCGACGGATATCTAATTAAATTAGAAAAATTCAAACAAAATTATTTAATTAACATAAGGTATATCTAATACCATTCATTTGAAATGTAGGTACATTGAAGGAGCGGGTTTGGATTGGACCGTCTGCTATAGAAAATTCAAGGGAATGGCAGCTGAACAAATCAACAATACTGCATGTCAGTGTTATTGCCTCTACTCTTCTGCAAAACCCTAGATTTCTTTTTTGGTACATTTAACCATCTTCATCGATTCCCTGTTATCTAAAATCTAACGCATATATTTTGTTTCATTCTACCAATTTGGTTGCTCTGTTCTGTTCGGATGCAAAACGACATTGGTGAAAAGAACTCGATAGATAAGGAACGAAGATGAGCTTTCCATATGAATCGAGCCCTTTGAAACCCTTTTCATGAAACATTCGAAACATTCTTTTTTGTAAATTCATTCAGCACTATTAACCATTCATTGTTTTATCTCACAAATAAATTTTATTGAAAATATATTGTTATGTTGCAAACCGCCATTGACAGGAAAAGATTGAGGGATGAAGGAGGACAAGTCTCCAATACGATTTAAGCCCTTTAGTACCTCTAACGAATTTGAGTTATAGGTATGTATGGATCTCGGTTTTCTTTCTTAATATTTTACCCATGATTCCATGGCTATGGAAAATGCCCCAGGTAACGATTCAAACCCTTAAAAAAATGTGCTCTAACGAACTTGGGTTTTCTTGGCACTCAATATTACCAACTAATGATGTTATTACCAATAGGGTTTCTGCCCTTTGTCCACAGAGGAGTGGTCAATAGGTAATTGTTCATCACGTGAACAATAGGAGAGGGCCGAAGAGGATAAGGCTGTAGGGGACAGAGCTCGCAGAGGAGAGGGCGGCAAAGGAGGGTTTGCAAAGGAGGAGGGTTTGCAGAGGTCACACTGAGGCTGACAGAATGCCCCAAATGGATCCGTTCTCAGGCATTCCACCATATCAGTTGCACTTGTAAGTAGATGCTCTTTAATAGATAAGTTAACCTCCTTGCTTGAGTTCATTTATTTTACCAGGATTTCCATGTTCTTCAGCAAAAATAGATCACTATACATACATCTCTCTTCTATAGAGGGAATTAAATTATTGAACAGGATTCTACATTTATCATGTATACCCTCAAATAGCCTGTCAAACTTTATGGTCATTATGACATCAAGCAAACTATTGAAAACTTCTGCATCAACCTCAATTCCCCATGTGTAAACCGGCATAGTAAGTGAAGCAGCAATAAAAAGAACACAATAGCTAAAGGAAAGTTATCAAGTAAGCCTAGATCGCTGAAATTGCAGAAGAGGATTCTGTTAGAATAATCAACCCATAGTATTTACCCACTTAGACATTATTTCATTTGTTTTGTCTTATTTGCCTAGTCCATGAGTCCCACCATGTGCAAGTTGTCAATTGCCTATCCATAGAGGTCAAACTTGCCATTATTGACTCATGGAGCACTTGGGAAAGCCTTGGGAATCAAATCTGCTTTATTCCTAGCCTCCTAGGCACCCTTCTGCTTTTTCTGCTTTATTGCCTGCTTTTTCAGTGTTTTAAGGAACATAGGAAAGCAAGACTAGGTGAGGTGAATTAGCTTTGTTGCCTCTTCCTCCTCCACTCTTTCCTCCATGCAAAAGCATGTATGAGCTGCCATTTGACGA